>WBNO01021885.1:5783-40742 GCA_013400575.1 Peucedramus taeniatus
TGGACAAAAACCACTATAAGGGGAAGGGACAGGGGTAACATGGGACAAACCATAACTTTACAACCCTCTCAAAATACAACAGCGAGAGAGGCAAAATCAAACAAAACACACACCACTACACAGGGGCACTGGGGGGCTGACAACAGCCACAGCTGAGGCTCAGGGAGTGCAATGGCAGTGAGCTCCAGCATCATCCTAAAGTGCATCATCCTGGAGGCTTCATATTCATCTCTCATCCTTTAACTAGTATTCAGTTCTGTAAAAGTGATCTGTGATATACACATGGTCTAGTGAGACAATTGTTTAAGAATATCCACCAAAAAAGCTTTTTTTAAAAAAAAATGAACAGCAAGTTTTGTTTACTTGCCTAATGACTGCAACAATGGCAGCAAAATCAAGCAAAGAGGCAATGAAGGTAATCAGGAATATCCATAGTTCTTCCTGAATGACCATTAAAACTGGAAACAAGCAGAGATGAAGGGAAATTTGACTGCTTCTTCTGGTTCTGTAAATAGAAAGAATTTTGCCTGAGTCATTACTACAGAAGTCCAGAATATAAAGGGGTACTTACTACTTTTATTGATATGGGCATCCCAAAGAGCTAAATGAATATGGGAAAGCCTTCCTGTAAACAGCCAAAATAATTAACTCAGCAAGGACTTAAACAACTGAAAAATAGCACCAGTTCTCATAGAAGAACCGGCAGTAATAATGTCACCAGAAAAGATGGATTTTAAATTTCCTTCTGCTAGGAATATTCTACAGATTGTGTGCTTCACTGTTTCCATTAGAAATTTCTTCCCCTTATATTTAAGCTCCTTCCCCTTTGGATATTGTTTCAGCCCAGTTCTTTCTCTCTCATTGGACTGCCAAAAGATAGAAATCTTCCATACTACTGAGAAATTAATTTGTTCCTTTGGGGTAAAAATTGCTCAGGAGACCCAAAATAATAAAAATGCTAAGTCTAAGCAGCTTCTGCTGAGAAGACATCAGGAAATCACTCAGGACTCAGGCTGGTCAATAATGAAATATTCAGTGTATCATTAAGCCTGAAAATACTGCTAGTACACAGAGTAACTTGGGCCAGATTTGGAAAAATGATCTTTTTAAAGGGCTAAAACCAGAATCCTTAATTAAACAATTTAAAAGTAGTCAGCAAGGAGTTAATTAGAGCAATTTTTAAATTAAATGATACTGGTCCAGAGGACTGGGGATATATTATCATTCCAAGGATACTAAAGATTCAAGATAAAGAAATTATTAAAAATCACATACAAGTTCAGAGATATGGTAATTGTTCAGAGAAAGCTTTCTCTAAAACAACATTCACAAATATATAGGCTAAAATAATTGCCTCCATTTATACCTTACATGTAAACTGCATTTGGTAGAAAAACAAAAGCTTTTTGGTGAATATGTGACATAAAGAAGACTGATTATTTAAAACATTAGCACAACCACATTTTCAGTTCACAACAAGTGGAATAAAAAAACAGAGTTAACTTTTGACTTGGGTTTTAGTTCAGCATTATTTTTCTATATACATATAAACATATCTTGAAAGTTAAAAGTTCTTTTGAGCAACTGTAAGTAATTTAAACACTTAATAGAGATTGCACAAACTTAAGAACATTAATCACTTCTTTGGAAGTTTGATTCATATTAATCAAATTAATAAGTGTGTTTTAATCCCTAAAAGGTGCTATTTGTATAGATACCAAGTTCTGGATAGTTTGACTGTGAAAAATAGCTTTAAGATGTGACTTACTGAATAGTCAAAAACTTTTAACTGTGAAAAACAAAAACAAAACAAAAAACTTTACAAACCTAGACTTTGATTTTCATCACTCAAAGGATTTCCCAAATTTGCTGGTGGTGCATTCCTGCTGCCCCTTTGGTCTGACAGAAGGGCTGCTGGGAAAGGACCTCTCAAAACTTTTCCACCAGCCAGCCTGACACCTGCAAGGCTTCCAGCTGGTTTGATGACCTTGATTGTAACGTGCCAGTGGCTGAGGTCAGACCTGTGCCTACAGGCATCACTGCCCAGCCAAAACAGACAGATGGTCATGTGGGGTCAGGTAGTGCAGATGAATTTCTCTGTCAATGACAAACACAGTCAATGCAAAACAAGAAATACTTGTTTTTTTAAAGCTTGGCTTTTTAATACTTGTTTTTTTAAATATTTTTTAAAGCAGTAATTAATTCTTGATAAAGTGCTCAGAACTGGTAAACAGAACTTTTCAGGCTCATGGCTTTATCCTTCAGTTTTGTGAAATTAGTAAATTATCCTAATTATTGGAAATCAGTTTTATGGCAGAAGCAATGTTTACCCAGACAAAAAACCCAGTTCAACTTGACAGAGTCAGATTTTTTTATCCAGACATGTGATTGTATATGAACTCCTTCTTACAGTTTGCCGTCTTTTGAATTCCCGAAGAAAGAACATGCACCTTAAGACCTTCAATCTCAACACCTTCACAGATAACTAATGCAATCTAGGATTAATTAGTGATGAAGAAACTGAGTGGCTTAAGTCTCCTAGTTTGCCATGTCAAAGAGAGAAGCCATTCAGAGTGGCAGAAATGTAACACAGAGAAGCACGTAGATGAGCAGCCTGTTGCTGATGTGCCAAAACATGCTATGTCAAAAGTCCTGTGGCAACCTTGAAACATAAGAAATTAGTTATATTTTCAGAAAGCAAATAATTTTTACTTTCTAGATGGCCTAAAATTCACTAGACAACTTTGTAATTTTATGCATTCCAGACTTCTGTGCAACAAGTTGTTGTATGCAGAGTATTCATCTCTACACAACTACAGTAATTTCCTAAAGCTTGTCTTCCCATAACAGCAGAGAGAGTGATAGGTTATTAACTGCCTGTTCCTATTCCTCTTTCCTCTGGTAATTTTTCTGTTAGTAAGTAAGCCTTATGCCTCACTATTATAAATGCACAAGTATTTTTCCCTTTGAATCATAAACAAGAAAATGAGAAAAAAAATATTACATCAGTACAGCTTTCTCTCCTGTGTGCCTGGAGATAGAATTTTGACAAAATCTCAGTTATTGGCAGCTCAGCATTTACAGTGATACCAGCTTTGACAGAGAATTACAGAGTAAAGGCTTGATTTTTCTGTTAAATCAAAATCTGTTTTTCACAATGTTCTCCAATTTTTCAGTAAGACACTGCACAAGGTAGTTCCTTACTGCCATAAAGTCACCTCTTCTCTTGAGACATCTTGGTTATTTTTAATTCCTGAATAATTTTCACTTTTGTAGGTGCTTTTTTAATGAAAAATCATTTAATGCATAGGTGAATACTACTCTACTTGTTTTACAAATAAAAATCTCTTACATTGAAAAATTATCCAGCTAGTCAAAGGTCTTGCACCAAAACTGGGACCCACAACATCCTAATTCCAAGGGCAGTGTTTGAGTTTCTCTCCTTCACCACACTGCCTTCTTTCCAGAGCAGTTTAAATCAGAGTTCAAGTCAAACATCTGTTGATATGAAAGCAATTTTTCATATTTTGATACTGGCAAAATACAATCTTCTTTCAAAAATATGAAGTGTGGATTCAAAAAAGGAAGGAGATTTACTAGACATCCTGAAACTTCTTTCCCATATAGCCCAGAATGCAAAATGTTTAATGAGAAAAGGAGTGTATTTTATGGGGTGTTTTTTTTTTTTGATATGTAAAGTGTAAAATGTAAAATGTTTCCTTTTAAAAACAGAGAACTAATTGTCTTAAGCTATTTAATAAAAGTTCAATAATTAAATAGTCTTTGGTCATTTTTACTGTATATTAGATAAGCCCTAATCATGGTCTTTACAGGATGGGAAGAATTCTGGCATCTAGTATTTAGTACAAATTGAATGGTACTGCTAGATGAACTACTCCATCTAAAAGTATGCTACATTTTGTCAATGAATGCTGTACAAATTTTGTCAAATAAAAAGCTGTACAGTAGTCTTAAAATAGAGTGTCACATGGGTCTACTTTCCTAGATCCTGGAGCAATTCAACTGCATTAAAATACTCCATTTCAAAATTTAATCCTCAAGTTCTAATTGGATAGTATAAGTAGTTACAAGATAGATCCAATATGAACGGTTTCAACTGAGATTCTATCATCTCCACCATGACAAGTGACTTAGCAGGGAACTTCTGATTACAGGTAAAGCATTTCAGTGACTGCTGAGTGTGCCTAATTTGTTTGCAAAAAAAAAAATACTCTCAACAAAATGAGCCCCATCCTAGCAGAATTGAAGTGCGTAAAAAATTTAATCCATTTATCTATAGAAATTCAATATAAAATGTGATTAGCAATAATGAAAAAGACTCCAAATAATATAGAAAAATATAAAATTTAAGGGTTTGGGTATGAACATCTTTTTGAAAGACCTGCAGATTCTTTTGGAGTAAATATTCACAGACATTTCAGTGTCAAATGACAGTGGAAGTACTACAGATTCATAGGCTAATATGCAATTTTCAGATTAGTCAGCAGGAGAGCTTTGTACTAAACAGCACTTCTCTCATTTCTTTGTTCCTTGTGAGAATGAGGTAAGAGAAGAAGATTACTGCTAGGGGTATCTGCCTAAAGCCCAGCAGGACTTCAGGGGCAGTGACAGCTGCTGGCACTCGGGCACTGCCACTCTCTCACCCTGATCTGGGCATGGGAGTCGCAGAGCAGCCCCCAGATCCATCACAGCAGAAAGCCTGGCGGGACACCCGGCATGGCACAGTGCATTCCTTGTGAAATACGGCCTCAAGTACAAAGTAACACATTCTGTTCCGAGTGAATACGCTTGCACATAACTAATGAAGACTTGCAAGATTTATTAAAGGGCAGAAAACTGTTCCTTTCTGTGCTGATCTCACTGGATATAAAACTTTCTGCGAGTCCTGTATCATTTTTCTATTAGATTAAGAAGCAGCTTGGCCGTAATAGAGATATGTTTCACAATGCTGTGAGAATGGTAGGTTCAGGATTTTTAAAAAAAATAAATAATAAATTCAATTAACATATTAATTGTACTAAAAATTGCATACCCACTTTTTGCAATTGGTGTTTACTTAATGTCTCATCTTCAGTATTAGGAGAAAAATGCATTTAATTCTCAGAGTAACTGTTTTATTGTCCCATTTTTTGATTTTGTGAGCTGACAGAAAACATGCACTCTATGTACAAGAGCAAGATGACAAAGAAAAGAATTAAGAAGACAAATCCTTTTGGGAAGGGTTGAAATAAAAATAGTAGAAGTGGATCTGGCAAAAGGCACCAGTCAAGGAAGAAAGAATTCAGTAAGAGGTTCTTGCTGAAAACAGTTGCCATGGACAAGAGCTTTTGTATGAGCTCCAGGGGGTTTTGTGTCTGCTCCATGCTTGGAGATGCAGTATTTTAGAGTGAAAAGAGATTACACCACAGAAGAGGCACGAAGCCAATTTTCCCTCCTTTTCCTCAGTGTAAATCCAGACCAGCTCATGAAAGATTTACAGTGATAGGCTGGCAAACAACATTTGATCCGTAAATTAGAAGATAAAAACCTGAGATGACGAAAGGAGGAAGAAGAGATAGAACTGGAGTGTGTTCTAAAGAACAAAAATTTGTGATAAAGGAAAAAACGAACAACTTTCAATGAAATAGAAATATTAACTATCGTGTCTAAAAATAAAAAAAACCCTGCAGTACAATTTTGTGAAGTTTCTCAACACAGACTAACAGGTTATATGAATAGTTCTAAAGACCTAAGATGAACAAAAAAGAGCTTAAAAATCAGTAATTTAGGAACTGTCCTGAAGAAAATAGTTCTGTAGTCTACTTTGCAGCTTTGCATCTCTTTTTATAGTGAATATTTCTTGATCTGTTTCTTCTGCATTTCACTGGTACCCCAATTTTTTCCCTCTCCAAGAGAAAAAGAGGAGTAAATAACATTGTAGGGGATAACTGAATAATTATGTTGACTGTACAGCAATCTTATAGTTTATGCCATCAAAAAGTGTTCAATAGCTCATTTAAGACATATAGGTGGGAATTGGGATCTTTTTTCTTAGCAAAAAAGACAGGTTGCTGAGCAGCCCAAAACATAAATTAAGGTATATGATAGACACAGCAAATTCACTTTTGCACTTTCTAAAATATTATGCTGTTTTGTCTTCCTTTATTACCCATCTATAACTAATAGCCTACGTTATCGTCAGAAAAAAAAAAAGGATTAGTAGAAGGGACAAACCCTTTAAATGGAGAGGCAGAGATTTGCAGAAAAATATCTACTCTGCCTTTTGTTCTAGGGACATCTTCTTGGTAGGAGATATCTCTATGACTTGCCATAGTTTCTTGGCAGTTCAATATTCATCTTAGTATTCAGATTATGGAAATATTTAGTATTATCAGAAAGTCTCTTTCCTTATCATGAAAAAGGTCATTTTTGTTGTAAAATGTAAATAGGGTTTATTTAAATGTTGTTGCATAAAAAAGAATGTGGCAAGGCAAAAATGTCCATTGGGCACTGCACTTTAAGCTGATTCACAGTTTTTAATTGAATCTTTATGATTTCCTGACCATCTTTATACTTGTGTTGTTTTGGTTATACGCTTCATTGCTAACTCACAGAAAAATTAGACCCACAGGGGTCTGGTCTATACCTGAGGTCTTGGTAATACAGATATGAATTATAGTAATACTGTTTTGTGGGATTATGTTATTTATGTTGTTTTTAGTCATAAACAGATTTTTGAGAATGAATATGCAAATAGAAAGATTCAAATAAGTTATTTGTCTTTATTCAATTAGTCTGAAAAAATCACCTGTCCTATTATAATAATATTCTGGAATAACTATTTTTTTATAGAATTTGAAAAAAATCATTGTGCTAAATGAAAATAGCACGGTTTCTGTTAGGGCCATAGTAGCATTCATCATCTATCCAGAAAAAAAGCAAACAAACAAAAGCATATCAGTGACTGTGACTTTTATATTAATTTTCTGTGCATAGTACAATACTAATTATGAATATTATATACAAAACAGTTCACCATCAGAGGTTTTGACAAGATGTTTTGGCATCTGGATATCTTTTGAGACATGGCTCTGGCTCCACTGCTCACTATGTGTCCTAGGGCGTCAGGAGAAAAACTCACACAAGACTCCAGTAATTTCAGGGAAATTATCAAATGATTTTGCCACAAATTAAGATTACTGCATCCTGTATCTGTTCCTATATAGGTTTCCTGTTGCTCATGAGTTTTTCCTGATCCACACTGTAGTTGTGGCACAAGCAAGAGTAGGACATCAGTGAAACCCTTTTTAAAGAGAATGACCTACTGATGACACATGAATAATTTTTAAAAGTAATGACAGTCTGGTTATTTTCTTGGTGTGCATACCAGTCTTCTACATATTTAAACTGACTCTCTTTTTAAACTGTCCTGAAAATATGAATGCAGAACACTCCATATTTATGCTGCTCCGTATTGTATAACTCTGCTTAACCAACTTGAGCTATGAATTCTTCACTTTACTGAAAGCCATAAACATTCAAAAGTTAAAAGGCCCTAACCTCATGAAATAGTTTTCAAAATGTTCTTTCCATTCTCCACTGCAGCCTAGAAAGCTCACTTTTCCAAGCTTTTGTCTCTAACTTCAAGGACTAAATCTTCCAGAGGAGGGAGTTAAGGGTGGGTAAAAATGACCAAAGTGAGGCTCACGGCTTGGCCATCTGATTTTAAAAGCTGGATATCAAAGTAAAGCATAAAACACCACAGCTGAAATCACACAGGTTGACATAATAGACTTCCTTTATAACAGGTATTCTTTCAAATTATTAAATTAATTCAGTTTTGTGAATTGAATCAAACTGCAAATTCCTCAGGGCATGGCGCAATCTTTTTTCAAGAGAACATTAATACAGAAGGTGCCCATTCCTAATTGAAATTCTTCAGCACTTCTGCAATATAAATAAAAAGCATAATTAGAAATGTACTAAGATAAAAAGAAATAAAAGGTCTTGTAAATAGCACTGAATGTTCCTATTATCCTTGTGGCATAAAAAGTTCACTGCTTATTTTGTTACAGAGCAATTAAAGGCAGTAACTTCCAAGGCTCGAAGAAAAAGGAGTGAAGACTTTCTGTGAGCACGTTCTCTTTCATGAAGCCAAGGACAAAAACAGATAGCAGACCTGAACTGGAGAGGAACACATTAAAATTAGTCTGAAGGATTGTCTTGAAGAATTGTGAAACTTCACAGAACATGAAGGCAAGAGGAATTTTATTCATATAGTGTGATAATTTTATTGAGGGAAATAATTCATATGGAAACAGTAAGTCATTTTTCAAAGACCAGTGCTTAACCAGTCATGCCTGAGGATGTAGGCACCTGTCAGACAGAAATTCTGGGATTAATATTTACAGACTGGAAGACAGGACAACATAATAGCTACTTCCCTACGAGAAGTGAATGAAAAGAGTCTTTTTCATTCTACACTCTCTACAAATAAGACATATTTATCCATCAGAAGGTAGATTCATTGAACATGGTTCTATTAGCTCCTTCTTTCTAACAGCTCTGAGATTTGTACTACAGGCAACAGAAGGCATAGAAGGCATTCATTTATTTTCTAAACATAAGGCTATAAAAGTGGCAGTTTAAAAGCAGAAAAAAATATGCAAAGAAATGTTCTATCTCACTAGCGTTAATGCATAACCAGCATTTACTTTATATACATAATGCAGTGAAAAGTAAATTAGATGACAGATGTCTTCTCCCTCGCCCTTGTCAGTTTTAGCATGAGTACACAAACAATCTAAATCACTGGGAGATATGTGCTATGGAAACACTGTGCAGAGGTAGTTAATTATTCCTGTCAGAGAACAAAATGCAATTGTATTATTTATTTTGAAATTACAAACATGGTAAACCATAAAATAATCATTACTGACATAAAGGTAACTCTGTGTTCATCTCCAGGAGTAATCAATAAAGCCATGGATTCAGTAACTGATATTTTTTTATAAGTGAAAAGGAAGTGTGTAAGTCAAAAATATTTACAGAAGGTGTATGAATGCTGCTGACATAAACCCCCAAAATTAATAATTATCTTTTATTTAACTAGACCCTTATGCAGGTATACATAATACAAAAATATATTATGTTTTGCTGTAACAAATATATAGAGGTAGAATTATCACTTACCACAATAAATGCATCTGTTTCCTAGTCATAAAAGGAAAAAAACACCACCTTTGGAATTGAGGTTAAAAAAAGTGGTTTACACTCACACCTGTTTGATTTTCTAGTTCAGTACTAATTCTTCTCCTTTGTCAGAGTAGTAGGCTCTCTTGGAGGCACTAGTATTTCAAGACAGTGATGCTCCTAGAGCACATCCTCCTTTCCACCATGATATTTAGATGATGTGGCTTGATGGCAAACAGGGTACAGACCCTGGGAGGGAGGAAGAGGGAGAGGGACTTGAAGGTTTTTAACATCTGAAAAAACTTATACTCTGATAAAAATCAAGATGAGAGAGAATGCAGAAAAAAGTGTTTTTCCAGTTATGCTGTGTATTGGTCACTCTTATAAGAAAAGCTGTCTCTCCCATACATTGCAGTCTGTGTCATCTCTTACTGCCAGAACACTGATTGATGCACAGTACTGGATAAGAAAGGAACCAGTCTTTTCATTTTCTTTGTAAGTATTTTCATAAAGATAGAAGTGGATGTTGAAAACTGAAATATAAATGCTGAAGAAATATGTGATGAATACGTATTTCTTATAGTTTGTTAGTTGCCAACCATGAGTGCATAAATGTACCCTAAAGCATATTTTTTTACCAAACAAAAGAATGTATTTCTACAAGTGAGTGAATAGTATTCTAACCAACATTTTTCTGATTACAACAGTAGGAGGTTTTAAATGGAAAAAAATAATATATTAGAAGTAGACAGACTTTACATATTGCTATTAGTGCTTAACACAAACTATACTTTCATCAGCTACTATGGTTTAAAATGTCAGAATATCGGAGGAAGAAATTCTTTAGTAAGTAATTTACCTCAGCTTTGTCAGACAACCATTCCTCAGCAGAGATTTCCGCATGTAAAGCAGAGGCAAGAATGATGGTAAACAGAAAAAACAGAAGTGTGAATCATTCCTATAACACGTTCTGAGTTTTGCTGACTGGAAGGAACTGTTGTCTCCATACATGCAGACTCCTCAGACATGGGCTTATGCAGTCTGGGACTCAAAGTCCATCTCATTCCTTGCATTCCAAAGAAATGCACTCTTTGTTTTGCAAAGCAATAAGAGCAGGACACTATTGACCAAAATCATCACATCTATTAACTCCATGGTACTGACTACAACTGTAATTCAAACTCCCTGTCCTGTAGTGAAAGCCTTCTGATGAATTATCTCAAGGTACTAAAGCAGCTGTCTCTGTAAATACAGCAGTTGTGTTCCCCTGGGCCCATGATGAAACTGCTGAGTATTGGAGGAATTTGAAAAACAGTATTAAACTTGAAATTACTATCAGATTTATTTAATTTTAATTTAGTTTGGTGTTATGAGGAGTTATATGAAGGAGATATGCATGTGGACATGATGGTGATTGCTTTCCTTAAACACACCTTATAAGTAACTGCACTTTGAATAGTCATAATTTTTCAGATAGTGCTTATTTAATAGCACTTAGTTAATGTTTTCTGGCAATCAGAATATGGATTATTATTTTACACTTGTAAAAAATGAGGGTTTTTTCACCTCTGATAATGGACCACTTGAGATTAATTTATTCATCTTTGAAGCAACTGAAACACTGCTACATTTGTGATTATAAGAATACTTAGAAGTGAGATAATGATGAAGACATGGGTTTCAATACAAATTTTACAGAATCCTGCAGCTCTCAGCAGGGTAAATACATCAACCAAAAATGCATCCCACCAAGGAAAAAAAAACAAAAAAAAACAGGATAATGAAAAAGAAAATAAATAGCCATTTTGCAAGTATAGTTCAAGTGTTAACCTTAGTCTCTGGACAGGACAACACGAGACAGTAAATTGATAGTATTGCTATATTCAAAAAGTCAACAGAAGAAAATGAAGGCAAAAAGAGCTCATAAGATTTTCAGAAAGTAAGTACCATAATATCAAAGCAGTTTAATGAGAGCTGGTCTTAAACTTTCATTTTACAACAAATCTCTGAAGAATAAACATCTAAAAACTACATGTGTTGATAAAGCAAGGGAGAATTACAAACATATACAATATTGCTATGATATAACAGTTTCACAGTATTAACCTTGATACTGTGTCTAATATTAAGTTTCATTATACCACAAAATCAATTTCTGTGGGATTAGTCACAGCCTGCTCTCACTCATATAAATAATTAGTTCTCACTAAACAAAATTTTATTTTCTTATCTATTTGATACCTTTTAATGAAAATGCTGGTATAGTTTCATGGACTCCCTAGCTGACCTATCTTCCTTTCCTATATTCATATCTTCATATCCTATATTCCTGTATTCAAAGAAAACCAATCCCCTAAAAAACAAACAAACCAACAATACCAAAAATAAGCACAACAAAACCAGACCCCAGACAGGCTAATTCATTACTTCACACCCAAAACGTAACATAAAGCTTTTTTTTTTGTTTCTATAAAGCTAACCAGAAGGGTGAAAATTTAGGAGAGATCATGGAAAGCTTTTTCTGAAGTTTACTTGCAACTCACCGCAGTCTAAAGAGTAGAACTGAACTAAATGATAACTGACTAAGGGTAAAGTACCAACATTTTCACTCTCTGAAGTGTTTTTTAAAATGTAATTTCAAGGAACATGGCTTATTGTAGTTGCTGTAAATAAGTTTTCTATCCATGATTATGAAGGAACTTGGAGAGTTGGGAACTGTCTGAAATTCAACAAAGGCAAGTACAGTATCCTGCACCTGGGGAGGAATAGCCCCCTGCACCAGCACAGGCTCGGGATTGACCTGCTGGAAAGCAGCTCTGCAGAGAGGGACCTGGGGTCCTGGTGAGCAACACACTGTCCATGAGCCAGCAGCATGTCCTGGTGGCCAAGAACACTAATGGGATCCTGTAGGGTTTTAGGAAGAACATTGCCAGCAGGCTGAGGGAGGTGATCCTGCCCCTCTGCTCAGCCCTGGTGAGGCCACATCAGGAGTGCTGTGCCCAGCTCTGGGCTCCTCAGGGCAAGAGAGACATGGAGCTCCCGGAGCAGGTCCAGTGGAGGGCAACAAAATGAGTAAAGGACTGGACCATCTCTCTTGTGACAAAAGGCTGAGGGAGCTGGATCTCTTTAGCCTGGGGACAAGTGGGAGGGGACCTCATAAACAAAATGGAGCAAGTCTCTTCTCAGTGGTAAGAAACAATGGGCAGAAACTGATGTTCAAGTTCTACCTGAACATGATGAAGATCATCTCTACTGTGTGGGTGACCCTGCATGGGAATTGACTGCCCAGAGAGGCTGTGGAGTCTCTTTCCCTGGAGATATTCAAGAGTCATCTGAACACAATCCTGTGCCCTGTGCTCTAGGATGACCATGGATAGGGGTCAAGGGGGTTGGACCAGATAACTCACTGTGGTCTCCTTGAACCTCACCCATTCTGTGATTCTGTGAAATACATATGAATCTATCTTCACAGAGCCTATCTATACATATGCTGGAGAATAATGTATTCCACCAGAAATCCTGGATGTGGCATATAAACTGCATATGCATGACTGAAAAAAATTCAGAGAGTTTGGAGACATATTTTAATGCAGAATATAAGAGTGGACTAAGTAATGACTTAATAATCCTAAAAAAGGTAAGTAAAAATGATGCATAAGGATAGTGGGAAGTGAATTATTTCATACAGAAAATGATAAATACACTGAATAAAGTGTCAAAATTGAAAGCCTGGATTTTGCCAGAAGATAGATGAATTTCACACACTAAGCAGCAAAGCTTTGAAGTGAATATATCAAAAAATTGGAAAGGGCGGCACAGCGGTTCAAAAAAAATATGTTCACTACAGAGAAAAGTCTTCAAACCCAAGCTAAAAAAAATAAATACATAAAACCCCCCTGCCTCTAATTCTGATATTGCTTTTTTTTTTTTTTTTTTTTTCCTGTAAGGGAAAGGCCCGGGGAATTTCCTATTTAAAAATGAGCAAATCAACCAAATCTATGTTTTGATCATGGTGTTTGAAGTCTGAGTCCTAAGGAAAAAAAAAAAAATCAATTCATGTTCTGTATGTTCAAAAAAGGAAGAAGATGGGATATTTTATTAATTTACAAACGAGTTTCAATGATATTCAAAAGTCTGTGAATATGAACATTTTCCAGGCATTCATGAAGGAATTTAGGAATTTTTCAAAATACTGACCTTAAGAGAAGAGGAAGATCCCATGATACAAAGAGGTAAAATAAAATTATAGAGGTATAAAAATACTTCTCTAAAGGTTACCACAAATAGGCAAATCAATGACAATGAAGATTTGATCAAGAAACAAAATTACATGTAAGAATAGAAAATTTAGTAGGTTACCATGAACACTGAAACAAATAAGAGAATTCTTCAGATAAAGTAGAGAAGAATAAAGAAAAAAAAGTTAGACAGCTACATCTCAAGGCTAGTTAGAGACTTAAAAGTCCAAACATTAAATTAAAACTATGGGTTTAATTTCCATAGTGTGGAGCCACAGTCAGAAGTGGTCAATCTCATTTAATGCTCTCAAGGAAATATTTGAAGTATGTAAGAATAAATGTCTCAAAACCTCCCTAATTAAATATCAATAGAATAGTACTTGGGACTTATTATATACAATATTAGGCATACCCTGTCCTTCAGAATACACATCTCACTAGCTGGAGTAACTGGTAAGGCAACATAGTTAGATTGTTCGATTTTGCATAAATGACAGTTCTGTCATTTAGAACACCTTCTTTATAAACACTGTAAATGACATTCCAGTTATATTCAGGAGTTATAATTTGAAAAACTAGGTATTATTTCATGGCAAATAATCAGCAGTGCTGCTAAGAATGGCATGCTGATACTCAGCACCAGCTCAGGAAGAGTGAATTGTTGTGACAGCTTGCAGGGACATCAAAAGCCTGCAACCAGCCCCCACTTCCACATCTAAAAGGGAGCAGCTGCAGAGAGGGGCATGGTGGTGCCAGGTCACTGCAGCAGCAACACTGGAATATAAAAGAGGGTAGACACCTGACCTAGGACCTGGATGGGATCCTTCAAGTTTAGGAAGATTGGCAGTGTCCCAGAAAGTAAGGACTCTTTTTTTGTTGTCAGCTTTGCATTTTTTTTTCATTGTAAAAAATGATGGATTTCCCATGAAAATTCACTGAAAAATGTGTGAGGATGCAGGATTAAATCCAGTACTGAGATGTATGATACAGCATATACAGAAACTGTGCATAAATGCAAGTGTTACAAAGATAAAATGGAAGTATAAGGCATATATTGGTATAAATAAGAACTCCTACTTTAGGGACCTTTTTGAAAAAAGGATATAGCACATAAAAAATAAATGAGAGCATAGCATTACTAACAGGGAGAATAAAAATGAAGGGCTTCATTCTAGGACTACAAAGCAGGGAAATTTGCATGATTTCTTGCATGCTAATCTTGTGTTTGCAGAAAATATAGATAAGTTAAAACAGTCACACAGCACAGTGTTTTTTTTTCTGAATAAAAAAGAAATTAAAGCAATTCAGAAATAAAAGAGAACTAATCTGTCAACTGAGAAATTACATCCTTTCATCTTGTGTTTCATTAGCAGGTCCCAAACTCCTACATACCACTGGTGACAATAAAGTGAATCCATACTTTATTATGTCAATTCCTTCTGTCTCTCCACTTCCTAGTCCTTTTCTGGTGTTGAAAATAAGTTAGTTGCTATTCAGTCATGGTTTGTAATTGTGTAGTTACACAAATACAATGCTTTTCACGGCTGCATGGTTTTAACACAGCAGTAGAACATAACATCAGTAAGAAATAGAACACTACAGTCCTTGTGGTCCCATGTATGGTGTGAGAAATATATTGTCCTCACTCCCTCTTATAATGTAGAATAAAATCAAAATGAGCCATTACCAGAGTCAAATAATGGGTTTGTAAAAATTGAAGTGGATGGATGAATTTTCCTTCATTTCGCAGTAAGTTATATCTACCAGAGGCACAAACATTTGCATTTTTATGAATATAGCACATAACACTTTATGAAAAATTAGGTTTGGATTTCACCTGTGTCATGATTTGAGTCTGTTAGCAACCTCCAGAGCACGATATCTGTTATGGTATGCTACTCCTCTTCCTGGGACACAGACAGAAAAGCAGAAAAGGAGGAAGCTAACATGGAAAAAAGAGGCCAATAGTATGCCCAAGAAACATTTACCAGCTGGCAGAAGGTGTGTATTCAAATCAGCCACAGCACCTATATTAGGAGTAATGTTCCAAAAACACACCAGACAAACTATTGAATCATCTTTTCTAGAGAATTACTTCATACAGTATCTTGCTACTTGAAAATCACATATATCTCCATTTTTTTTTGTTCATTAAATCAATCAATCTGATGCAATAAAACATCTTAATAGAGACTTAGCTCACACAGTTTAAAATGTACAGTAGAAACCCCTTGCTGTTACACTAGGATAAAGGCAATTACCTTTTTGAAGAAAATTGTATAAGGACACACAAATATTCATGCCAACACTCCAGTCTCCCCCACATTCGAAGGCATAGTAACACTTCCAAAGGAAAGCTTTGAAAATTCTTTATGTCATCTTAAAGATGTAAAGTGGAATTCCAAGATGATGTTTGAACATTATTGTAATTTTTATTCTAGAAAGCATGAATGTCAACAAAGTTGTAAGTCTGACGTCTTGAACTTGTGATACATGCCTGTGATAATGAATCCAGATTCATCCTCAGATTTTATAAGGATGTAAAAACCACCTAGATTTTCCATAAGACTACCTTTCTTCTTTTATGGATTCATTGTGTTTTAAGAACCTACCTTACCCATAAAAGAATTTCTCCTCTAGGTTCCATTTGGTATTTATTGAAATAATTTGATCATTGTCATTAACTTCCATGGAAATTAAACTAGTTGAATTTAATTCATTTGCAAAGAATAGCACACTTGTATTTAAAAAATCATCTGCCTAAAAGTTCTAAAATCTACTAACAAGCAATTTGTTTTCAAAATACATTTAAGCTTTTGGAGAAACAATTTCAAACACTGGCTTATGCAGCATTTGTAATATCAGATAAGTCCTGAATCAGAAAGTGGGGTGTGAAGACAGACCTATCAGAGGACTAGTACCTTTCTACCACATATTTTATTCTCAGTATAGATATGGCACAATTAACATGTTGTATCCTGAAGTTAAAGTCCCCAGTCTGCAGCTGGTAAGCTATGGGTACATGAATATTAGAGTTGTGTCTGCTAATATATTTTCTCACATTTTCTTAAACACTATTACATAGATATCCCAAAATGACAATAATACTGAGTGCATGCTTCATAGCTTGCAAAGAACATATCTTCTTTTGGTTTTTAGAACTCATAGAGAAAAAAAACTATTTTAATACCAATATTTTTCGTGTGTTTTTATAAATCAGATAAAGCACAAATACAGATTTGTCTCATTCTCCAATATGAAGTTACAACAGGGATGAATTGAGTCCACTGACTACCTGCAACACAGATTTATTAGTCCCGTTGTGATTTTTTGTTTTTTTAATATGCTTTCCTAGAGTATTAGCCAGTGAGTTGTTTAGTGTGGCTGCTGAACTCTTGCCACAAAGATTTTGGATCCAGTTCCCAAACAGAAACAGACAAATAAATGATCCTTTGTTTGACCCATTAAAATATTTCTTTAGTCTGTTAACTAACAATATACCATAAAATAACCTGGAATTTTAGTATTAAATCTAGCCAGTGTTTCTTTGATATTGCACAGGGTTCGTATGGAAAGGTTTCGGTAGCAGGGGGACTGCACAGCCGGTTTATGTGAGAAGCTGCCAGAAGCTTCCCATGTGTAAAGCCAATGCCACTTGTCTCCCAGACAAACCCACTGCTGGCCAAGGCCAAGTCCATCAGTGAAGGTGGTAGCACCTCTGGGATAATGTATTTAAGGGCAAAGAGATTATTCTACAATAGCATTGGCAGCCAGAGAGAGGAGTGAGAATACCTGGTAGCCACAGCTCTGCAGCACCCAAGTCAGTGAAGAAAGAAGGGAAGAAGGTGCTCCAAGTGCTGGAGCTGAGATCCCCCTGCAGCCACAGTGCAGACCATGGTGAGGCAGCTGTGCCCCTGCAGCCCATGGAGGACCATGGCTGCAGTCCATGGAGAGCCCCATGCTGGAGCAGGTGGATGCCCAAGGGAAGCTGTAGCCTTGTGGGAAGGCAGTGCTGCAGCAGGCTCCTGGCAGCACCTCTGGAGAGAGGAGTGCACACTTGCAGGACTTGTGACCCTGCAGGGGACCCACATTGGAGCAGCCTGTTACTGAAGGACTGCACCCCATGGAAGGGACCCACACTGCAGCAATTCATAAAGAACTGCAGCCCAAGGGAAGGACTTACATTGGAGAAGTTCAGGAGGGCTGTCTCTGTGGGAGAGCCCCATGCTGGAGCAGGAGAAGTGTGAGGAGTCCTGACACTAAGAAGCAGAGAATTGATGTTATAAACTGACCACAACCCCAGGTCCCATCCTTATGTGCTGCTGAAACAGGGAAGAGGTAGAGAATTCAGGAGAGAAGGGGAAGAAGGGAGGAGTGGGAGGAAGATGTTTAAAGATTTAGGTTTTATTTCTAATTACCCTACTCTGATTTGTTTGGTAATAAATTCAGTTAATTTCCCCAAGTCAGTTCTGTGTTGCCCATGACAGTAACTGATGAGTGATCCTTATCTGAATTGACAAGTCCTTCATTTTATTTTCTCTTCCTGTCCTGCTGAGGAGGCAGGTGACACAGCAACTATGGTGGGAATCTGGCAAACAGCCAGGGTTAAACCACCACAGATACAGTGAAATATAACAGTGATAAATGAATTTTCATAATACAAGTAGAGAGGAAATTATATTAAAAAGTTAAGATAATGGCCTGAGCAGATAAAAGGCAAACAACAAAATATAAAACAAATAGAAAAAGCAGCTTAATTTCTCACCAATGCAACAGCTTTTCCCAGATGTCTTCTGGGTTTTTTGTTGTTTTTCTTTTTAACGAGATTCTTTCTGTGGGGTATTTCTGGTTGAATGGCGTATACTGCACTTGAATGCTAAAAAGAAATCTTAGCCAAACAAACACAAACAAGAAAATAAAGTTACTATGTGTATCATAAATTAATTCTCTAGTTGCTCAGCTTGAAGGTATGTCTTCCCATTTATTGACAAAACATGTTTCCCAGCTTCACAGATTTGTAAAAGATCATAGAATCATAGAATGGTTGGCTTGGAAGTAACCTTAAAAACCATCTAATTCCAACCCTCCCTGCCATGGACAGTAACAAATTCCCCTAGACCAAGCACTAATCCCCATCCAGCCCAGCCTTGAACTCCAGGGATCAGGAGTCTCTGGGCACTCTGTTCCATTGTCTCACCCCTCTGAAAGAATTTCTTCATAATAGCTAATCTAAATCTACCCTCCTTCAGATTAAAGGCCTACTTTCCCAACTTTCTAAAAATCTTCTTACCTTTACTGTTTCCCACATTCTTGTACTCTCACTACTTGCCCTACTAGATCCTTCTGAAATGCAGTGTTTTCTTGATCAATCACCAAAAGATGCTATATATCAACTTACTGGCAGATGAAACCTTTCTTTTGTTGGCTTTTAACCTTTTATAATGAATTAAAAACTGCATTTCTATAATCTCTCTGGACGATAATGCTGGGATGCTATTTTCAAACATGAGTTAAAAGTGCTCTAAGAAAGCTCTCTTATTTAACATACATATAAAAATAATTATTCTATTAAAGCATTCAGAAAAAGCTCAACATGAAAAAGTATATGTTACTTGCAGGGAGAAAAAGAATAGCGAGAGGAAATGTTGCACTCCTGTGGCATTACAGCATGAATTATTGCCAAAAGTTCTCTGTGAGATTTTGTCAGAGCAAAAAGTGACATAATGTTAAAAGTTACTGTGGTTCATAGCCTTCTTAAACCATAGCCTTCTTAATGAAACAGGAATTTACTGAATACAGGGGACATTAAAATGAATAAACTAAAGCATATATGCAAGTTCATTAGTGACTTTCCTTTAGTAAAAGAAAGCATAAATTTAGATATTTTATATGTTTAATGTTAAAAACTTCATTTTCCAAAGAAGAAGTCACCTTTGAGCTGAAAGAACCCTAATGCTACCCAACAAAAAGAGCCCTAATGCTACACAACCAATAAAATGAAACAGGAACACTAGAAAGCATTTTGAATACAATGGCTTTTGCATATACTGTCCCAGGGGAAAAGAAAAATTAGTATTCAAAAAGAATGCCAAAATTCAAAGAGGATGAGAGAGGAGAATCAATGTTTATTATTTTAGCCTTTTTTACTCTTTGTGTCTCACTTCTGCTGTTTATTTTCCAATTTTTATATGTTGTAAATTACTGATACATGTGACATTTTATGACCCTTAAGTAATGCAAAGGATTGAACTAGGTAGTCAGAATTGAATTAAAATATGTGTTATCTATGGCCTGAAAATCAACATCAGGAGTAAATATATTTGTGTTTTCTAGCATAATTTTTGTATTGCCTCATAGGAACACTTTGTACTTCCACTTCATTAACTAGTACCAGTAGTGGTAACTCCATGTAATTGATACTGTTGTCTGCTTGATCTGGAGTAAAATCAATTATTAACATAAGTAGTTGGAGCGTTTTTTATATCTCTACTTTATGGTACATTCTGCCAGCTCTACAGTTAACCTTACAGAAACTGAAATGAAAGGGTGTGGAATGCTGCTCAACACTGCAGAGATGGGGTGGTCACAGACATGACTCATTGTGTCAAATAGAGAGCAAAGAAATATTTTAAATGGCTTGAAAATAAAAATTTCTTGACAAGTGAATAAATTGATGACAGTGTGGTTCCTTTTTTCTATTGTTTCTAGGGGTCTAGGCATGCTTGTTGGTTCTTGAATATTCCACACAAGGGAAAAAAAGATCCTGTTTTAGGAAAGGTGGAGCACAGCTTTTTTTTGGTTCATTACATTATGCACCTATTGCCAACATTTTGCAGAAAACACAAATAATTTAGAAGCTTTTAAATACATTACACTGAAAAAGTGCTTAACAGTGATACAAGATTTTAAAATAATAATACAAGAAAATTGAAAAGAAAAAGACTGATGAAGTTTCAGTAGAACTCAGAAAACCAGAACAGAAAATATTCTAAAATCAAAAACAAGTAAGTTTTCTTTTAGTGTGGTGATATTTTATCTCAGTTTTCTGCTGTTGCTGTGAAGATAAAATGAAAGGTTTTTAAATTTATGTAGTCCAAAAATGCATAGAAACCACAGCCTCAGATGCAGGTACAAGTTCTAACAAAAGCTGAGTTTTAGGAAAGAGAATGGAAGGTTAGCCTTAATCTGATTTTCCAGTTTTTTAATGCTTGCTATGACAGAAGCCATTATAAACTAAATCAAAATTTAACCCACCCCTAGAAGGCACTTTAAATTAAACTTGTTTCAGAAATCCCACAGAGCCCTGGGGCAGCTGGGTCTGAGGAGGACATGATGTCCAAACACATAGCTCTGAGGAAAAAACATGATTCCTAGAGAACCAAACTGTGAGGAAAAAACTCTATTTATGAAGAGCCTAAAATCCTTCATAACACTCTAAGGCACAGCAGCACGTAGCCTGGAAGCTGTCATTCTGCGATTTGGGTACCACGCATCCATTTGGAGACTGGGATAGTTATGGAGCACATGGAAATGCCCACAGTATGATCAGCTGTGACTGAGATGATGCATGGATAGCACAGGGCTTTGCCACAGGATCCAACATTTCCGTTGCTACGGACCATTAGTACAAACACAGCTCTGATGCTCTGTCACTGACTAAAGTTGTGGTACGTGGAAAAGACTCATGCACAGCTCAGCCTTCTGCCTTAGGCACTGCCTCTTGGGGCACTGGGAAGCAGAAATATAGGGAAGAAAAGAATACTCTGGTTTTTGGTTACGTTGCAATTCTCTTGTGTATGTTTGCATAATATACTTCCCATAGTATAATAACCCCCTAGCCTGTTTTTAGCTGTCTGACTACACTAGAGGATGAATAGCAGGATTAGAAATGTCCTTGTTACAATTTTATTCCCTCTCCATGCTGTTTTTTCTCAGCACTGTACTTCTTCCCCTCTTCTGTACAAGATAATAAGAGAATGGAATACCTTTCCTGTTATCCAGCTATTCAGCTGAAAATAAGAGGATAATGAAAGAATGATTCAATGTCCATTTGGAAAGTCAATCAAAGTGAATTTTGATCTATTCTCAAAGGCTAACAAATGAGCTGAAAAAAATCATTACATAAATCCCTATTCACAGTCCCTTTCAGTAATATGGATAGGCATTAAGTATACATGACATGATTTTTAAGGGAACTTCTAGCTCTTAACAGTCATCAAATGAAATTTTCAAAGGTACCTAAGTATCTAATTCTCACTGGTGCTTATCTGCATCTTCATGAGCCTAAGTACCATAAAAAAATCCATCCTTTGATCATCATCAAGTGCATAAGGAAATTCTCAAAAGCATGTAAATAGCTGGCAGATATTCATTCAGAGGTGAAGAGGTAGGAGGCAGCAGATAGAACAAAAAAAATCATGGAATCACAGAATCAGCAAGGTTGGAAAAGACCTTTGAGATCATTGAGTCCAACCTATGACCTATCACCACCTTGTCAACTAGACCATGGCACTAAGGTCAACTATATCAGGACTGGGCCCAACATTCAGCCCTGGGGAACACCATGAGTGACCAGCTGCCAGGTGGATGCAGCACCATTCACCACCACTCTCTGGGCCTGGCCACCCAGCCAGTTCTCAACCCAGTGAGGGATGCTCCTGTCTGTGCCATGGGCTGCCAGCTTCTCCAGGAGTATACTGTGGGAGACAGTGTCAAATGCTTTACTGACATCCAGGTAGACAACATCCATCAGTGGGTCACCTGTTCATAAAAGGAGATCAGGTTGGTCAGGCAGGACCTGCCCCTCCTAAACCCCTGCTGGGTGAGTCTGATTCCCTGGTGGTTGTGTAGGTGCCCTGTGATCATGCTCAGGATGATCTGTTGCATAGTATTGCTGGGCACCGAGGTCAGGCTGACAGCTCTGTGGTTCCATAGATTCTCCTTCTGGCCCTTCTTATGGGTGGGTGTCACACTGGCTGGCTTCCAGTCATCTGGGACCTCCCCAGTGAGCCAGGACTGATTATAAAAGATGGAGAGTGGCTTGGTGAGCTCTTCTACCAGCTCCCTCATCAGCCTAGGATGGATCCTAGTTTTTGTCCGTCTAGTCCCATGGACTTGTGAGCATCTAAGTGGTTCAGCAGGTCACTAACTGCTTCGTCCTAGCTTACAGGGAGCTTTTCTGCTCCCTGTCCCCATCTACCAGCTCAGGAGGCCAGTTGTCCTGAGGACAATTTGGCTTTTTGTTGTAAACTGAGGGTTTGCACAAGTAATTAAAAAAATCATGTTACTTCATAAATAATCTATACACACTGTGTGTCAGAAAACAATGGAAATAAAGAAAATAATTTCATATGTTATAATATACATTTCCCCCTCCCTCCAAAGTCTTTGGTCTTATTTAGGCATAGACCCCAAATCATAGTATATTGTAGCATTTATATTCCACTTTCACTTACCCTAAAGATGAAGAAAACAGAAAACTTGTTTCTTGATTCCATTCAGTCTTTTGCAGTAAATTTAGGCTACTGCAGTGAGCATCTCTTGAATCCTTTAATGGAGAAAATTTTTTCCTTTACATGTCCTTTTCCTTTGTGTTATATTTTTGAGACCATCATTCTGCTTTCCCACAGCAGAAATGTTATTTCTTCTCAGAAGAGAAGAAATTGTTCTTCCCAAAATTTCAATAGCTTACTTTCTGCCCAGAATTCAGCTAACTTTGTTTAAACTCCATTTTTCCTGAAAGACGAAAGTGTATCAGTCTTCCAGACATCATTTGAAAATGACATGTAAGTTCCTGCATATTCATTAAATTTAGAGAAATTAAATTCTCTTTGCCAACATGCTGGTTTGGGCTAGGATAGAGTTAATTTTTTTTCATAGTGTCTGGTGTTGTGTTGAACAAGGTGTTAATAATATAGAAATATTTTTGTTACTGCTGAGCAAGGCTTACACTGAGCCAAGACCTCTTCCGCTTTTGGTATTGCCACACTGGTAAGGAAGCTGGGGGCTCCTGGGTGGCTGGGAGGAAACACAGCTGGGACAGGTGATCCCAACTGACCCAAGGGATATTCCAGACCATGTGACATCATGCCAGTAAATAAACTGGGGGAAAGAAGGAGGAGAGTAGGGACATTTGACTTCCTAAGTCACCGTTGCACATGATGGGGCTTTCTTGGAGATGACTGAACACCTGCCTGCCCATGGGAAACAGTGAATTAATTTCTTGTTTCCTTTGCTTGTGTGTGGCTTTTGCTTTCCCTATTAAATGGTTTTTATCTCAATCCATGGGTTTTCTACCTTTCACCCTTCTGCTTCTCTCCCTGATCCAGCTGGTGGGGGAGTGAGTGAGTGGCTGCATGTGGTTGCTGGCTGGGGTTAAACCAGTCTACCAAATTTCAATATCATTCAAGGATAAACAAAACTAAATTAAAGTCAGTGTGCTAGAAAAAAAAAAAAAGGGAGGAAAATAAAAACTATATTTGATAGATTGCATCAACAGAGTTCCAATTTACTCTCCGCTCTTATCATGCAACTATAATGCTTTGTTTCATCACACCTGGATGCTGATTCTTCTTGGATAATATTTTCTGGCTGCATAAGTGAAAGAAATTACTTTTTACAGTTAGTGTGAGGAATTATGGTTATGGTGATAGATAACAGAAAATAAAGAAAGGAATTTTCTGAAGTCATCACTGAGGAGACAGAAGGCTTTTAATTACGCAAAGCCACGATATAGTTATCACCATGGATTGCAAACTTTGGCTTCCTGGCGCATAAATCAAAACAAAAGCTGATTCAGCTGCTCACTTCTAAGCACCAAGTGCCACGTGGGACATGCTGAAACATCAGCATGAAGTTGGCAGATACAGTACAGAACCTGTGGGACACTCACTCCCTCCTGAATATCTATATGGAGACTCAGCAGCAGACCCCACAGCACCTAAGAGGCACTAGATAGACACACTCAGGCAAGAAAGTCTCAGGAGCCTTCAGTGCTGGCAAACTCTGCAGATTTTTCTTCTGACAGAAACCTATAGCAATGCACTCAAATTGGGATGAAACCTGAGAGTCATACCAAAGCCTTAATGATGTCAGAGGAGGCAGAAGAAACAGAGAGGTGTGTCGGATTGTTCTGAAACTAAATAAAACCTTTTAAAAACTGACTCAAAAGAATTAATTTTTAAAGAAAATTTGAAGTGTTTGTGGTATTGTTTATAGTAACCTATAGAATCAGTTTGGGTTTTGTAAATGCAACAGAAAAAAGATTGAGAATATTTTAAACCCCAGATAAATCAGGTTAGACTTAGAGAATAAATAAAATGTATTTATTGCACAGATAGTGGAACAGAAATTCTACTTTTCCTATAATTAATTCTGTGTTGAGAAGTACAGCATTTTACATACAAAAATAATTAGTAATAAAATATGGAATATCCAGCTGCTTCTCTTAACTCTCTTTTTATGAGATAATCCAGGCCTAACGTTAGACATTAATAGCAAAGACACTAAACCCTTTATGCTTATAATGAGATGAGAGATTCACTACTGTAGGATTAGTAGAATTAGTAATGGATTAGTAACAGTGGAATTAGTAATTAATTTGTGACTGAAGATTGTTTTTAAGACATCTCTAGCTGTATTTAAATAAGTGATTCTTTGATGATGCTGTCTTTATTGACTACACAAAGTTTCTGTTCAGAGTACAAGAAAGAGACAAGTACAAGGCCAGGGATTTATTTCATTTTACATAAAGCTTATTCAGTATCTACTTTACTTTGCATCTTTTACAATCCAAAATTAACAGTTTATCTAATCTTCTAGTCTTTGACAAGTACAAAATACAATGAAATTATTTTTCACTTTTTACAAAACTGTTTATATTACTTCATACTACTATTATCTAAAATACTATTCTAAATACCAGTAAAAACAAATTCAAGCTAATCTTCTGCCTAAAACATCATGTCTATAGCCTCATTGTCAAGATAACTATGTTAAACTTTCAAAATTTTGAACTGGAAAACAATTTTGTCAGAAAGTGACAAAAAATCTGGGGGCAAAAAAAAAAAAAGGCTAGATATGAACTACTATCAGGGGATAAATGATCATATCTACAGGAATTTTTAAAAGTGAAAGCAAAAACTGAAAAAATTACTCCAGAATGCATAACACTTTTCACTCATAGTATACCTAAAGTCATCTGACAGATAAGTTTTACTAGCACTACCACAAATTGTGTGAAACTACAAATATTTTTTCTTTACAGAGGAATCAAAAAAGATGCTAAGAAAGCAAAATATTTCTGCTAAAGTGACATTCTGATGCAAATTTATTAATTAGATGTCTTTAAATAGAAAATATTTTTATTTAAGAAACTAAAAAAAATCTTTCCAGTGCTTGTGGCATCTATCCAGCCTTTTCTACTTAAACTCCTTTTAATGTCTGACTAATTGATAGGCACAAAATTAAAGCCTCACACTCTGTCTTGCCAATTCAAGGCATACATAAAATTTGATTCAAGCAGAATAAGCCACCACAGTTTACATTAGAAAGATGTCAAAGTCCTAGGCCTTTCCTAATAAATAATTCCGGCATTTACAATGAAAGGGGAACAGCAGAGCAATAACAATTTGTCTGGCATCAGTCTGTTCAAAATTCCTTGGAAGGCACGTTGAGAGGGAAGTCTGCGGCGCAGTCCCCCAGGAGGCATTGGCATGTTTCATTATGACAGTCCTTGGCAGCTCATCAGTTCTACTCAGGAAGTGATCAGCCCCTTCCAGCAACCAAACTAATTTGTTTCCTATTCCAGCTTTTTAGATTCCACACCCTCTGGCCTTGTTCTTTTCCCTCCAATGCATCCGAGGCAAACAATCCCATCTGGGCTGTCCAAGCCAACCCTTATCAAAGGGCGAATATGCGCTATACCCAACATCACCTACTGTGCTACTGTGAACACAAGAACTTGAAGGGAAAAGGGATGGCAACCACTTTCCTTGATGGTTAAAGATTGTTCACTAAACTGCATAAACATCTCTTAAATGGTTTAGGAGGAAAGCAGGCTTGACAGATATTTTTAACGTGGTTCTTTTTTAATGAAATATGTCTCTCATTAAATTGATCGCTTTCTCAGCCTTTCAGCACAACAAGTTTTGAGCTACCTTCAGAACAGTGCTCCATAAATGGAGAGCCTTGACATCTTTCTTCATTTAAATTTTGATCAGTCTGAATGTAATTTCTATTATGCTTCCTTAGCTACATTCTGGATTAAATTACATTGATTTGTATCCACTTGGTATTAAGTATGCAGGTGCAATTAAGCCAGAACACTAAGTTTCTGTACTGAAATAAGAAACTTTGCATAAGTAATCTTTCACTGATATTGCCACAAAGAAAATCGTCTGCCTTTAGCCAAAGAAAAATAATGAGACGACACTCAAGAACAGTGTGAAATTCAAAACATTCCTGTGAAAATAGACTGGAATTTTGTTCGGTCCCATTTTCCTTGGTTCGCTGGAGATTAGAACCTGGGATAACTCATTCATTGTGACCTGTTCTTGAAAAATCAATAGCGAGTGCTTGTCCCTAATACTGAAATGTTATTCAATGTCTTTGTTCTCATTTTCTTCTGGTTAATTTTAACAGATTATTTTAAAACTAGCAATTTTTTCCCAAAAGTTATAGAAAAAACCATGAGAAATGCTACAGTTATAATTCATGTGAGAATACTGACCACTGTTTATAGCTGCTGCTGGGAATTGTTAATGAATTTAATGAAGGTGATGCAGACGGTAGAGTAGATCACATCTCATTTGTGATCTGGGAACAGGAGCTTCTGTGCCACTACTGAGCCTTTCCATCATTATAGCACATTTTTATGTTTTTTTCCTCTGTAACTTTTGTAACTGTATTTAGTATATTCACTGATAAGTGTCTGGTCTGTGCCAAGAAGACACCAAAAAATCATTATAATTCATACTAATACAGTGTTTAATTTAAATCTATTAGTGCAGTTGCAGCTATCTGCATAATTACCTTGCCTGATCATAGGAGAGGAGGAGGCTTAGCTTGAACCTGAGATTGAGAAAGGAACGTGATTCTGCACACAGGTGAAAGATTTTCTGCCAAAAAGGTCACTAAAATGGCATTCCTCAGAACTGTGTTTCTCTTGGCACCCTGATGATTAAGAAAGCACACACAACAGGAGAGGCAGCAACTGAAAAATGAAACACAAATGTACGATCTACCATATCCAGTTGAGAATTCAACAATACTTTACCCACTCCCAAGAATTCTCTTAAGAATGACATGGATTAAAAAAATTCAGCAAAACTCTAGAACCTACCAAGCCTTATTTTCAATGCTTTTATTTATGTTGGTTTTTTTCTCACTAAGTATCTGTTTTATTGATACAGCTTTTTGAAATGGAGAGCTGCTCAATTTCACATGAATAGCACTATCATTAATCATGAACACGATAGCAAAGCTCCTTGGACCACAGGCTGCACCTTCTTCTGTATGTAATGCAGACATCCAGAGAATAATAGACAGCATCACAAGTCTTGAGTCTTTAGACTTTTCTATATTATCTCTCTAAGTGTTGCACAATAGTCATCAAAACTTTCTTTTTTCTTTATGCTGATGTAATTTTACTTTCTTTACAGAGCCCTGCTTAGCTCTCTGAGCTTTGAAATCTCAGCTCAGAAAAAAAAAAATGTAATCATTAATCATTTACAGAAAGTATTTTTCACCAGCATTTAATTTCTTTCTGTGCTAACATCCTGTTACTCTGCTCTCAATGCAACAACAGCTCTCCCTTGTACAGGAAATACTCAAAAGGAAAAGATAGGTCAGAAATAGAAACAGGAGCAACAGTTCAGCTCACCCAAAGCTGCACAATTTGGCTTAAATTATTTTATTGCCATAGGCCTGTGCTGTGTACTGCAAACCACCCTTCACCCTCAATATGGTAGTGCCCTCCTTAACTATTTAAGGGGAGTTTTAGTCTCTGAATTCTCTTCTAAAGATCACATATTTTGATAAAAATTTGTTAATTTAACCAGTATTTCTAATCTTTGATGCATCATTTTAAATTTAAATAATCTATTTATCTATCTAAGCAAATGCATCATGATTCAAAATACTGGTCTGTGTTTATAAACAGTACAACAGTCTCTGGCTTTCCTTTTCTGTGACAAATGTGGCAAACAACATGATGAGAGGGAGAAAGACAGAATGTGATAACATGATCAAAGCAGTGATGGAAAAGTAATAGTGTTGTGTGGTTACTGTCAGTGACCTGATTTCAAGGGGAAGTTCTCATTAAATGCCTGAATCCAGTTAGAGCATATTAGCAGAAAGAGGAAATTCCAAAGAAAATAAAATCTCAGAGAACTATGATTATGGACCATGCAACAAAATTCTGAAAAATAAAAATGCAATAAAAATTTTACTTATTCACAGATATGTAGAACCTCACTATGCAGACAGTTGTCAATACAAAATTAACATATGGGATTATAACACAAACTTTCAGGTCCTTTCTTTAGAAAGAAAGTCTCTGGTTGTCCTCATGACTCATGCAGATTTGGTTATATAAACTGATCTCAAATCATCTGTTTTCTAAAGAGAGTTTCAGCATTATAATAACTAAAATAAATGCAACTCTTGGAAAAATATAAAGCTGTGAAATATGCAGTAATCTCTTTGTAGCTTGCTCAATTTTTTCCTCTAAATACACTATCTACCACATCCCAAATCTTGTCAAACATCCAACACTGTTAAACCTAAAAAGACAGAAATAGCAGCACTCCAAGAGGTCTGATTTTTTTTTTTTTTTCACATGGTGTTCTGGCAGCTCAGCTGAAGGGACAATGACCACCTACTGCCAGGGCACCAAAGGCAGCTAAACAAAATTTCACCCTGTATCTGCATCTGTATCACATTTTTCATTTACTGGCAGGAAGACTGAAAACAATTCAAATAGTTTAAAATTTTATTCAGAACTTAGCTTTTCTTCTGAAATAATTCTTTATTTCTGTATTGAAAATTAATTCTGAATGAAAATAACAAAAGACATTTAATATCTTGTAAAATGTTTAAGAGTCCAGCAGGAGGAAAAGGTTCATATCTCTTCTCAGATTCTGGAATTATTTTCCATCTCTCTTAAAATCTTTCCTATGGGATTTTTAACTAATCATTTCAGTCTGTTCATTGCATCCTTCAGTGATTTTTTTTTAAAGTATCAGCAGTCTCCAGCTGTTGTTCTAAAATTCTATGACTCATATGCAAAGCACTGGATCATATAAAATCTTAGTGGATCCTATTTAAGATGCTATCATAAATAGTTTGAAAAAAATTACTAAGGAATCTGTGTTAAAAGATATTTTCATGCACTGTCAATAGCTTTGCATCATAATCATAGACTATCACAGAATCACATAACATATGGAGATGGAAGGGACCCATCAGGATCAGCAAGTCCAACTCCTGTCCCTGCACAGGACAACCCCAAGAATCAAACCATGTCCCTTTGAGCACTGTCCCAATGAATCTTGAACTCTGCCAGAATTGCTCCTGTGACCACTTCCCTGGGGAGCCTGTTCCAGTGCTCAGTCATACTCTGGGTGAAAAATATTTTCTTGATATCTACCCTAAACCTCCTTAATAGTTTAACATCTTTTTATATTGTGGCGCCCCAAACTGCACACAATATTCAAGGCGGCGCTGCCCCAGCTCAGAGCAGAGCAGGACAATCCCCTCCCTTGCCAGCTGGTGATTCCCTGCCTGATGCACCCCAGGCCAGGGTTGGTTCTCCTGGCTGCCAGAGCACTGCTGACTCATGTTCAACTTGCCATCAACCAGGACCCCCAGGTTGCTTTCCATGGCACTGCTCTCCAGCCTCTCATTCCCTGACCTACACACACAGCCAGGGTTGCCCTGTCCCAGGTGCAGAATGCAGCACTTGACCCTGCAAACTTCATATGGTTGGTGATTGCCCAGATCTCCAACTTGCTGAGGAATCTCTGCTCCCTGAAAAGTAAACTTCTCCCTCAATATAATTAGAGTCCCATCATTTAAACTTTTCCTTATTTTTAACCTAAATCCTTTGTCAATCTAGTTCTATTCAGTCATCACTTGACCCAAAGAGTTATAGATTCATCCAGCAAACAAGCTGTTACAACCATCTGATTTTGGCCTTTTCACTGCTTCCTTCTCCTACATCACAGTGCAGTAAATGCCCATGCCTTGACAAATAGCTGCTCATGATATCACTTCATTCCAGTGACATGCGTCTTCTTCTCATTGAGATCACTCAAAAAATGCTTCTAATCTTGCTGGTTTGGTCAAAACATCCTCTACTTTAATTCTCCTGCTGGTTACAGCCCTAAAAAGTTGATATAGTTGCCTGATTTTTAGGCTCTTGAATAATTTAGGATTTCCTTACATTTCCACCATTGTCTTCTTCACCTATATTATCGTTCTTTTCTATAATCCCACAGAATCCAAATTACCTCTCTTTGGGAGTTGAACCTGACATCATTCTCACTTTCTTAAAATATTCTCAGTACTAACTTCTAGGTACAGTCTTACAAAAAAGGAAGTAATAATAAATGTATACATACAGACACAGTTTTTAATCTTCACAAGTGTACACAAAAATTAATCCAATGACCATATATTGTACTTTATTTCTTTCCATGCATTCAATATTTATTTTATTGCTTTTCTTGCACCAAATCCAAACTCAGATTTGCAGTTCTTTTAAAGAAATAATCACATGTATGTAAGTTCATCTTTGGGGATTTTTTGAAAAGAGAATACTGTTTGCAAAATTCACCTAATCATATTCAGATTAGGAATAATGCACGCACCCTGAGCAAGTGGATATCATAGGCAATAAATACCCAGGAAAAGAATACTTCCCCTGCATTCCTCATGTCTGGAAATCTCAGAGCTATTTTGGTTCTCTTCTAGAAACAAACAATTCACTCTGCAGTTTGCTTGTTGCAAGTTTGATGAGCAATTCTACTACCTGGATACTGATTAGGTCTTTTACTTCACAAACTTCAGGTGTATGTTTCCTCCCAAAGTGAAAATATGTCAGTCCACACCCCACAGCTGTAGTCATGAAGATTTCAAGGAAACAATAAAACAGTGATTAAAAGTAATATATTTCACTGCAGCTCACCATGTATATGATACACAGGATATCTTCTAACTTGATAAAACAACCAATTTATTTCTGTCTTTGGATAACATCAAATGCCTATTAATACCACAGCTATTCCAAATGCATGAGTCCAATGTGGTTTTCTTTAGAAACAGTTGTTTCAGGGTAAAGTTTTTAACTGGGCTGATAGTGGAATAGTCACAAAAGTTTCAGCAGCCAGATCAGTGGGTCACATCTAGAGGAGAGAATTTTCATTGTAGCTGGCTTCAGAACTAACCTCAGATCTAATTCTGCAAATTTTATTCTGTTTTAAGCTCTAGTCTCACCTCTATGTTGGTAAAATAAATGGAAACATAAATCAAACTTGTATTATAAATCTCTCTCATTTTTCTTGGACCTGGTGTCTAGCAAAAAGGCAAACTATAGATTTCTGAAGGTTATTCAAAACTTGCTTGTGAGTTCTGAATTAGATTTTTCCATTTCCAAGCTAAATTCTGTTGTACAATTGCAATGTGGATAATATAGATAACTGATAGCTGTTTCTTTCTTCTGATACAAAACTAACCTATCCCTCCTCCTGTGAGATATTTGCAATTTATTGAAGCAAATAACTGACTTCTATAAAATATATTTTGCATCCTGATTTTCCAGAGTCATAGGCTATGAAATCAGAAAATACAAGAGCTTTACATATCTTTCAACTTGTTTCAAAATCAACAATAGCAATTATATTTTGTTATATCGACTTTGCAAGGTGGCTTTCACCAGCCCTAATGTTCCAGTATGTAATTATGTCATTCAGTTTGCAGTTTTATTTTCTTTCTCTTTAAAGAATTTGAAAAGCAACAGCTAGTGAATTTCAAAGTTGATGAAATCTTAGCCCTAAGATGAACACAGAACTCTCTCACTGATTTCAGCAGGTCCCAGATTATCATTAAGGCCTTTCAAGAACTATTTTCCCAATAATGTAATATAAAACAGATATTAAAGATATTAATTAAAAGGTACTTTTAATTGATAACACTTTTCAAAAATCTTCAGAGAAACACAGCTTCTGGCTTTTGTTTCTCAAAAGAGTCTAAAAGACAGTTTATATAACTATGGAGTTTAATGGCAGAATCCACATTACCTCTCCTGCACTTGGGGATAAATGATTGCATTTAATGAAATAATAAAATTATTAGGGGCATAAAACTGTTATTCCATTCTGGATTGGGCTAATAGTTTATTTTTAAATAAAAGAAAATATTCAAGAAGTTCTCAAAAATATGTCTTTTCGCTTTCAGTTCTCTAAATAATGAACTTGATGGTACTAACAGCTTAGCCCCAAAAAAGACAAAATATCCTTAAATTTATTTGCAGTGCTTGACCAAAAGTATTGAGCATGTTGAGCCAAATTTTTTTCTCTAAAAAATCAGAATATATATATATATATATTCTCACCCAGATTAATACCTTAAGTGTCTGAGACCTTTGTTTCCAAAATTGAGACTCCTTCCTCAGATAAAATCACAGAAAATCAACCACAGTATTTTTCACTGTGTTTGTTGCAGACAAATTGGCCATCCAAGAAATCATTTTCATGTAGCCTCTTTCCTAAAAATCAAGAACAGTCCAAATATTAAGGACAAATATTCATGGAGTGTATAATCAGTAAAGCATAGAGTGGTGAGCACCACAATAAATTAAAAAAAAAATAGCTGGAGGCCTTACATAAACTTGTGTAACTAAACTCTATCCCATGCGTAGGTGCTCTGGGAAATGGTGATGTTACACAGAGGCTTTTCCCTTCACTGCACCCATATAAAGTAGTGCCAAAACAAATTTCCTATTTGTCCTGAAGCAGGCAAGCACACCAGAGAGTAGCAGGAAGAAAGCTTAGCTTGTTGTGTCAGCAAAGCAAATGATCATGCTACTGACCAGGCAGCATAACTGTCCCACTTCTAGCATATTCCCTACACTGTGAAGCAAATATTCTCTCCTTTATTCACTAAGGAAGAAATTGCTTTGATCTTATACACTTTTAGTCCTCTACCACGTGTATTTTCTTCCTCTCAGTCCCTCTGCCCATAAAGGAAAGGCAGACTCCTGGTCACAGTGTGAGCAGCCACTCTGCACTGCCACCCACTCTGCACTTCAGTGCATCAGCCCTGCATGTAAAACATATCTTACCTAGGAAAGCTGGGCTTCCTCTCCCTCATGCTCAGGTTTCTGCCAAAATTCTTCACATGGAGGCAATCACTGGCTTAGTCAGCACTGACCTAAGGAAGAAGTTTTCCTTAGTTTTCCTACCTCTTTTTCTATTGTCCATAAACTCATCTAACCTATGACATCCCTCCTGTCTTCAAAGTACAGTAATGCAGAGTTACCTAGTCCTGACAGTAAATTTGGGGTGCATTTTCAACCAGCTCTTATTTTTGATACTTTGTTGATACAATTATTAAAACTCATCATTAAAATAATTTATATAAATTACATAAACCAAGACATGCTGGTGGATACCAAAACACTACCCAAAGACCCTGTCTAATTAGATGTTGTCAGCATATATTTAACTGTTAACTGCTAATATTTTTATGATGGTGGTAAGATACTCATAATATAAAGCTGTTAAATATTTCCTCTAAACTACAAGGTAAATTGCTTAGCCAGAATTAAAACTCAGGCATAAAAGAACTTGTCCAGATCTTCTTCAACCATGGTTCAGGTGCTTTCTCAATGAAGTAGCAGAGTACTTTGGAGGACCACAATAAATAACTTCTGGTTGCAAAGAAAACCCCTCTAAACTTTCCTATAGAACTCTGTCTTTAGCTGCAGAGAAAAAATAACCATAAGCCCTGCTAAAAAGAAACTTTGTAGTATCTGGTTTTCAGGTCAGGAACTTTTTATCCAATATGTTGTTGTTCTCATTGATTCATTAATTCTTTAGAGCTGCATGCAGGTTTGCATTCATTATTTTAGCTGTTCTGAACTCAAACAGGTCACAAGGGTCAAAAGTTCTATTTGAAAAAAAAAAACAAACCCAACAACAAACAGCATATGAGATAAGGCTGTGCACAACAGCATTTGATGTATTACATCTCACTGATATCTGACAACCTTTACTCCCTGGTGATGCAATTCTTTTCTAATAATTTAGTCTCAGTCTATTAAAAGACAATTACAGATAATGCAGCCAGGCAAGTGGTGAAGGATGTCTAGAATAGTATTTGTAGAGAGGTTATCAAAACACAATTCTCAAAAAAAGAAGCGTAGTATTGATTTTTTAATCATTTCAGATAGAGACTGTTATATAGATTTTCTAAAGGATTGATAACTGGAAAAAGCTGGAAATGGATTTCCCCCTTGCAACTTCATGAA
>WBNO01021886.1:1780-107562 GCA_013400575.1 Peucedramus taeniatus
CCTTTCATGCTCAGCATCTTGTAAATTTGGAAGCTGGAAAAAAGATAGGCTTTGTTTTGTATTTGCTGTCCTTGAGCAGTCAGTCATGATTTCTGCCATCAAAATGTGCACTGATGTTTACACCAGCAAATTGACTGTGCAGTATCATTAGATTAATTGGATGACACTTCATACTTGTTTAAGAAATTATAAATCCCTGAAGACTTTTCTGGTTTATTTAGTTTCTTTTTTTTTTCCAAATGAAATGATCTGATTTTATATATATCTCCCTTCATTTTCTTCATTCCCCCTCTTTCATTACTATCTCCTCTCCTTGTATTAATTCCTAACTTCATATCCCTGTTTTGTAAATTCATCTTTTCATGGCAACACTTCAACAATTTTACCTCCTGTTTTTGACTTCCTTGAAGTTAGTGTCCAGTTTCAACTGGATTTCCTACAATTTATATGTTGCACTTTTCAGATAGTTGTTCACCCAGAATTCCAATTGTTGTGTGTGACTCTTTATAGCCCAGGATATCATACTTATCAAACAAAGCACTAACCAAACATCAAACGATGATCCATGCAAACATCATGAGGCCCACACAAAGCAATTTCAAACAATATTATTTTCATTTTATGAATAAAAGAACAGTGATAGTATTCTCAATTTCTGATTGACGGGATGCGGGATGTTACTGTTGTAATGTGAATTTTTCTGTTTTTTCCCTGTCTTCAGACCTCTGATTACTTTTGATTGTACCGTCCTAGACTGCAAAAAATAATTGTGCATTCATAGCACATGTTATAATTGTGGAATTCTCTTAGTCAAAGTGTATGTATTCAGTCCATTAATCTGAATTTTGGGTTCTTCAGCAAGGTTGTTGATATATCCCCTAAGATCACCTTCAGCTAACAGTAAGTGACAAACTTCAACCTCCAAAAGTATTTCCAGGTTATTTTTTCACAAAAATGTTATACTATTCCAGATTCAGAACTTCAGAGACCACAGGTTTCTTGTCAGTTGAAAAGATGGCTTGGAGAGTACTTGTCCATATTTTCCAAAATTATCTAACTTTTTTTTTCCTAGCTGAAGGCTCTCTCTACTTCTCTGAAAAGAAAATATGTTTCAGTTTCCATGGCTTACAATATTCTAAAAATTATATGTCTTTCATATTATTTGTATGACATTTCAAGAATATGAAAAATCTTCAGGAAACACTGAGTATTGTTATAGCTACCTGAGTAAAAATCTTGAAGTCTTCATGTATCTCTTCTGACTTTTGGCCCCTCTTCTAAAAGATGAGGCTTGAAAGTGCATTTCACATCCTCTAGAGAGCCATCCATTTCTTTAAGTCTAGGATTTTGCCAAAAATTTGGTTCATAGTGTTACAGAGATGAAAGAGCAATTTTTTTTCTGGTTTTTGCCAGAGGCTAAACAAATCCTATGTGAATTTCCAGCTGTTCCTCATATGTGGAAGTTGAATGATTTTTAAAATCTTGTTTTTCTTTCTTTTTCTATTTTCTTTCTTTTACAATATTCTGCATCAGAGGCAGAGTTATTAAGTCAATCTATTATTAAGGATGACTGACATTTTCTATTATAACACCTTGTTTTCAAAGGCCTGTAATTTTGACAAAGCATTACCTCAGGGGGTAAAAATTTACTCACCAAATAACTGCAAAAGGTTGATTTCCTGCTTTCTTGCTTGAACAGAATCAATTCTTTCATTTCCTAACAATAGGACATGCAGAAATATTGTTTTCATATATTATAAAAACTATTGCAAACATTTTTAAAGAAGGTCTAGCACCTTCATTTGGAAAAAAAGAACTAAAAACTTATGGGAGTTGGTTTTCTAGGAAAAAAAATTGATTCATCGTCCTTATAAATGTCTTCTAAGTTGGATGACATCTGCAAAACTAGATGAAAATTTGAGAAATTTCTTCTTTATTGTGCTCAATAAAAATGTTTTTTGTTTTTTTTTTTTAATTTTGGCTAAATTTGCAACTCATCTAAATTGAAAATCCACCTAAACTGGACCACACAGAGCAAAGACAATGTTGAAGCGGTGCGCTGTGAGCTGGGTGAACACACAGAAAACATAAATATCTAATAAAGAATCAGCTTTCTTAGAGAAAAAACACATTTACACCTCTCCTCGCCTCCCATGTCCCTAGCCCTTCCCCCTTCCACTTTCTCCTTTCCTTTCAGTGAAAGAGGAATTCTGCTGTTTTGGGACTCAGTTTCTCAGAGAAAGGTAATGAAAATATCATTTACCTCTGCTTCAGCAATTTTTTAGCCAAAAGGTTCATGCAGTTCCCCTGCCCAGTGAATATTATCCACCTTCTGCAGTTGGTTCCTGTATTTTCTCTCATCTACCTTGCCAGGAGCCCTAGAGCTCCCTTTTCTTCCACTGACCACAAATCAAAAACAAATCCAGCTCCAGGTTCTTGAAACCATTTGTTTTTCTGTTCTTCGCTGGGGCCAATTATGGAGAGAAAAGGAAGGCAGAACACTGAAATGGGGGTTTGTGGTGAGCTTTATCTTTGTCCCAGGAATCTATGCTGATCTGGAACTGAGCAGAGAGTGAAAAATAATGGGAATTATTGCAACTCACTGGCAATAAGAGAACTTCACCTTGAGATGGGAGAACTAACCCGGCAGCTACATCTACAGTTTTGAAATATACGCTGAAAGCATAGGCTGAAGCATTCCTTATAAAGGTCCTAGCTGATAAACTGTTTGCTCAGTCCCTGGTATGGGCTTTGCCTAAGTTAGCATTCACTCCCTGGACAATTCCCAGGGAATTACCATTGGCCACAGTACATCTCTTTGTGCTGTGTTAGTGACCAAGAGAGTTTATTTATGAGGATGCATGATACACTGTTAATTTGCTGAAGGACTAGAAAGTGTTCCAAAGACAATATTATATTCTAGTATAGATGTAGACTTTATATTACACTTAGAAAATGTCCTGACAGAGATTGGAAATGCTTAATTTTTAACCAGATTTAAATGTGACATAAGATTATAGCTCCCTACCATCAGAGAATACACATAGTTGATGTGTGTGCCAAACTCTCAAGTCTGAGGGTAGAAAGGGGCATTAAACACTGACAAAGATGAGCACAGCCTGGCCATCATAATAACAAAATGCCATATTCCATGACACAGCCAATTAGAAAATTCCTGGTATCCTTTTCTGTGCCACTTGTTTGCTCTTACTCTCCATTTTAGTTTCCACTGTATTTACAGAGTTGTCTGTAAATTCATGTTGTAAACTGTTCCATTGAGTCTGTGTCAAATGTGAGAGGATTTAGTCTAGGGGATTATTTTCCTTCTTTGCCCCTCAGGTTTGGATGGACATTGCTCAATCCTGACTTTCATTTGTATTCAACTGCCTTATGTTTTGTTTAAATGAGATATTCCTTCTTGTGCAGCAGGACTACAGATTACTGAGGAACATCACAGCAGAGTGACTGCATCTCCATGGGAGATAAGATTTGTGATGTCCTTAAGTATCTGAATGGTGAATATTAAGTGTTATTAGGTGTTGTTGAGAAAGACAATGTTTTGAATGTTATCTTTTTCTAAGGAAATAGTGAATTAAGACATTAAATCAAAGATAAAACCACTTGAAGATCAGCAGAGATTCAGTTTTGGAATTAGTAGATGGGAATTTTTTCCATGATTATGATTTATTTTTTTTTCTCTTTAAAGTTAGGTTGAACTGACTGGAAACTCAAGAAGTCCAAAGACAGGGCACTTACAGTTATTTAAGAAATTCTGCCTCTTTGAAAAATAATTAAATATATTATACACTTGAATTGCATATTCTTCCTGCCTAAAAGATATGGGGCACTTTACAGCTCTTTTGTGTGCAAATTACACAAAATAGATTACAGAGAAAGAACAGGGACTTGGGTCTTATCACAAACTAACAGAACAAGAAAGTGGCAGTCATAAATTTTGAAGTCGTGTTACTCTTCTAGGTACCTGAAAGGTAGCTAACAAACTGTATTAACCAGCTACCAGTGGAATATACCAAATTGTTTGCAGGTGAGGGAAAATCAACCACCCCTCTTTTAACATTTCCTAAACACACTTTTTGTAGCACTTTCTTCTATACAAGGAAATCCTCCACATTCTGCTGGGCAACAAATTTTTTTGAGCAGCAGGAGGGGATTGTCTTGCTCCCAGGGAGACATCAGCACAGCCTGATCTGAACAGCAGGGAGCTGGAAACTCTTATTTATTCAACTCTGTCCATTTAGTGCTTTTGAGTAAAGGGTGATTTTTTGCAAAAGCTTGTGTCACAGCCCCACCAAGCTCTCTGCTGTGTGTCAACTCTTCTACTGAGCCAAAATAGAAGAATGCAAATGTAATAATAATAATAAGAAGAATAAAACCTCTTTGAACTAAAACATGGAATGGCTGTGCTATGCAGACAGAGATTACTGAAGAGAAAGTTCCCTACTTTGCAGCATTAAATATTCCCTGTATCCTATGCACTGACACAGAAAATATTGTAGGAACTACTGTTTCTTAAGCAGATGTCACAGTCTGAGATACACGAAATATTCTGGCATTAGAATCACTTGGTTTTGAGACCCAAAAGTTACCCCTTGACAGTTTTGCTAGCACTACATATCAGCATTATGTTGTTTTTCTCTGTATGTGGTTGCATGATATGCAATGATGTTATTTCAACTTTTAAATCCTTAAAAATGTATTATTAAAAGACATTATTATACAAAAGGCTTGAGCATTAGGCAATATGACATGTCACTTTTTTTAGCTGTAATGTGGTCTCAGTGCAATTAACCTCCTCACACACTGTTCTGATATATCATTGTAGTTGTTTAGTAATCAAGAATGTGTAAAAATAAAAAAACCCAAAACAACCAGGCCTCAAAATATATTTGTTGGATAAATCACATTTTTCATTAGCATTATCCTGTTATTTCATAAAAGGTAGTTTAGGAAAATAGTTGCCTAATAAAATGCTATGTTTAGAATAGTATTTTGGAAGAGACTTTTATGTAACAGTAAGTAAATGCGAAATTATCTCCTGGCATTCACCAGATATGTACTCTGGCAGGAAATCAGCTCTTCTGAAGTGATGTTTGTGATGACACAGAACTCAGATATGTGGCAGTATGAGACATCACTACAGTGAACTTCAACATTTACTCAACTGAAGAAAGAGAGCATAAGCTATGAATAAAATATTGCACTTTAATTTTTTTTAATTCTGTAGTGTATCTTTCTAGGAGTGTAATTTTTTTTCTTTTTCTTGTATGAATATTGTTTCACTTAGACCTCTTGCTTGAACTGGTGGACTTCATAAGGTCCTTTGAACACATCTGGTCAAGAGTGCTGCCCCCACAGCAGCTGCAGCTCTGCAGGGGGAATAGCCTTACCCTGCCTGGCTTACTCATCTCAGGTACAGCACTGTTGGGCAAAGGTTCCTATTTTCAGGGAGCATTCACTGGTACTGATCTGCAAGAAACATTTCTTGGCAACTGCACTGACAGTGGGTGTCTAAAAATCCAGATGCGATCGTGTGGTTTTTACACTCCAATGCCAAATGCCTGGCTTAATAGTTACCATACAGAAAATGTGAATACCCAGTAGTATCAGAGTCCACATAAGAGAACTGTAAACCCCATTGGTAGGAAAGGAGAAATGCTCAGCAGACTGCTGGCTTCACTGCTGTCTCTGAGTGTTTATTTAAGAGAAGGTCATCAGGAATAGAAAACTGATGAGGTCTACAAGTGTATTATTAATATGAGTCTTGTCAGGTCAAAATTAAGCTGGTGCTTCTTGCCATAGCATTTCAATTGATGTTTAAAAAACTGATATTTTAAGTTTTTTAGATATAACATGGAAAATACTAAGGACATGTTAATTTTCTTACACCATACTTTTGATACACATTTCCCTCAATATCTTACATAGTATTGCCAAATTCAGTGTAAAACATAGCAAGGGAAAAGGTATTTATCTTCCAAGAACTAGAGGTAAATTTTTCTCCTAATTACAGGCAGTTAACTTTCAGTTTAACTCTCCACCCTGATGTGTGAAACTTCTTATTTGTCGCTATAGATCCCGTTCGATGTAGCGAACATGATCACAGCCCATCCTGTTGGCTCCTGTGGTATTACTGGGATATGTGTTCTCAGCTTCAAGGCTGAAGAGAGTGTTGCCCTAGACAGAACTAACATGCAATAACATTGGAATGATACTCAAGGAAAAGAAGTAATTGTGAAACATTATAGAAAAAGCCCCTCTATTGGTTAAGAAATCTGTGCATAAAACAAAATAATTCACTAAAAGAAATGTATAATATTGTTCAAAGTATCTTCCTAATCTGATGTTCTCCTAGTTAACAGTCTGCCCTCTGTGATTTAGATTTAATTTCATAGAATTGCAGAATGGTTGAGGATGGCAGGGACCTTTGGAGACTTGTCTATTCCAAATCCCTGCTCAAAGCAGGGTCATCCAGAACAGGTTCCTAAGGGCTATGTCAATTTATTAATATCTCCAAGAGCAAAGACTCCATGGCTCCTTTGGGCAACCTGTCCCAATGTTTGACATCTTCAAAGTAAACACTGTCTTTGGTGGTTTTTTTTGTTTGCTTGTTTTTTCTTTTTACCCTTATATTTAAATAGAATTTTCTGTATTTTTTCTTGAGCCCATTGCCTCTTGTCCTTTCTCTGGACACCGCTGAGAGGAGTCTGTCTCTGTCCTCTTTTTACCCCCACTTCAGGCATTTACATACATTAATTAAGTGCAACCAGTATCTTCTCCTCACCAGGCTAAAGAGCCCCAAGTCTCTCAGCTTTTCCTTACAAGAGAGATGCTCTAGACCCTTAATCACCCTAGTGGCCCTTCACTGGACTCTCTCCAGTATCTCTATGTTTCTCTTGTACTGGGAAGCCTGGAAATGATCCCAGCACTCCACATGTAGCCTCACTGTTGGAGAGCAGAAAGGAAGGATCTCTCCTCTGGACCTGTTGGCAATGCTTTTCCTCACACAGCCCAGGATGCTGTTGGCCTTCTTTGCTTCCAAGGTGCACCACTGGCTCACAGTCGGCTCTTGGCAGCTCTCAAGACCAAAGCCAGTTAATTGTATGGAAGTTTTTGGAATTAAATATCATCTGAATATCATCACTTGAACCTGTCTTTCTTTCATCTTTTTTTAGGCAGACATCCCAGATGTGTCCCAAATTAACAGTTTTTATAGAAGTTGTAGTGGCTTCACAAGGAGAACCTGCAATTTGTTTCAGAGAACTGTGTGGCTTGTTAGTCTGTGATCTGGCATTAGAGCATACTGAATCATGTAAATTGGACATTAGAAAGCCAGGTTCCTAACTTTGAAATGAATTTCTTGACTTGCAGTGCCATAAAAACATTAGTGTCTCATTTTTTTCCTAATTGGAAGTCTGCACTTCAGCTACCTTTTGAATGAAGATGTATGTATTCTGAAGGTGTGCTTTGATAAATTGTGTTTCTTTGAGAACTAAGGAGTTCAGTGAAATTAAGAATTTGACAGCTACGCAAATATACATAAAGAAGAAATAGGTGCCACACATTTTTTTGAGAACTAAATGTCTAGATCTTTTAGAAGCAGGAGTCAAAGATCTACAATGGGAAATTCAGTATGCTTTGATTACCTAAAAGTGAGTCACTTTGTGGAAATATTCTAAAACCGAACAAATAAAAAGCTATCTGTGAAAAATTAAGATTATGTAAAAGACTTCCACATTTATTTGATAATTTAAAAAATGATTTAATGCTTCTGGTTGTGATTCATTCCCTTTTGTTTGAACTAAACTGTGTTTGTGTTGATTCTGAGAGAAAACTGAGGTGTTCAAGAACAGACAGATGTGTTTTGGTGATTTATTTCATACTGCCTCTTCTCTTTGGATTTGAAACAAGTAATAATGAACTCCTTCCAATTCCATTGTAAGCTTAGGCCAGGGCTTTGTGTTCTACAGCCTACTCATCACACATAATGATATGGGGCAATTATATGGTATAGCTGGTTGCCCATAAGGAACAAAAGGGACAAAACACATTTTGGTTTTGATTCTCAGGCTGCATTTAAATTGTATACAAAGAAATTTCCTCCTAGTCTGATTCTTAATGAGCATAATAGCTTCTGGAATTCATGCCAGAGTACTTAAAGGTGGTAAATTTGATTACATTATAAGTATCTCCCTGGAATGCTTTTGCCCCTGCTACTTCAGTATGCTTCTAATTTCACAGAAAATAATGCTTGTGGTTAGTGCTTTGGGGTACTCCTGAGTTGTGTTCCGTTGTTACCTTTCAGTGATGTACTTGCATAGCATGTAAAACCCAGAGAATTTAGGAGATGGGGTGTTAAAAATTCAATATAGTAAGTCAAGGTTCATGATCTATTAAGATTTCCTCTCACCTTGTTCTACTTTGTAATACTGTAGGGTTTCAAGAACATGAGGGTATGAAGACATTTTCAATCTTCACATTGTTAATGCAGGCACCCTTGGAATGTGCCTTTCTAAGGAAGACTCATGGTGAGACTGGGGATTCCTCTACTGCCCTTCTCTGAGTTTGCCTGTAGGGAAGCATTGTTCTGAACAAAATATACAGAGGTTAGGGGCAGGTTAGGAATTCCAGGAATCCCACACTTAATGCTTACAGGCACTTCTGTTGCTGTTAGCCATGTTGACCTTCTAGTACCCAGAGATCTGCATGTAACAAGGTTCCCAGATGTCCCATCTCAGCTTTTGACAGCTGAATACTCAAGGAGGACCTCTGAAGCCTTCAGACTTCCAACTTTTGTCATGCCCTTGAGGCCAGCATCTGTTGCTATGACACTGCTCTACAGTCAGCCTTGCAGCCAGCTCGGTAGTTTCATGTCTTTCTACATAGATAGAATGAAACCATTCTTTCTGAAAAAATGTTTTTCTGTCCAGCTTAAATTGGACATTGTTTCTCTCATGTGGAGAGTTCTTTGTTTTACTACTTCATCTTGAAGGAAACCAACCTTTTATGACAACCTCTTAAGTGAATCTAAGCGCACAAAATCGACCTTCTTAAGTCCACATTCCTTGAATGCCATTTTCTATCTACCTATGTCTGTCTATGATACTATTTTTTATCTTAAAAGGGACAACAGTCTAGGGTTAAATCCTCTGTGCTCTTCTCCATTGTGTCCTCAGGGATTCTCTAGATATTGTATTTAAATTCATACCAAACTCCACCAGCCCTGTGCAGTCTAAATCCTTCTCCAGATCTTTTGATCACTTTATCTGTCTAATGATCCCATAGCTAATTCAAACAATTTTACTAATTTTAATTTTACTAATCCTAATGTTATATTTAATCCTAGATATCTTAGGGGACATATTGAGTTATCCAAGCAGCAACAGATATTTTTCACCACTCAGGAGTTAGAAGGGACTTCAGTCATTTGGACTTGCATGCCAACCATTAGCAAGGGTGTGAGGAAGAAAAGAATATGACCGCAAACAATCGTGCCCCCGAAATCGAGTGGATTACAAGTCAGTTTGTCAAATGCCTTTTTTTAAACTGTTTTTTTTTTTTGACCTAATAGTTCTTAAAGACCTTATTTTTCTATGAAAGCCTTATAGACTCCTTGAGCGTGTAGCCTGAGTGTAGCCTAGTTCAGGCACAATGGAGGGGCAAGTCTTGAAGGGAGTTGGCAGGAGGACTGATAAAGACAGTCAGATCAAGAAAGCATCCTTAATAAAGAAATATCTTTTTATGCAGACACATTTTTTCAATCCTTCTAAACATACTTATCATTTGTCACAACATTTCAAGTTTGCTAAAGGAGTGAGTAAAATTCACAGCAGTTCCAACACTCCTGTCTGAGTAAGACTGATTTCTATTCCAGTTTCTGAATGGCAATTTCTTGAGCTGTCAGACAAACACAGGTTGTGTGTCAGCTGCAAGGAACACGGTCCTCCATATTTCTGCACAATGACTGAATGCGTGTTACAGCTTGATGGAACATGAGAAGGAATTTGATCAAAACATTTTATATAGAAAGGGACACTACAAAAGACCTACTAAGTCACAAAAGCACTTGAAGGAGGTTTCGTGGGGACTTGATAGATTAAAAGCTGACAGCACAACTGTCACAGTCTTAGCAGAAATCCAGCTTGATCTCATTACCAACAAAGTGTGAGAGACACACAGGAACAGTAATGAAAACACATGAACGGTAATGAAAAGAAATTCAGAATACAATGGAAATATCATTTGTGTGCTCTGGTATGCATAGGCCATAAAAAAAAACCAGTAAAGGAGAGAAAGGTAGAATAATATAAAAAATGAATGAGTTAATGAAAGCCAAAATTCAGTCTTTTTTTTTAAGCTTTTTGCAACAGATTTTTGCTAAAATCTATATCTATAAGGGAGTTTGTGTCATAATAAATTGTGTCAAAATAATGGGAATTTTCAAGAAGAAAATATCAAATGACAAGATGGCTGAATTCAAAATGTTTTAAATTTAAAAAAAAAATTCATTCCTCTCAGTCCAGCTCACACTCAAAGAGAATGAATTCTTAACTTCTCGGGGTATAGGTGGGATAACTTCTTAATAAATCAGCTACAAAAAAACCCTAAAAATATTTGTCAAAAAGAATACCATCTTGTATATTCTCATGGATGATTTAAGACTGTAAATCCTGACTACCTAATATGAAACCAACTCTCTAATTGTGTAGGGATGTTTGGTATTTTAGTTTGAAAAATACCAATTGATGTTTTAGAAATAAAATATTATATAATAATTCAGATTTTAATTTTTGTGATTTTTTGCATGTGTAATATAACTTTATTTCATTCACACCCATAAAGCACATTAATGATTATTAAATTTTATTTCATTTATCAATCCTTAATTTATAAAGAACAAAATAGAAATCAATATCAGCTAGATATTATTTGAGATAGGCAGCTCTAGAAATGGTGCCTATTTGTCTCATTTTTTCACCATTGAAAGGAAATTGTAAAATTATGATCCCAAGCAAAATAATTTCACGTAAAAATCTGAGTTTGAAAGACAGGTTAAAGATTAAGGTTTTAGTATTTCTTTTACTGTAAGAAAATACTTTACTTCTTTTGTGGTGCTTTAAGACATCATTTGAATTTACACCATTATCTTATAAAACTATGACATAGGTGTTAAATAATAGAAATAATAGTTTTTATTCTTCTCATAAAAAGGTGCTTCTGATGTTCCTAGAGCGACTCATTAAGCTTAACTGATCTTTTCCTTTTTTATGAATTTTTAAAAATATACTTCAGAGCTACACAGTTCCTAACACAATAAGAAAGTTGCCTCTGATCCTGCTTAGCCATGTCCTACTCTTGCTTTAATGCTCCCCAGGCAGTGTGTGTTTCATTTGAATAGAACTTCCTGAATAGGAACTTTTGAGTTCTTGTGTTTTTATTCTAATTACAGGGTACTTTTACTGTGCAAAGAAAAAATATGTCAAAACTATCCAGACAGCTCTTCCTTGTGAAGATGATGGAGAGGCACGCTTTTCTAGTCCTCTACTTCTTGGCTTCCGTGGCTCAATTTTTTTTGCCTAAAAAAGGTGTGCAGAGTCATCTGGGGCCCTTAAGATTATCTGAGACATCCCAATGGGTCTTAGTAACAGTGGCAAAAATCCTGAGAATGACCCATTGAATGGACAGGAAAAATACAATAAGGCATCTGAAAATGTTGTAGATTCCAGCTTTTAGGCAACTAGACTTAATTGCCTGAATTCCTTGTATCTTAAATGGAACATTATATTTTTCAGCAGTGTTCACAAGGTTATTATATTTATTCCTCTGGAATGACCAGATAGATTTTCTTTTTTTCCCCATCAATGGACATCAGCTTCTGTGGTTCAAAGTGCCAGTCTATATTGTTTCAAGAGTTACTATTTCACAGCTCCTGATCTCTTTAATAGACGTATACAAACAATGAAGGATTACATTAATGTTTTAATCAAGCCCAGAATTCACAGGAGGGCATTTGGGAAGTGTGCACTCAGGGGATGACCAGGATGTCCAAGGAAAAGGCTAAATGTTCTGAGAATTACAGTGGCCTTTGTATAATGTCAGGTCTGTACCATTACTCTCTAAACCATCCTGATTGCTTGCAAAAAAACTTCAATACTTAGCTCTGTGACCACAGACCCCAGTCTCAAAAGAAAATGTCACTTTATTGTAACATAATACTACCACTGAGTGCAGATTCCATATTCACTTCCTGTTGGAGCCAGGTCAAAGATCTTATTATTTGTCGTCAGAGATTTGATTTATTTGTTTGTTTTAATCCATCATTCATAGATTTTTGTGACCTTCAAGGAAGTGATCCCTCTGCTTCCAAGAAATATTTAAATATTTTTTTAATTTGCCACAAAATTGTATTCTATCATCACAACAGGGGTGCATGACGTATTCCACAGACCATGTTGTGGAGACACAAGTGTCATGTATACATGCAGTATCTAACTGACCAGTGCTGAAGAATGGCTAAAAAGAAGGTAAATTTAATGTTACCTCCTCTACACTCTCTGTAGATGTTGTGTCTAAAGCAATCTTCTTCATTAATCTCCCAAAAGAAGCCTTATTTGAGTCTTAGAGCTACACCCATATTGGCTCACTGGGTGTAGCTGTAAATGGGTGGTGAACACAGAGAAATTATTAACAGGTCTGCTCCCTGTGCTATGCAAATAAGCAACATCAGCTCCCCATTCAGCTGCTGTGACATTTAGAGCTAGAGCTTGTAAAACACAAGAAGATAGCTGTAATAAGAACAATGATACAAAGTAGTAGAAGATAAGCAAGTATCTGCAAAACTTTACTGAATGTCAAAGCTATTCAGTTGTATCACCTGTAGGGCAAAAAATTGAAAAAGGCATGCTCTTTATCTCCATAACTGTAATTTCCATAATGCTCAGAAGACTTTAGGTCAATTCTAAAAATAAAATGTGCCTGCAGTAGTTAACCAGGATTTGTGTCTAATTCAATTTACAGCAGTTGCAGAGGTGGAAGACATTGGATGTCTCTGACTTCCCATGGTTAAGAATCAGGACCATTGAAAGTGTTTGGTTGAGCTGGTGACGACAGTGAGATAGGGGTCAGATCAATAAAAACCTTTAGATCAAATTGTAAAGAAAAGTTTCAAAGTACCTCTTAGCAAGAATTGACAGATCTTTTATATGCCAACAATGCAGACCAACACATAAAACTATGATCCATTAATCAATCTCCAGTGGTATATTGTCAAGAATTAACAGTGTGTGATAACTACTGTACCAAAAATGACCTTGTTTCTAATGCTACTGATTAGTTGATGTAATTGCCATGCCTATAGTTTATATTCTGAGCTGTTTCTGCTGTACTGCAGAAATGTCACTGTGGGTAGATCTGGAAAGGGAACTGAATTTACAGCACGTATGAAGGATTAGCACTCAGCTGTACAAGTTTCTCTTATTCTGCATTAGCAGTGATACGTAATACTGTGCTGCTGTTATAATTTAAAAGGCTATTTTAAAGTACACTGCTTTTTTTAAATTTCCAGTTACTTACTGAATGAAAATGATGAAGGTCATCAACCTGCTAGCTTGCCTCTTACTGCAGCACCATGGAATTTGCAATGGAAATATAACAGCCAATTGTAAAATGGGAAAATCCTTTGTGCTAAAGCAGAACATTGAAAATTGTCCATATCCTTCTTATAGACCTGTGTTTTTTATAACTTAGAGTAAGCAGAAAGGTAGATTGTGAAATATTCATAGATTATCATAGCCCATGCTATTAAAAAGACACCAGATACTGTAATATAGTGAATTTTGACTTCATTTTTCTTTTTGAAATACAAGTTATTATATTTTCAATGAATATATTGCATTTTTCTATTTGTTAATCATGATAGAATATTAAAATGATTTTTTATATGACTAGAGAAGTTTCTTCCCAGATTTTGGCATGCCTTTCATTGTTCTGTAGATTTCAGGTGAGATTTACCCTCTTGGCACGTGGAAGTGAACCATCTTACTAGGAAAGATTCAACATGGATATGTGGGGTAGATGCAGGCTCTTTTAGGACACCTTAAGCTAAAGATTGAAGTAAAATCAGGGCACCAAAAGTTTGAGCCAGTTTCCTAGTCAGCAACACAAAATTTTAAATGCAGATTTATTAGACCAAATTCTTCTTCCAGCTGTCATGAGCCTTGTACTCATAATTTTACAGTGGCTGTTTTGCAGACCAAACTTACAATATGTGTGGGTACAATTTTATTTCCTTCAGGTTTTTGAAGGTCTGCCTGCTCTTACACATTTACCTTTTAGGTCTCATCTATAGGGAAAATTTCACAGATTTAACCTGAGACGTTAACTTGCATGGATTTTTGTAATTCATCACTTCTGGTTAAATTTATAGATCATCTTTTTGACTAATATAGAAAAGGCATGGAGTAAGCTAAAGAAAAAACAATACAATCCAAGTCAAATTTAGGATGACTGAAATAAATTACAAGGATAGTGCTTTTAGGTCAGTCTAACAATAAAGGACCTATAAGCACTTAACACTATATTGAATTATTAACATATGACTTCCATATAATTGCTCATAAGCTTGAAGTTTGGCATGCCCTCAAGTGTCTGCAGAATCAAGAACTAAGTGTTCTCAATTCAGCTCATAAATTCGAGACAAGGCTAGAGTTCGAGGCTTGAAAAGTTGGCTCATCTAGCAGTAATGGAAATATATATGCTCCATGCTTGTTTGTTTTTCTTTCTTATGTATGTGTGTATGAAATTCTCCCTTGTTACTAGTTATTTCACAGTATGAAGTGTTTTCAATTTGTCAAAATAATAAAAAAATATAAATCAGAAGAATTGCATGTGGTGAAGAGGGTTTGGGGAGTGGGAAAAGTCAAGAAAATGACAATCAATATTTCATCATCATATCTCTAGAGGCTTCTAAAGCACAGTTTACAAAGCATGAGACATTTTAAGGCAGAAAAATGTTGCATATAAATGGCATTAAAAGTGAGCATTTGCCAATTTCTATTAAGGGAAAAGCATAGCATATATTTTCTGCTGAATAGCTTTATGTTTTAATAATTTAATATACCCTCAGCACACAAAAATAGTGGCTACTTTTTCTATTTTTTTTTCTTTACACAGAGATGTAGAGAAAAAAACCAATAGTCCCTGAAAGACTCAGTGGAATATGTGATATCAAATTGGACTTGCACTTTTCTTACCTTAGAAGTCAGGTTGTAGAACCAACATACCTAATCATCCCAAGAAGCCCAGTCTCATGAAAGGTGTCCCTGCCCATGGCAGGAGGGTTGGAATGAAATGGTCTTTAAGGTCCTTTCCAACCCAAGCCATTCTATGGTTCTATGATTTTTGCCTGAAGGAAAGCTACAGTGAGTGGATGCCTCAGAGTGAGGTGGAGCAGAGAAGATGAAGGGTAAAGTAAGATAGTCTGTAATCCACTGGTGCTGCTGTGACAGGTTTATTTTACACACAGCACATAAAAAAGGGTACACGTGCATTTAGGACAACCTAAGCATGACTTCTTTATATTCATAGGTGAACACTGCCAGTGCTGTCTTCCGTGCAGTAGTAAGAATGTGTGGATGATGCAGAAGGACACAATTTTCTTGCATTTAACTAACTAGCTGCAAATTACTTCTTTACTAAGAAGATTTGTAGCTGACTAATTGTGGCATCTTCTGTCTATATCTTTCAAAGTAAATATGGTGCCAGAGTTTTCTTTCTGCCTTTTATTCCAGCTAGCACAGTCTGGCCATATACATATTAATTAAATATATTAGATCTCAGGCCAGGGCAATCACATCCAAACTGTTTACTGGGAATGGTATCTATCCTATGCTGTTAAAACATAGCCAGAAATACTTTGGGAGATGTGGCCTTGACTGAAATTCTAAAAACCTAACACTGTAGGTAGTTATATTCCTGTTACTTCCAGTGCATCTGTACACTGCTTAGTTTTTTAGTGCATATGCAACTTTAGAAGGAATTCCTCTCACTAATTTTGGGAATGACATTCAGCTGTAGATTAGAAAACCTAAATTAATTTGTTGGAGTATAAATATCCACATGAATGCAGATTATCTACACTCCAAATGCGGACAGAAAAAATCAAATTGATAAGAGTTATTGGAGCCTATCCATCCTTTGGTGAAGAGTGATTTGGCATCAGTCATTGACCAAAGACTCTGGGCAGTCAGTGCGTTTTTTTGAATCATAGTATATATAGGAAATTCACACAACTGTAATAAATATGAAAGGAGCTCATGGGGTGCTCAGGCCTCTCTGGAACAGCAACTCTCCTGTTGCTTTTTATTTGCAAATTGGCCAAAAGGAATACACTGGAGAGGGTGGGAAAAATCAGCATCTGGAAACTTGTAATTGTTTCAATGATTACAAAGGCATAGTCTTACCATTACTACCTGCTGGATGACTTCAACTGAAATGATCTGCAAGTAAATAAGATCATAAATCTGTCCATATATTGGAACTTCATGACTATATTGAAAAGAAGTATGTGCTTTAATAATTTTGCTGGTAAGAAGTGACATTTGTAATGATTCTGCTTCCATTCTAATATATATGAAGTAAGTGGTGATATGCAGGAAATGATGAGAAAAGTAGTCCTGGATATGTACAACAATAAGAATTAATTTCTGACTTTTTAACAATGGGATCAGCTTATAATGTGTTACTTGCAAAGATCTTCTCTCTTATCATCTCAGGAAGGTCTGAGTTTCTCTCATCACCACTTACAAAAGCATGAAAGGCAGACTTCTGAGTGGTATGGGTATGACTGCTGAGCTGATTAAATTCTGTACTATTATGCCTTTTGGACAGATTCACTGCTGAATTCAAATTATAAAGGGACTATTTGGATGTAAATAATACATTTGTGCTTGTGTTGGCTTTTTTTTCTTTTTTTTCTGTTTTGTTTGGCTTCTGAACTGCACATAGATTTTAAGACTGGCAGTGAATTAGCTGCAGAGGTGTCCTCCATGGGAAGAGTTATGGGGGCTACCCCATGCTGGGCACAGTTAGTTCCATCTGGTTCCAGCTGACTCTGCAATGGACCCACCACAGCACACAGCTGAGCCCACCAGAAAAGCTGGTGGCACTTCTGTAAAATAGTATTTAAGAGGGTAAAAAGGGATTGTAAGGTAGAAGTGGATTAACACAAAAATACTGGGGAGCAGCAGAAGGGAGAGCAAGGTTAGAGGAGGTGCTGCATGGAGTGAATACCCACTGCAACCTGTGGAGGAAGGACACCAGAGCAGATTAACATTTCTTGAAGGAACAGCAACCTTTGGAGGCCTTATGCAAAAGATGAGTTGTTTTTTTCTTAAGCTGTATGGGCTGTAGTCCATGGGAAAGCTAGTGCTGGTGCAGAAAGCGTGAAAGCAGTTGCAGAGAGGAACCAATATGAACTGACCTTAATCCCCCATCCCACTCTCCCTCTGCACTGCTTGGGGCAGCAGAGAAGTCAGGAGTGAAGAAATGAAGCTTGTTACCAAAACCTGCTAAAAATAAAACTCCTTAGCACCACTGTAGCATTAAGAAGCTTTATTCATTTGGCTGGATGTACAGGGGATAACACCACCAAGCATACATGCTGATTATAGAAAAAGCTCCTGTTTATATACTACAATATATACATACATATTATATATAGAATATATATAATATATTAGAATAGAATATATACATACATATTCTTTGAGTTTTCTGCAATAAACGTAGGATAATCATTCCCCAAAAATAATTAACAGATGTCCCCTCCCCTCTGAGCTTGAGTTCTTCAGTCCTGGGGGTTGCCTTGGTGGTCCCTGGTGGTCAACACCCCAGAGTCATACCTGACTGCCTGTTGAACTGATAAAATTTGGCACAACAGGGCTGGTAGCTTTCCACTTCTTCTACCTACAGGAAAAACATTGTGAGGTTCCATAAGCTGGTGGTTTTTGAAGAATAAGCCTTGTATGAAGCCACCAAGTGCAAACAATTCTTCATCTGGCAACAGGCTGAATCTGGAAGAAGTGGAAGGAAAGGTGCTCACTAATGTTTATATTTGTTTCTTACAACCCAAGTCTTTTTTAATTGACTATACATACATTTTCTCCAATCTGAGTCTGCTTTGCCTGCAAAGTACTTGGTATGCAATCTCTCTGTCTTTATCACATCTCATGATCTTTCTCATTCTATTTTCTTCCCCTTTGAGGAGGAGTGAGTGAGCAGCTGGGTGAGCTTTTGTCTGTTTGCCAAAGTTAAATCAGTGCTATTTCAAACACAGTTGAGTTAGCATGGAATAGAATGGAATATGTAATGATTTCTAAAAAGCATCCCTGAAAACATTGTATAGGTACTGAATTTCTTCATGACATCTTAATTAACATTTTTAGTGTACACTGATTATGTTGCCTAAACCAGGGCTAAAGCACAAGAGCAGCCACTATGAGCTTGACTTGTCCATGTGTAGGCATCTCACACCATAGAAACTACTCTGGGGTGCATCTGGCTTTTCAGAAGGGCAAGTTTCCTGTATGTTCTATTTCTTACCTAAGATATTGCATGCACATATATTTCATATCTTATGAATCTGAAATCACACCACATGCTAACAGTTGGTAAAATAGATCACTCTTTAGACTCTGCCAACCAAACAGACTACATTTCTTTGGACTAACCTAGCAAAACTTTAAACATCTCATCTTGTGTTTTGGTAACTATCAAATTGACTGTTACCCTTCTTACCCTACCCTTTGTGCTCTGGGGTTTTTTTCCTGCCTGTTTTTCTGACAAGCTTGTTCATTGTAGATGTGAAAGATACGAGGGCCAGACTTTCTTTAGCTTGGCAGTCAAATTTTTCTTGTTCAAATTAACAAGTTGTGTTTCAAACAGAGAGTTCCATTTCTTGAACTAACAGAAAAATATGTTTACAATTGGGATGAATCTGTATTGGTTGTACACCTCAGAAAACTTATTTTCTACTTTAAATTGCATTCTGGCAAATTCACTCAGCCTTAGGCAGAATATTATGTACACAGATAGCCTTTGTAGTTTAAAGTTTGGTACATATGCTTTAAGTAAGTTGGAAATAATCATCTTTAATTTAGGCTGGAGGTCTTTTTAGCATGACTCACCCTCATCATTATCTTACCCTTACAGCATTACTAAAATACTAGTGTAATTAAGATATTACAAGATTTCTCCTAAGGAAATTTATTACAGAAAAAAAGATTACTTTCTCCTTTTTGACAATATGAGACATAACTTTCCTTTATTTTCATAAAATTGACAATATACAAATCTACTATATGATAAGGAAGTATTCTATATGATTAATATATTGAAATACAATGCTAATAATTGCAGAATACCAAATGGGTAAAACTACTGTGTTATGAAAAATATGACTTCACAGTCAGAATTAAAATGCTTAATAGAGTGGCTCCAATGTCAAGTTCTATTTTCAGTCATTTTAAGTATTACTATCAAGGAATCTAAATGGAGCCACTAATTTAAAAGACATAAAAGGCAGATAGCAAGATAGAGAAGTGAGCATGCACATACACACAATCACAAGCTGAACAGCTTTTTCCCCACAGTTTTACAGAAGTATTTATTATTGGTATCAAACACAAACCAGATCAGGTATGCATGACATCACACACCCTGAGATCTTTCTTTAACTGAAACCACTAAAAAGAATAATAAATGTTTTGATGTCCACAATCAACTTCAGGGGGAACATGAACATTTTCATCCACATCGAATGTAATGTAGCAAATTTACTGACTTCACAATTTGGGGAAAGGACCTTGCTCTGTTCATTATTTCTTTGGGCAGTCTCTACCTTATAAAAGTTTTAAATCATTGCGTTTAGCTGGTCAGTGAGATGGTAGATTACAGAGGCAGCAGTTCAAAGCTGCAGGAGCAGGAACCTTTTTCACTCTCTATTTTGCAAACAGACATTGATGAGATTATGATTAGGTAATAAAAGTGAAGACTGATTAATGATATTCCGGTGTAACAGGTAATCTCTTAAATTTCTATTGATATTTATTCTTTGAAATCTATTCTGCAATGCAGTGACCAAGTTGACAGATCAGGAGGTGCCAGAAAAACTAGAGAGGAAAACATTAGAAAAATAAAAGCTAACACTGAGATACAAATTTTTTGTTTTGGAAAACCTCATGGTTTTTAGAGTTACTGTTAAGGATGCTCCTGACACTGACTTTTGACAAAGTTGTGTTAGAAATATAACACCCAATATATAGCATCTAGTTTTGCTTCTCAAAATGTCAGTTTTAAATTGCAAGAATTGATAAATAATTTTATATTATGTGTGGGATCTATAACTAAACCCACAGATTTTCTTGTAACAGTTAGCACTTTTTCACCTATCCCAGCAAAAATGCCACAGCAAGGAAAAAAAATTAAGAGATGTGTCTGCCCTGTAAAACCACATACTGAGTTTTAATGGACTTTTAATTGCCTTTAAATAACCTAGCTTCAGTTCTTGAAATAACTTGGCAACAAGGAAAGGGATCTTTATGGGTTTCTTCGCTTCAGATTTGCTGTCCTGGTTTCAAAGAAATCCCAAGTAATAAATAGATGAGAAGCTTGTACGAATAGATCAATTCAGCAATTCAAGGCTGGATTTTTTTTCCCCGTATAGAACAGTAAAAACAGTAATAGTTCTCTTGTAGAAAACTGGAGGACAAGGAATGCTTCTAACTCTAAAGATACATCTGAAAAAAAATTCTTCCACTTTGTTTCAAAATGAGATTCAAACATTATACCAACAAATCTGGGTTGAAGACAACAAAATGGAATGTAATGTAGCAAATTTACTGACTTCACAATTTGGGGAAAGGACCTTGCTCTGTTCATCATTTCTTTGGGCAGTCTTTACCTTATAAAAGTTTTAAATCATTGCGTTTAGCTGGTCAGTGAGATGGTAGATTACAGAGGCAGCAGTTCAAAGCTGCAGGAGCAGGAACCTTTTTCACTCTCTTTTGAAGAGACATGCTAGAATTATTCCAGCTAGTTCAAACGGCAGAGAAACAGGGAAATCAAAGTGTTATAGAAAGTACAAACAAAGTGTGATGTCTGTTTGGTCTCATTCCTGTACTTGAGCCCTTCCAAGTGCAGAAGGTTGACCCTTCTTGTCCTTTACATTTAAAGGCCAGTTCCTCCCTGACCCCCTGTAGATATGAGTCAGAGGAGTCAGTAGCATATGAGGGTCTATGCTGTCCTCTTCTCTGGGTGTCTCCTGTCTTCATCTCAAATAGTTGTGACTTTTGTGTTCTATATCCTACTTTTTCTTAAAAAACTACATTTATGATCTGAGGCCCTTTTCCAAAATAGACCCTAACCCCTCTGGCTGCTATTCCTTTTTAACTGGGCTGCAGTCTTCTATATCAGCTGCTGCTAATTGGTCCCTTAGTTGCAGCAAGGGAAATAATTGGTTTATATTGGTCTCTTTGAGCTGTGATAGGGTTTTTTCATCTTATCTTATCCACAATACTCCTGAATATCCATCATACAGAAAGATTCAGAAGATAGGAACTTTAAAGATCCTAATACATTTGGTATTAAAAATTAGTCTTCAGAGTCTAAATCCTTTGGATTTCAGTAAAGTTGCCACTCTTACCTTCCATATTCTGAGGTAATTTTAGATGAAGAATATGCATGGAATTGCTTGATTGGCTTCCACAATCAAAAGATCTGCTGCTATCTGACCTAGCAGAATGCAGTTATCTCCCTTTCTCATAGAAATACACATATGCCCTTCATGGAAATCCTGCCAAATGAGGTAAAATTAATCTTTACAGTGGGCTGGGATCGTACCAAACAAATACTAAGACATCACAGTCAAATCTCTAAAAAAACCACTGATAGATTATGAATCAGAGAGATGACAGGATGTATTGTTTGTGGAAAAAAAAAGACTTGTGACAACTTGCCTGCTTCCCCAGGTCCTGGAGCACAGCCAGGTACATCATTATTATAGACAAATGAGTTTGTAAAGTACATTTAATGGTGTATCAACCTGTTTCATTTACCTGATAGCAGCTTTTGATCATTCTTAAGAATTTGCAATTTATTCTGTTTGCTTTTCATTTTTCTTTGTAGTGCATCAGCCATCAAATTTCTTTTGGCATGAGTTTCAATGATGCTTACATTACTAGATCAGCAAATGTATGAGGATACTGCATTTTATGGGATCATTTTGATAGGTTTGTTCATCTTCTCTTTTTACCAGTGTCCAGCAAATGTGTTCTTTAATTGTCCCATTTATTTTGTTGAAATAGTAATCAACCATACATCTGAAGTAATCAGCTTTAGGAAAATGAATATTTTTGATGACTTTCACCTACATAATTTCATTGCAGCTTGCAAGGTGTGACTTCAATGAAGTTTAGTGTGAATTTTTGGCATACTTCCATTAAATTTCATGTGGACATTTTAAGTAGAAAATTATTTTAGCAAAATAAAGGATGGGAAATCAAAATAAAGTGGGCTATTTTCTGAGCTCCCTTCCAGCTCTCTCTGGGCATATATACTTGCACCGGGAGCAATGAAAATATAGGTTGTTATATTGCAGCAGCCTGTCTGTGTTCAGCTCTATGAATTGCACATGAACTATTAAGGCCTGCAAGTGAATGAGACTACTGGGCTCATGTGGCTTCTTCTAGATTCAGCCTGAGTACAGGCTATGGCTTTCAAGTAATTTAGATTCTGTGTTTAGTGGGGAGCAAATTCCCTCTGGACTATGTGTTAATACTTCTCATGCAACCTTAAACTCTATTCCTAACTGTTGAAACGTGGAGCAAAGGGAATGCCGTGCCTGAGGCCCCGTGTAAAGGCTGGGGTGTCTCCTCATTCTGTGAGGAGCTGCCACTGTGGAATGGAGCTTCTGACATGAGCATAGCCTCTCTCCCTCAAAAAGAATTTTTTGGTGAAGTAGACCATGGCCAATATTACCTGCCTCCTCTGATAAATCCACTCCTGAAATAGCTTTTGTCTCCATCTCTTAATTGAGCAGTGACTGTACAGATGTGACAAATATTGGTTGTACCCTTCTGACAAACCAAAGACACCCCACAAAGTAAAATAAAACAACATTACCTCATTTGAGCAAATTAATAGTTAACTGACTACTTTCAAAGGGTATTAAAAAAAGTAAAATAAACATTTCCTATGTTGTTTACTCTTAGTTTAAATCTATCTATCTACCTATCTATCTGTCTATCTATCTATCTATCTATCTATCTATCTATTATTGTTGTTTAAATAGTTTGACAGGCCCCCAAAAAAATTCAGTATTATTTCTCAACTCTGTGGTAAAGCATCCAAACAGTACTATAGTTGTATTACTGAAGGGAGAACTGCATTATGAGATTTCTCAGCGGGCCACTTAATGAAAAGCCATATTAGCTATTGAGGGCTACAACAAACTGTAATGAGATTTAAAGACTGGTCTACCTGTTCTTTCAGAGCTACAGAAAGATCATGTCCTTGGAGAATTTACTAAAAACACAGGAATGCTATAACCAATTTAAGAATACAAGTGGATATTTGTACAAAGGAGAAATTTGTACCCGCTGTTAAGATTAAGCTCCCTCCTATTCCAGAAATACGATGATTTAAGGATTCACTGTCATGCTATATATTAATATTTTATCCTTGCAGTGAGGCTATTGATCTTGAATGTAAACTGCAGCATTTGCACTATTCAGATCCTAAGTTATCAACAAGTCAGATTGATCTGCACTTATTATGAAGGTTATTGTGAAGCTTAGTTCAAATGATTCATTTTATTCAGCAAATGAGTTGGAAAAGGACAGAATTTTAGATGTTGTGACCTGAAACTATGAATACTGAATACTGAACTCTTTATGGTTGGTTGAAAAAACATTTTAAAGTGGATTTTGTTTGGGTTTTCTCTATCTGTTGGACACAGCTTCAGTCTGTTAAATTACAAGACAATAATTACTGAGACCCTAAAGGAGAAGTTGGAAACATTAGTCCTAGAACAGTCTTTCAAGTTGTCTTTAATTCAGTGTAGCAGAACAATATAGTCAATAGCAAAGCAACTACCCTAAACTGAACTGAAAGCTGAGAACTCCTATGCAACAAATTGAATTAACCATTTCACACATTCAGCAAACTTGAATAAATATGTCTCAAAGACATAAAAGCTGTTGCAAACACTGAGATTATATTTGTACTATTGGTCTTTTATAAATGAAATTAAAAAATACTCTAGGTTGAAAAACCCTGCCACTAAAGAGACTGAAGTATTTCAGATGTTGACTCTTTGCAACCTAAAGTGAAGAAAATGAAAGTTTAACAAGCAAAGAATGTACCCAGTGAGAAAATGTTTTATCATTCATACACACATACTTTCATGCTCTTTGAACTGAATTTCAGAAGAGAAATAAGCTGTCCTATATCTTTAAAGCCACCTGGATAATTTAGTGCACTGTCTTCAGTGCTGAGATATTTTTCAATCAGTTTGTCTCCCCAGGGAAGGGTGGCAGGGATCTTCCTCTGCCCTCAGCAGGAATATGATCTCAGTTATCCTAGGATGCGTCATCTTGTAACTTCCAGCACAGCTGTTGAAGACAAAAGTTTTAGGACTGCAATAGATATTGTACTTGTGGAGTGATCGAGTTAGGAGCAGGCAAGGGGATTTGGCTAAGAATTTCTTAACTGTAGAAATAACTCAGATATTATTAACATTGGAATAACATGTAGTTTGGTTTTCAGCACATATGAAATCATACAGTGACAGTTTTTTTTGGTTGCTAACACTGGCTTAATTATTGTCCTCTGTGATTTTAGCAATAAAATGTGAATAATATTTAATCTATAACAACAGAAACGGAGAATATAATGAATTATTTATTTTAATATCCTTACCTCAAGGCTATGAGTAACTTTTATTTTTCCTTCTTATTGTAGCAAGATCTCTGAAGTAATTAGTAGCACATTGCAAGCTTTGACACTGTATTACTTGAACATACTTATTTTTAGAAAGTAAGAAGGAATTGCAAATTTCTGTGGTTCAAAACACAAGCTGATTAGTTTAAAATCTACCAAGAACAATGGCTCTCTCAAAGCAGTCTTTTCTGTAGGTGTTTTATGGAAATCATTCCATATATTAGAAGATTAATTTGAAACATTTTTACTCCCTGAAGTAAACTCAGAACATCATCTGCTGATGATTTGTTTTGATAAAACAGTATTTTTAAGTTTAGTTCCTGAGAAAATTCTCACTTCATGCTGTGTTGGAAGAGTTAGAAAGAGTTTTGAGAGTGTTTTCCACAAGATATATTTTTTAATTCCCCAGTCTGAATCATTTCAAACAGGTTGGTTTATTTTAAAATATGTGAAAAGACAGAAATCTCAGTAGACTAATTAATCTTTTTTTTTTCCCTCTGGGGTTGAAAATAAGAGCTGTTCCTATGACTTTTCCAATATTTTAGACTGAATCAAAGGACATGAGCTGTTCATACAAGATTTTAGGTATTTTGGGGCATAATCTCTGTCCATTTTAGATGAGTGTTTGGCTCATAATTATAATTTTGGGTGAAGTTGTTCGTGAATCTTACTTTTCTGTTTTGTCAGACTTGTGAGAAATTCAGCAGTTAAACTACACTGATTTGCACAAATTGAGGATCTGTTCTTGAGGATGTTGACCCATATCCTGTGTGCAGACAGGGAATACACTTCATGAAATCTCAAAGAGAAAAATTACTTCTTTCAAAATGATGGTATGAATGTAAACAAACAACTTGAACAGATCTTGATGTAATGAAACACCTGATATAGAAAGTCATTCCAGACCCTTGAAGCTAGTGTGACTCCCCATGGGGGTGTGAGAACAGGAAACACAAGGAGGTAGTAATGAAACAGAAAGAGAGAGGATGGGAATATATTTTCTCTATTTCTTATGTCACCTGAGCTGGCTGGTTGTATTCTGTCTTGGGTATTTGTGCATGGTGCAGCAATCTGTCATGTAAATGTACCTTTAAGTAACTTTGTGCCTGATATTTGGTGCTGTTCTCAATGATTGCATGGTTTTCATAAAAGCTTATTGGATTTTTTTAATATCCTTGAAAGTAAATTTTATCTTGAGATGGAAATGCACAACCCAACAGATATTTTGATTGCTGTAGATAAAGAACTTGAAACGGAGAGATCAAACCTTATGAAAAGTTTGAACTTAATTTTTGTGACTGTTTTTATTACTGGAATTTTTTTCCAACAGTAAATTTACAGTATTTCAGTAATGCTGCCCTGGTAACATCTCCAAAGCATTTCTTGCAATTTTAAATTCATTTGATGGTGAGCAGATTCACAAAATTAGTTTCTTCATACAAATCTTCAAGTATTTTATGGACTGTTGATTTCATTAGAACTTCTACTATCTAGAGTCTGTAAATGACAAATTCATGCCATCCAGTGGGAACCAAATAGCATGTCACCAAAGTCAATCTGATGCTGATATGCCTGCAGCAGTTAGTGTCCCATAAAACAGTGAGGTAGTTAAAACCCACAGACCACGGCAGAGGAGCATAAATGCAGGATTTACAAGGTCATAGACCTTGAAGAGAAAAATGTACATTCAGATCAAGAAAAATGAGATAAAATTCATGATAATCCCACAGCCAGGGACAGGCAATACGAAGATCTAGGTAAGAGGGAAGCTCAGGTGGTATCTTATTTCTGGGACAGAGCTGAGCTCCTGCAATTTAGGGAACATCCCCTACTTCAACTCGAGTGATAAAAACACTGGGGAGGAAAACCATCATCTTCTCCTTTCCTTTCCAGTACTTAAAAAGAGTTGTTCAATAAGAAGTGTCTTTTGAAAAAAGGACACTTAATTTGGGGCAATTCCAGGTCGAGTAGGTCTGATGAAGTATTCAAAATATAGAGATCTATTTTGGGCCTTTGATACTATTAGAAATTCCAAATTAAATACTGGAAAGACAACATAAATATTCAGTAAGTTATATAGGACAAAATTTCATCTATCCTCATTTATTGCTTCCCATTGACCTAACTAAATTTTTACTCAGATTTTAATGTGTTTCAAAAAGCTAACTGCAAAATCAAGCATGAATTGTACGTGTGCAAATGTCCTTTTTTCTGCAAAATTGGCAACTAAAGAGATTTTGCATGAAGACCATAGGAGAAGCAGATTAAAACATTGGCACATATCCCTTGGTTTGAGATTTTTTTTTATACTTGACATAAATCACTTTTTTTCCTGATATTTCTCCCCTGAAGAAAATTAAAATGAAAAAAAAAAATGAAATGAGGAAAACCACCAAACGTTTAGAAGATAATGCAAAATAGAAAACACCCACTTTTCCACAATGCTGTTCAGCAACTTCAGTGCTGTCTTTGGTGGAAGGTTAGTTTTGGGAAAAAAAAGTACTATATTTTAAATAACTTTTTCTAGTTCTACTGTTACTGAACTATGTCTACCTATTATTTTACTTCATTAGTGCTTGTTAAAAAGAAAAGCACTGACATTTTTATGTCCTGCTTTCTACTTTTAGTTTTTCTTTTTTTGCATACAAAGGTAATTTGCAATATTTTTTGTCTAGACTATAGATTATTGAGGATAGAAACAGTGTCTTATGGTACTGGTTTTGAATAGGGTAGAGTTAATTTTCTTGGCAGTAACTCATATGGTCCTGTGTTTTTTATTTGTAGCTGAAACAGTGTTGATAACACACCAAAGTTTAACTAATGATAAACAGTGTTTGCACAACATCAATGTTTTGTGGCTGATTAATTTGATAAGGAGAAATTACATTTTGAGAACCTCTCTCTGTTGTGATGTTTATACATGCATAAACTCCAATGAAGGGGTTGAATTCAGAGGTGGGTAAGGAGGACAGTTTTCCAAATGACAAGTCTTGAATGGTCCTATTTAAATTTACATAAAGGAGCATTAAAAACTGCCCAGTGTAGTGACGAAGAGGAGGGGCCAATAGCTTGTTCTTGTTTGCCAACTATTTCATTCTACTTACACCATTTTTCAACAACAGCACAGAAAATTCTTCATCTCATTCTTTTTGAGGACAGAATAGAGGAATCCAAAGTTTATCGTAAATTCTTTCTTTGTCAGTAGAATTTCTGGCATAGCATGTCATTAACCAGAAATTATCTTCTGAATTTCCCAATCTTCATGTGTATTTTATAATAATTATCTTGAAAGTCTAAAGTATCAAATCAAATATAAGAAATAGAGTTATAGCTTCCTTCTCAGCAGTAACAAGTTTATGAATGTGTGTCACCTTTGAAAGAATGAAATGACAATCCTAAACTAATCTCATTTATCAGAGGTCTCAGAGAACAGGTTAGTTAAAAGTTTGTGAAAAATAATACAGGTACAGGTGATCTTGCCTTGAAGAGGACAAATTAGATAGCCTGTTGAAATTTCCAAAAGCATCCTTTTCCAACATGTCTAAGGTTGCATTACTACTAAATTTTTATAATTTCATTCTTGACTTCCCTGTATCTAAGGAACAGTTTAGGATAAATACGCGGTTGTTCCAAACTTTCTGTTAAAAGAAATTAATCACCTGAAAAAAGCTGAATTTTTTTTTCTGCTATCCATGTCATGACAATGATTATCAATCTTTTGCCTCAGTATCTTAGAAAGGAAAAAAGGAAAAAAAGTGGAGGAGGGTGAAGAGAAAAAAAATCCCCAAAACAGCTGCTTAGTGGGAAGAGAACACTGATAGATTTGGGGAAAACAATTGCTTCATTTTTTATTTAAAGTGACTACTTGGCGTTTAGAAATAGGAATGACTGTACATTGTGAATCTAATGTAGCTCAATTCATGTATACAGTATGAGAAAAAACAGCTAATTAATGAACACTTATCTAACAAGACATTTANATGATCTTATTTGTTCATATTTCAATCTGAAAGTAACTTTTAAGAACTTGCCACCCTTTGCACATATGATGCCCCCTCTGAAATGTAAATGCCATAATTTTAACTGGAAGAATGTAATTAATTGTAGTTTCTTAAAATATACTAATATGAGTCACTTGAAACCATGCAAATCGAATAGAGTGCACTGTTTTCCATACGGTAAATATTATTTTTGCAACAAAAGTAATTGCCTTAGAAATCAGAGGATATATCCCTTTTGATACTTTCCCAATAAAAGGAATCCTGCTGCTAATGCAATATTAAAATACAAAGACTTCGCATTTATCTGAACCCAAGAGGTTCAAATGAAGTAGGTGAATTAGTTCTGTTTTCTGATTATAATAACACACTTGAGTAGTCCTTTCTAACATTAATCAATGATTCACCTCTTTCTTATTTCCTATGAATGCTAAAAAATGAAGATTTTAAAATTGTCTAGGGTTTCAAGTTTGCATTTAATTATGAACAAAAAGCTGATCAAATAGAAAGAAAAAACTCCACATTATTTTAGTATATATGTTTTTTGACAATAATTTTTTCTAAGTTATGTACTTTATTCCAAACATTTCTGAATATCTTCCAGTTATTTCTGAAATGTTCATAGATGCTGAGTGAGGAATTTAAAATTAATGGTTAATTCTCCAAAATATATATTAAAACTATTTGATAATCAATATTATTTTCTCTAGGAAAAATGAATAATGAAAATTTACGGAAGAACTTATATACTTAAAGCATATAGAAGAATGGGAAAGCAACATATGCAACAGAAATTATAATGGAATATATTTTCTAAACTCTCCGAACTAAGTGCAGTTGCAGGAGAAAAGATTATAGAAAATTCCAAGCTTATACAGGCAATTTCACTGAGGCTGAACCAAAACCTACTAAACAGCAGGGACTTGATTCAGGTTTTGATTCAGGCATCAAGTGCCATTTGATGTACTGTATGTTGTGCTTCCTGATATCCTGCTGTTGTTGGAAAGGTCAAGTGTCTCCCACTGCTTTTGTGTCACATCCGCCAGCCCCATATGGATTATTTTGGGATCTTATGATAGTGCAAAGGAACCAATGAATTGAGCAGCAGGTGGTTGTGTGCAACTGCTTACAAAAATGCTGCATGACTGAGGGTCCATGACAAGAGAGACCTAGAAGCTTGAATTAAAGTTGATGTAATATGCAGTTAATTGTCCCTACACAGACACTGAGCACCATTTGAGGTAAAATCTTTTGTACAGCCTTTATCTGAAGATCCAAAAAGATTAATGTTTTCTACAATNAATTTTGTGCCAACCTCTTGTACACCCAAGAGTAATGTCTCTCTGACTTAAATGGTAAATAAACATTTATTCACTGACAGCTGAAAGAGCCCCTAAATTTCCATATTTCATTCCTAAATTGAATACCAACTCTACCACATAAATAGTTCAATTTCAACTGAGAGATGGTGATCCAATTCCTCTGTTTCCTAAATTGATCTATTTTCTTTGGCTTTTCTACTATTGTAGATCTGGTACATTTTTCACACCTTCAACCCTCAGCCTTCCATCTGTTTTCCCAAATTTGAATTCCCATTTTATTCAGAACACATTATTTCAATAAAACATCTATAAATATATTCTCTCTGTTCACCAAAGTACTTTCCATACTTTCTAAGCCATATACATAATTCCTCAGCTTTCTTAATAAAGCTTTCTGGTCTCCAAATTCTGTTTAACTTAAACTAAGTGTATATTAAGTTCTCATAATTTGTTTATTACTGACTGCCTCTACCAATAAGAATTAGATTTGGAATATTATGTAACATATAGGTCAACAGAGAATGTGAAATGAGGTAATTTCTTTAAAATTAAAAATATATTAAAAAAGTAGTAATAATACTAAATTAATTCAGTTCAATTTGAAGTGCGTAGTTTCCTTCATTTTCTTCCAAAAGTAGAAAAGGTAATTCAGAAGTCTATAATCTTCCAGTTGATGCTCTCTGAATGATAGTGAACCAGATTTTGCCATCTTTACTTACACATGAATGGAATTGTCCATTGTGAGTAGTCTCAAAGATTTATTAACATGGTAACCACTGGAAGTAAATGAGTTGACAAAACTGGCATATCTCAAATGTTTTCATACGGGAAGAGACAAGTTGCTGTAAAATTAACGTTACGAATGGGGTGAATGTGGAAAGGCTGTACAAAGATAACTTTCTTTTGGAGAAGAAATTATAAATTCCTGTATTTTTAGCCAAGTATTTTAACAAGTTGAAGTTGTTTTAGCTGATTATCTAGTGATCATGTCCTGTCATGGTGACCAGTTGTGTTTGATTTAGAGCAGGAATGAAATATCTGTGCTTGAATTATGACAGGCAAAGTTTTGAGTTCAAAGACCAGGAAATAGGACTTTCTTCTGAGCTGAAATTGTGTATTGATGGCAGAGTAAACTGTGTCATATATGATGAAATCCAGAAAAGTAACAGACTCACAAATAGTAGCTACAGCTATTCTATTAATTAATTATTAATAATAGGTCACTGAAGTGCATGAGAAGTATTTTGGGCAACCTGTCATTTCTTAATCCTAATAATTCTTCTTTAATGTAAACACCTCTGAAATCAATTGTACATCTCACTATATACAGCATGAGGATGAGAGAAAGCTATCTTGGAAAGCTGAGTATTTTAGAAAAAGAATGTTTTAAAGAGAGAATGACTATAAATCAATGGTCTCATTTTGTTATTTCAGCTTTCAGTGCCAAGTGATACTTGAGACTTATAGGAAAGATATTACAGTTTTCGATATTTATGGAAATAAATATTGAAACCTACAGTTTTCCATATTTATTTTAAAAATTAATTATTTGTTCTTCAAGTCTGTATCATGCTGGATTTTTCTAGAAACTTAAAAGAACTAAAGAGAAAGAAAACTATTTTATAAGTACCTTTTTGATTAAGAGAGAGATCATTGGCAATCATTGTCATCCAAAAAATTATAACAGTACACCAAAATACCATTTAATTTCAACATTGGGTAAAAATATATGATCTATCTAATGCACAGTTCTGGTAATTTAAAACCATGGGGTTCTGCCAATTTCCACTATCTTGATAAAGTCTTTGAGTGAAATGCTTACCAGGATTTCTCTTGATAGTAGCTCTTGTGTATTCATTAAGGACTACATTACAAGATAAAATATTGCAGTAATAGAGACTTATTTCTATATTTCTAATTCTCTGTCTTCCTGTTACTTTGGAGATGAATGTGGCAGGAATAGGTTAGTATCTGTGGCACCCAGGTTAGCACCTATTTGTGCTGGAGAATGCTTTCAGGAGGGAGAGGTTTTGGAGCAACATCAGTGCTCCATGGACTTTCTCCTGTCTCCTGTGTCCTGACGCAGGTACATAGTAATAGAGTTGAAATTATTCATCTTCTTTTTCAACTTATGGTGAAAACTGCACACCTCTTTGCCTTAAAACACAACCACATTCATTCACAATATGGCTCCTTGAGATACATTCTCTGTACTGTTCTTGGGTAATTTCCAAAGACAAAGATTAAAAGAAATCCTAATTTCATCTTTACTGTATTTTTTCCCCTATTGATCCTTTTAAAATGAATAGACATATGTCAAGATATTTATTGGGGCAGGACACTATTGTAATAACACTGAGTACCAAATTAAGTCAAGAACATCCCTGTGGAAGAGTTTCAATTTAAAACTATCATTAAAAAAGCATCTGAAAGAGTCTAGAAAATAATGCCTCTGTAGTTGAAGATTAACCAATTGAAGATTACTGGCTACTGCCCAGACATGGTTTGTTTTATTTAACCTAAGAAAAAAAATCAACTGAAGAAAATAAATTCTGCAGTTTTTATTTTAGGCAAACAGGTTTTTAAGCTTTTGGAGGAAGTAAAAATAGGAAAATACTCTCACAGAAAGATTATCAGAATGACATCTTTATACAATCCATGACATCAGCAACTTCGCCCCACTCCCCTTTTTTTTCCTCTATAGTTATGGTTTATTTCTATGGTTAAAATAGAGTGATGTTCTAGTTGAATATAAGTTTTAGATCATGTTGGACATATTTGAATAGGTTGGTTGAATCCAGATCTGTGTTTATATAAATTTACCTGAGGAAATGATAGTAATTAGACTTGTTGCCTGTGACAACACTTTTAGGAAGACCCAAATGATTATGCGGCTAAAATGAGGCTTATGCAGGATTCAGATCATTAAAAACACTTCTAAAACTCTCTCCTCCATGACTAAATCTGGTTAAATGCATATTATCATCTGGATCGTGCCCAGAATTAATATTCTCCTGGATAAACTGACCCTATAAACACCTATCTCCATCAGTTGTTTAGGTTATAATATCCAAGTGTTCTTCTGACTATGAAAATTCCTCTATCATAGCTTTCAAATTAAAATATTTTAAGCAGTCTATGAAAAAGAAAAAAAAAAAAAGAAATATTTGTGGGACTCCTTCACAAGTAACTTTAAGCAATAAGGTGCACCATCAAATTCCTCCATATTTGCCCTTATTCTGGTGTCAAACTAATATTCCCAAGTATATGACAACAGATTCGTTCCGTTGGATATTTTGTTTCCCCTTAGGACACTCTCTCCAAAATTGGGAGCAACAGGTTCAGACTGAAGAGTGATGAGAATTGCTTACAGTTTATCCCAATCTCAGTTTTCTTCAGGTTTGAATTAAATCCCTTGAGTGCAGTTGTGTTTACCTCACCAGCAGGAATAACCTCAGAGATATTCTAAGTATTTATTGAGAGAAAATAACAGTGCCATGCTGAAAAGGGTGAAATATACTTAAATAGGGTCTTTTTTGCTCTTAGATAATACAGAATTCCAATTATTTTGATTATGCTATAATTTCCATAACACTGTTTGGAACTTCCTGGTTATATAGGTATTTATTAAATATAAGAAAACGTTAAAAGCTTTAGAGAGTTTGACTATGCAATATAATGATGCAAAATGTAATTGTGAAGATTGCTTGCACTTTTGGACCTTTGTGTGTACATTAGAGCATACCCTTCCTCCAGGGCTTGGTCTCATTTATTGTGCAGTTAATGAACAAATACTGGTGTGGTCCCATGTTGTCTCTATTACACTGAAGACAAAAGTGATAATATTCCCTACAGGTTTTTGTAGCTGTCCTTAATATAATATGCAAGTGCTTCACAAACACTGATTTATTTATTATTTCTTCTCAGCAGCTTCATAATATGAAGAAATGTTTTTCTAATTTGACATATGGGGAATCTGAAAACAGAGGCATGACAGTCAGAAACATCCACTGTTTTTGGAGGCCATTTTTGAATATCTGGATCTGATTTATGTCAGCATGGGTTGCATTGTGCAGCACTCTGGATTTAAATATAGCCCAGCTCCTATAATTTCAATTGCAGCTGAAAATATTCAAACCAAAAATCACTGCCTTTAATTAAAAACATGGGAAATGAAGAACATGCAATTAATGATCACCTGTTAAATGTTTGAGTAGAATGATTTTTCCATTACACAGCCAGAAGTCAATTCCCCAAAGCAACACTTTACCTCTGATAAAAACATTGCTTTCCTTTCCCCAAGTACTATACATTTCCAGCTTCTGTAGTAAATAGCATAGGGCTGTATAAGTTTCTCTTTCACATAGCTCTGCACAGCTCTGCTTCATCTGCAGTCTAATTCTGTTCTTGTGCATTAGTGGGAAGAGCTGTTCAATAATAATATAAAAATGTTATTGTGCATACAAAATTGGTGTAATTAATCAAAACATTAGCACTTGGCAAAAGCAGTATGAGAAATTACCAACTAAATAGTTAACATTGCTAAAATTGTTGTCAGGTTATGATGGCCTCTTAATTCTCTCCTAGCCTCTCTTACCTTGAAATCTGATGTCCAAAAATTGCTGGAAGCATTGCAACTGAGGTGTAACCAGTGCTGAGGAGAGTAGAGGGATTGATTCATGTATTCTCAGGGCTTTAGTTTTCATGCACAGAGGTGTGTTGTGTTTTTACAGCTGTATGACTTTGTTGGTTGTCCTCACTTTGGGACTTCAGTGACTCCCACACCTTGTAGCATTGCTCCCCAAACACCAGGTTTGTATTCTGTGTTTGTGCCCACAAGTTATATCTTGTACTTGTCTCCTTGAATAGCACCCAGTTTTTATCTCTATATCTTCAATTTATTAAGATTAATCGTAGCTCTAATCTTGTCTTCAAACATAGCTCGAAGATTGCACAAGGATTTATTTTTCTCTGTTTTTTCATCCATTTTATTAATTAAAATATTGGATTGTTCCATATCCAGAGTTTAGGACAGATCTTTCAAGAGCTGTATTGTATTCTTTCATTTTGATGGACTGCCACTAATAACTACACTCTAAGAATGGGTTCTGAATCCTCCTTCTTTAAAAATACGTGAATGTTGTATCTTCAATTATGTTATTTGGTCCAGTTGTTTATGGGAAGGACATCTAAGACACTGCCAAGAAATTATACAGCAGTCAATATAAATGATACATGCTCCTTCTCTTCCATGCTTGCAGGACCAGCTTCCATGTCGCAGAAGTATTTTAGATTGATTTACAAGTTTTTCTAATAAGATTGTGTAGGTTTTACTCGTCCCCATACTATCTTGTAGGTAAGTAGAAACAGTTTGGCTACTTTTTACAGTATTTTTCTGTAAGTAGAACCAACTGGTCTATATAGATTTATTTTTTAAATTTTTCTTTTTCTTTTTCTTTTTTTTTTTTTTTTTATGCACACCGTGTTTGCTTTTCTCAGTCTCCCAGGGCATCACATATCCTACAGTATGTCAAGAGGTCCAAAATTTTCCTAACCAGTTTTGTAACTAAACGACGTATGAAAAACTAAAAAGAGCTTTCTAAACTAAAAGGGATTTTTACTGTGCCTTGCTTTTACTCAGCTGTATTCACAGCCTTTTCTTATTACTTTACTACCATAATTAATGATTTTATGGCTGTATGGTTATAAGCCTTATTTGATGTGAAGATATAGGAAAAGATTAAAGAAAAAAATGTTAAACACTTCAATATTTTACAAACCAGATCCTTTTCTCTTATTGTTATTTAGAAACGTACTTTCAGAAAGATTTTTTTCTAGTATTAACAATCCTTTCAATTTCTGTATAATTTCTCTTGATATTTCTGACTTTCTTAGTTACTTAAACAATTCTGCACTTGTGATCATTAACAGGCCATATTTCAAATATCCTATGTAATGTTTTCTTCTTTTTAAATGTTAATATCTTCCTGTACTTTCTGTCTTTCCTCTGCAACCAAACATTTAGTATTTGTGTCCCTTAAATCAAACTCCTGCCTTTTCTTTTTACTTTTTTTTCCTGTCTCCTCCTTTTTGCTGACTCTCAAGATTCTTTCTAAAACGTATATTTCTAAAACCTGTATTTTTTTCTTTTGTCTTTATCTTCCTCGTGTTCTTTATGTCATTAATTCCCTTTATTTGGTGATCTTTTTTTCATACAAATTCTTTCTTTGTCAGCACTGTTGACCAGTTCCTCCCTCTTGAAATATCAGTTGACTCACCTTTAGTTATTTCTCTATCTTTTGTATCAAATACTTACCTGGAAAAAATTGCTTCTTTGGAAGAGGGCAGATGGAAGGAGGGAATTCCTCATAACTTCATTCTATTTCTGTACTTGCTCCCTTGGTCAGTTGGGGTTTTTACTGTTTTAAATATTAACTATGCTAACTTTTTTACGGTAATAAAACTTGGGCAGAGAGTGCACTTAAAAGGACTTTGGATTTCTTTTGATGGTGAACCTAAGGAGAAAATTGAGGAAAATCCAAACTAACTTAGCTGTGGTTAAGTTGGGTCTCATCATAACTTTTGTGTTTCTCTACAACATGACCTGAGAGAAATTATAAAAGCGCTTTGATATATAAGGCAGCATTTCTTTTTTTTTTTTTTCCCTACAGGCAGAGGATATATTCACTATATTTTCTACAGAGATGGAAGAATATCTAGGTTAATAGAAAAGCATATGGAAATAAAGGGCTAAAAGAAAAAATATATGGAGAGAAGATACATAAGTATCTTACATAAGTACAAAGTTAGCACCAAGTAGACAGTTGACTAAAAAGGAACTACTTTATATTTAATATCTGACTCTTTCCTGGGACATTATAGATTTTAAAACAAGCAGATATTTGGCTTCATTAAAAAGACAGAACTCTTTCCTGCCGCTTTCTTTAGGTGTGGTTTCTATAAGTCAGTAAGAAATGGAGTGATCTCCATTCTGATCAATTTATCAAGAGGCATTTGGAACTTTTGCAGAAAAAGGGCAAAAACAAGTAAGCCACAATTAGGTTTTACCTAATCAGTCGTCCTTTGTGCTCTTATGCAGATATTTGGCTTTTTTCAGACTAGAAATTCTTTGAAGGGAAGAATGTGATTTCCACTTGTGCCACTATTGGTCAATTAAACTGCAGAGCATAGAAAATCCACATGAATTACTCTTAGGAACAGAAATGCTCTGGGGAGTAAGGCAGCCACAGTGGGGATGGGCTAGAAGTGGTGGTTCTGTCCTCCCTGTTCTCTGACCCAGAACTCACACACTGCACCCAGCAGAATTAGAAAAGCAGGGGGGTAAAGGCCCCGCTCCTGTCTACAAATTTATTTCTGAAAACATTGATGGAGGTGACTTTAAAAGGGAGGCATTTGCTGAAGGAGCAATGACTTTTGCAAGCCTGTGTAGTTTGCAGTGCAGGGTTTGGAAAGCCATAAAAGAAATAGAACTACTCTAATGGAAAATGATAAAGAAATGGATTTCACTCAGGCTTGCACTTCAGAAAGAAAAAATTCTGGCTACATCCCAGAAATCACGTTAGATGGATTTCAAGGCAAAGAAATGTAAGGGGAAGAGGTAAATTTATAGACGGTAATGTGTACTCTGACCTCTAAAAAGAACTTGCATTTTATAATGTAACAATTCACCAGTTCATCTCTGGGTATTCACATTTTCTCTTACGCTCCTCCCAACTCTCTATGTCTAAAAAGTAATTAGTTATTCATATCTTGCACTCTTTAAGTATATTAAGATCAAGGATTTATTTCTAAATTGTACTGTTTGTATCATTACTAATGGAGCTACAGCTTTAAGTAAGGAATGTTTACTCAGGCACATCAAGTATTCACTATGAAAGCAATTAAAGGGTTTGATGTTCACAGTCAAGTATTAATATTAATGTGTGAGAAACTGCATCCAAATCATTTAGAGGTGGTTAGGAAGACCTCTGGGAGTGAGACATCCATAGAAAACAGTGAAATGATTACAGCTGTATGGGAAAATAATGGAAACAGCTACTCTCTAAGCATCCTCAATAGGGAAGGAGGATCCTTGAAACCTAAATGAATGTGACTATAAGTGGCAGCATTTAAGTTTGATTTGCCTGCTATAAAACATTTTACATTAGTAAGTGTCTAGAGCCTTTGCACTCAAATGTATTTTTATCACTTGTCTCCAAATCCCTTTATGGATAGTACAATTAACAGCACACATGAAACAAAATTGCATGACAATAATTTGCAGACCATTATGATCTCAGAACTGGAACTGTAATTCTTATCTTCTGTTCCTGACACCATCTACTGCCAGACCTAGGGTGAGCCATTTAACTATTGACTTGATTTTTCCCGCTATAAAATTGATGGGAAAGTTCTAATGTGTCTCAGGGTATATTTGGAAGGTTAATCAATAGCATTTGTAAAGTCCTCAGAATATTGCATCAATAAGATATAAACTTAATTTGCTGAAAATGTGTTTGGATTGACTACCAATCTACAGATACTCTATTTACTATGCAGTTTAAAAGGATAAAAAATGAATAAAAAATTAATAAATAAAATTTGAATAAAAAATTATGATCCCTGAAGGATGACTAGAAACCAGCTTTATTACAAGTCTCTGTGACAGTCCTTCCTTTTCCACTCCTTCAGGAGATTTGCTTTCAGATTACAGTTTCTTCATTTTTAGATGACTCCACAGGAGTTGCTTTAGGCTTGAGAAGAGGATAAATCTTTTCAGTGTGTCTTTTTTTGGTTTTGGTTGCCTTATTGGAACTGATTTAGCATTTTGACATTCAGCATGAATGTTATGCCTCTCTCTCTCCTGTATGCATGTTGTCATGGCTGTGTATGCAAAAAAGCACAAATGCATTGCTGAGGGATATCTGTAAGTCAGTGGTTGAGGGGGAACAGTGTAATGAAGAGAAACATGACATTCCCATAGCAACAGTGGCAAAGCTCTTTATGCTGATGTTGAGTAGAAAATTGCCAGTGATCTAAAGGACAGCAGAAATAAGCTGTATGAGATTCTAAAAGAATTTCTTACTTTGCCAGAAACAAGTCAATTTAAGGTCAGTGTCAGACCCCAGTGGCTGAATAACATTAATACGGAGCTAAAGGAAGACATTTGCGACTCAAATCACTTGAGGAGCATATATTGTCTATGAATTAAAAAGCACAATTTATGCAGCTGTTTCAGAATATTACTTGTCTTTTTGTCACTCCCCATTTTTTTTTTTGTAACAAAATGCATGTTTTTCTGAAAAGTCTTGATATCAAGCCTGAGATATTCCTTTGTTTGTTGTCTTAAAGATACATTAAAGATAATGTAATTTGGTAGTGTTTACCAAAATCTGAATGCATTCCCCACTGGGTTTTACATCTTGCATAGCATCCGTCTATTAAATTTTGCAGCTAGACATGTTCTTACTTTTATGAGACCAATATTTTTCAGGTGTAGAAACAAATTTCTAGATTATTTTGCCTAAAGCAAAATAATTTTCCAACTTGCCTTTTGAGAAGATTTCTGTAAAACCCAAGATGTTCCATTGGCATCCATATTTCTATTTCTGATTAAAATTGCAAATAGAGCAATAATATAACTGAAAAATCTGCAAGCGGCAGAAGAGTCTGCAAAAATCTGGTTTTCGTTTTTCTGTCAAAATCCTAGCTGGTTATAATTTTTCAAACCAGTAATTTCATGCAGTGCACTATTTTTAATTAAATCATGTTGTATCACAACAGCTATTTAGAATTTTCTGCATGAAATTACCCTCCAACAAGCAAAACAATTTTATCTCCAGGTAGAAGCATCCCCACAAACAATTTTTAAAAAATCATATTGGAAAGAGGATCTAGCATTTAGTAACTCCTAAAAATCTCAGCCATCTGACAATAATGTGCAGACATTTATTCTCACAACCCATTGCTAGCTTTTCCCTCTGGCCAGGCTTTATTTTAAAAATGAGATTCAAGGTACCGCATTTTGTTACTTAAAAAGTTAAAGCTACTACTTGGAGTGCTTCAGGGAGCATCACTTCATCATGAAATACTAAATTAGAGGGATATACCTAGCAGTCCAGGTTGTTAAGCATCACCCAAATGTTGCTGTTGTAGTGGTAATGCATTTGATGTTGATTCCAACTATTCCACCATTGCTGGTGTAAAAACAAAAAAGAAAAAGATTTTCCTTCTTTAGGGTTGGTAGGTTCGGACAGAAAAAATGCCAAAACAGGCATAAATTGGGAAGCTGATACGAAGCCCTTTAGGCCTAATGCCTGTATTTTTTCTTTAATTATAGTGAGTTCCAGCTCTTTAATAATTCCCATCACAATACAAACATGGCATGTCAGGTCTTGTACTGCAGTCACAAGGAATTCTTCATACGAATGCAATATTTATGGAGATATGTGTGAGAGGCTTCTGTAGAACTTACACATTCATTCAAATAATTTCATATGGTTGTAGATATAGAATCATAGAATAGGCTGAGTTGGAGGGGACAGATCAGTCTCATGAAGACCAACTTCTGGCTCTGTGCACAACATCCAAGAATCCCACATGTGCCTGAGAGCACTGTCCAAAGCTTCTGAAACTCTGTCAGGGCCACTTCCCTGGGGAGCCTGTTCAAGTGCCCAATCACACTCTGGGGGAAGAACCTTTTCCTAATATTCAACCTAAACCTACCCCTCCCCCCCAGCTCTGTTCAGGCCATTCCCTCAGGTCCTGTCACAGTCACCACAGAGCAGAGATCAGGGCCTGCCTCTTCTCTTTCCCTCACAAGGAAGCTGTAACTGCAGTGAGGTCTGCCCTCAGTCTCCTCCAGGCTGAGCAGACCAAGTCATCAGTCTGATGACTGGGGTCATCAGTCACTCCTCACACACATCAGTCACTCCTTCCCCTCCAGGCCCTTCACCATTTTTATGGTCCCCTTTTGGATGCTCTCCAACAGTTTAATGTCTTTTTTACATTCGGGTACCCAAAACTGCCCCCAGCACTGGAGGTGAGGCTGCCCCAGTGTAGAGCAGAGTGGGACAATCCCCTCTCTTGCCTGGCTGGCCATGCTGGGCCTGATGCCCCTCAGGACAGGGTTGGCCCTCCTGGCTGCCAGGGCACTGCTGGCTCATGTTCAGCTTGCCATCAGCCAGGACCCTCAAGTCCCTTTCCCCATGCTGTTCTCCAGCCTCTCATGCCCCAGTCTGTCTGTACATCCAAGGTTGCACCATCCCAGGTGCAGAATCCAGCACTTTCCCTTGTTGAACTTCTCGTGGTTGGTGATTGCCCATCTCTCATATATACATTGTTTTACGACCCTCAGTTTATTCTTCCAAATTTTGGGTTTCTTCCCTGTTATCCTTGCCATTTCATTCACAAATAAATGTCCTGACTTTTTTTTTCATGTGATCCTAGTCCACTTCAAAGATCCTTAGATTTCTTCAGTCTTTCCTTCACCCATTCTTCAGTCTTTCTTCATCCTTCATCCTTTCTTCAGTCTTAAGAAACTGTTTGAATAAGACCAAATCATGTATCATTGAATAATGGACCAGTTTATCAAAAAATAATTATTCAGATATGTAATATGCTACCAAAAATTTTATTGTTCTTCACACTACCAGCAGAAAATGAAAATCTCTTGAGCTCTCCATTAACTCAGGAGAGCAACTGCAAAACATTTGCAAACAGTAGGTTTGCAGTAGGAAATGCAAACCTGGTTAGCTGCCACTTCAACACATATTGTAACAGTGTTGGTGTGGTTTCAATCAGTGCTATATTTATTAGTTTTTCTAAATTATTGAAGTGGAAAGTGATAAGGTATATGTGTATATATTTATTATTATGATAACTTTGTGAAATGTGAGATTAATTGAAGGATTAATTCCAAAGTACTCTAGTGCTTGAGTTTGCAGATTGTGTGTGAAGTGGGCAAAAAATCTTCCTCCATTTATAATGCAATGCTCTTGTGGTCAAGTGGGTAACATTACAGGTAGAAGATAGAAATTAGGTATTTTTATCTCAAAATGGTTTGAAACACTGAACCTCCTGTTAAAATTGTATAGGTGAATTACCTATAGATTAACTCCAAAGTCTTCATTACTTCATAAATGTAAAAAACACATGTGACCTGTTGATTTTCTCCATTAACTCAGGAAAACGCTAAAAATCTGTACAGTGGGCCACTGGAAGAAAACATTTAAAACAGTTGGTAGGAACAACAAAGAAACTTTCACACTTATTTCATTCTGGATTTTGGCTGAACAAGAGTATGGTCAAATGATTTGTAAGTAAATATAAAATGTTCTAAAATGGAAATATCTGACATTTGAAGAAAAAAAAAAAGCAAGAAATCTGGAGCAACCCTAGTCACAGTACATTACCTCTGTTCAAAAGGCTGTCATTTGTTCCATTATCTGCTTAGTGTTCATTTTGCAATAAAATATATTTTCCATACAGCTATAGGTAAAATTATGAACAATCTTTTCAATGTTACAAGAACTATTCTTGTCTGGAAGGATTACTTATTAGTGGAATATTTTTCCCCAGTCTTTACAGTTTTTGTGGCTTGTAGTTTGAGTTTTCTACAGCATGAATGTTTTTCTCTCCTTATTCTTTTGGACCTGTTGCTTTATGCTGAAGAATTAATAACTCTATTTTGGAGCTCTGTTTAGTCAGGATAAGAAAAGTAAAACAGTGAACTTTGACTTTTTCTTTTCTCAATGCAATAATGTGCAATTTCCTGTCTTACCTTCAGTACTGTTTTCATTTACATTACACTTTTTATTTTACAGCAGGGCAAGCACAAATAAAATACATTACTAGTTTCCTATTACCTTCCTGCACATGCTAGTGGAATAGCACAATGCTGCCTTTATGCAAAAATGAAATCCTAAGCTTATCTCTTTTCAGTATTAATAGCAAACTTGCTGACCAATATATTAAAATTATGTACAAGAAAAAGTGCTTTCTTGGCAGTTCATATTGAGCCAGTTTCATTTGTTATGATTCTATATCTGAAGGTACAGACTGCAAAATGTGGGGTTTCAAACTGAAATAATGTATTAATATTTACAGAAAATATCTGTCTTTAGATATTTGGGAGTAAGGTTTTCTAGGATTCATTGTTCACTGAATTAAACAGTAATCTTGCCCATGAATAATGGGAACAGAATGTCATGGTCATGTCAGTCTCTGACCCATCTCCTGATTTGTCCTGATACCTTAAGGGAGATCCTTCCCTAAGAACTAGTTTCTGTTTCTATAAAATGAGCTTGTGAAAGGTTGCTTAGCTGCTTTTGCTGCAGCATGGTGAGTAGTAGTTGACTGTACTTCACTCTAGCTTCTTTGATGATGGACACTGTTTTAGGACTCCTTCATCAGGAATTGTGCCCTATACATGCAGTCCTGGCTACACATTTGGCCAGGCAGATGATTCAGGTTTCAGATTTTATTAAGTTTTGTAGGTTCCATAACTTGCTAAGTTCCTAAGACTAGTTCCCCTATAAGCCTTAAGCATTATATTTAGCACCACAGTGCTGCAATATAGGCCCTCAGTGCTGGGAGTGGATGCTTTTGACACCCAGCTCCTGTAGAAGTTTTATTTATGTGTTAGCATTTTAAATAAATAGGATGCTAAATGCTTGCATACCTCAGTCAGGAAAAAACATGTCTTTCAAATCCTATTCAAACTGACATATTCAGCTGGATTTGCATTTGTTTACACAGATACAGGACCACAGACCAACCAACTAGACCAGTCCCTACCCAGTCAGAAAAAAAATCTCTCTGGAGAAAATGTTCATACCCAGAATATTCTTACCAAAATTCATTGCCTCTGTGATGAAAAACAGCAGGGGAGATCTTTGGTACCTGCAGATTCAGAGTTGGTGCCTAATCTCTGACGTTAGAATCCCTGCACTTTGTGTTTTGGCATTGTTCTTATCTGCATTTTGTCTAAGACATCATCATCAAGTAGAAAGATAATGATGGCAGTGCTTTCTAGAGTTCAGCTGTCATAAGTGTTAGATTAAGGCTGCATACCTAAAATGTACACAACACTTGTGTTGTAAGTTGCTCTTTTCCCACCTGCATCTTCTGGTGTTGCTAGCTGCTTAAAAACCCAGCATCAGCATACAAGGTGTGGGTCACCCTCTTCCTTTAAATCTGTAAAGTGGGAGGTGTGAATCTTTCAGCTGAAGGATTCACAAATGATTCAAATTGAAGAAGATTATTGAGTTATTTTGTTTCTGGAGTCAGGACTTTAGGATTTGGAGAAAGACAACATTGGGATATTATATTAAAACCAGAAAAGGGTGCCATCATTGGAAGTGTCTCTGACCAACACTTTTTATGTTAAACTTAGTAATGATAAAACCAGATATCTCAGTTAGATACTTCGTAAACATGAGCTGAATTATCTTCTAGGGAAGTACCTCCACAATAACTATAAGGGGAGATTAGTATGATTCGCTTTAAATCTAGAAACTATATTCTTAGTGTCTAAACTTTGATGGTTTTTCTTTTTTGCTTTCTACTTTAAGATGTGATGCATCACATGACTGAACCTGGCCAGACTCAGGTACACCTAATAGGAACACTATGCCAGCTTGTGATTTGTACTGACAAGCCTCAGCTCTGCAAGGATTGTCAAACATGCTGTCTGCAAAGCTGGCAGTCCTCCAATCTGTCCCTCTGTTTGTGATAAAGATTAAAGTATGCCTGGAGACCTCTGATAACTGTATGCAAGTAAAAAGCATATTATCAGGGCTGACAGAAGAGCAAAAAAACGTAGAACTACAAAGAGAAAATGGAACCCCCTCAAGCATGAACTGAAAAGTTGAGGCTGATAGGTAGAAACCTCAGAGATTTGTAAATGATAGCAAAGAAGTGTCTGAAATCATACAGCCCCCAGAAGCTTAGTGCTTCTCAGTCTGTAATCAGAACAAGCCTCAGGCTTATAGGTTTGGACAGATATTTGTTGCAGAACTGTCTTTAATTGCCTGCACCTGATTCAATAGTTTATTCAGTTATCACTGTGCATCATTCATCACTGCCTCAAAAAAAAAAAATCACCACCAGAAACAGAGATATGAGTGAAAAGTTTCTATGTGCATTTAAACAATTGAAGATTTTTCAGCTTTTTATTTGAACTCCATCAGTAACAATTACCCTCATTTTGAACAAGAGTGTTATTGCAGACAATTATACTTAAAACAAAGCTAAAGGGGATGAAATTGAAAACGAGTGTTCAAAACCAAGTATCCCACTTCATGTCCTTGTTTTACTAAAGATAACAGGATCAACACTTCCACAAGATGCATTCTCAGGTGCCCTCTAGAGAGATTATCTTATTTTGCATACATGTACACATATATCAACACTGGTACCCCTCTAGGTTTGACTTTAACAATAGGTAAATAAGTATGTACTGTGCAACTCTAATAGTTATTATTTTTAATTGAGGAAAATATCTAAAACTGTATCAGAAATTAGCATCTTATTTTTTTAAGTGCTGTGTAAAGACTGTAAGAAAGCAGTTTCAGTGCAGAAGTTTATAAATTAAATCACTTTATGCACATCTGTTATTCAGAGCTTAAGGGAATCAGAAATGATTTGTTGGTCCAAATAGGCAGAGACCCTCTTGTTAAACAGAACTTCAATTCTGGAACATGTATAAGCAACCCCAAATGAACTATTTTATCTTTGTTCAATTTAGTTTATATTTGTCCACCATGAACTCCGCAGTTCAGGTAGATTTTCCTCCCTCTTATTTGCCAAGCTGACCACAGCTGTCTGGAAAGAAACCTTGTCAACTATAGATCAATCCTAGTTAGATTCTGGGAAAAAATTCACTGGAGAACATGTAACATGCAAGGTAGTCCAGCAATACTGTCATAATTTTGAAACTTCATGAATTCCTAACTCAGTAACTTTTATTGACAATGTCTGCAGCCAAATATTTCAAGTAAAACATCATTGGCCAAACCAAGACTGGGTTTCACAGGTAACGTAAATGTAAATAACAAGTTGACTCATGGAATCATAGAATTGTGTAGGTTGGAAAAGACATCTGGTGCAACCATTAACATGACACTTCCAAACTTAAGCATGTCTCTAAGTGCAACATCTACCACACATCTTTTAAATATCTTCAGGGATGGTGACTTCACCGCTTCACCAACCAGCCTGCCCTGATGCTTGACAACCCTTGCTGTGAAAAAATTTTTCATGATATCCAAACTAAACCTCCTCTGGTGCAACTTGAAGACTTTTGCTCTTGTACTGTTGCTTGTAAAGTGAGAGAAGAGCCCAAACTCTACCAGGATACAACCTTTTTTCAGATAGTTGCAGAGAGCAATAAGGTCCTACCTCAGTTTCTTTTTCTCCGGGCTAAACAACCCTTAGCTGCTCCTCGTCAGAATTGTGCTTGGGTTGGGCCTGAAGAGCATCCTGCAGTGAGGAACCTCCTTGAAGTACGTTGGAATAAGTACTGGCTAGACAGTGACTTCATGTTGAAAATGCATTTCTTTACCCTCACCATAATCACTACTGAATGCAGAGAGCATCCATCTCAACCCCTTTTGCTGGTTCCCCACCCCACTTGGAAGAACACTCTTGCTGAAGCTGTGTCCTCTACCTAATAGTTTACTTTATCTGCAGGCCTGCAATCTTCCCTGTACCAGCCACTTTTATTTGGCCAACTTTCACCATATACAAAAAGTTTCTACGAGCAAGATTCATGTAACTTGCTAACACACTGCAAGTTTTTCCTGTTAATAACAGATGGCAAGGATTGTCATCTTACTGACATTAATATGTTCCCCATTCCCACTGAGCCACCCAATGCGTCCCTGTTAGCTGCTAGGAATCAGCCAGTTGGAGTAGAATCAACCTCCACTATTCCTTGGGACAGTTCCTCCTTGAACTTGTTTTTCTTTTCTGAGTCACTATTATTTTTGGTGCTTGAGATTTATATCTTTTTTATATTCTTATTTTGAATCCTCCAGTTGATAACCTGAGTCTTTCAGCATTCTTTCTGTGTTTTTACTTTTCTTACATCACATAGCTTTACCTTACATTCTGTCTTACAGCTTAGGCAATAGATTTCTTTGTAAAATCAAGTCAATATGGCACAGCTGTGACTCACAAAACTGAATTGTCAGTCACAGAGAGGTGAACCTCAAGGCTGTGGGTTAGCTGCCTATTCAGAGTCCCTGTGTAGTAGTTTCTCTGGTATAGTCTTGCCTTTTGAAGAGGGTATTATGCAGAGGAATATTTTTAAAATATACATGTTACTAGCAGAATTGCGGTTTGTGTGTGGAGAATCATTTTGAAAGAAAGCAGCATTGCAAAATGCCTTTGCATCCCTGATGTTAGGAACATGTTACTATACTTGTAGGTGACTGATCATAAGTGGCATGGGGCCCAAAATACAGAGAAGCATGTAAGGCTCTTGAGGGGCTACTCACAGGCTGCTAATCTGCCTTGAGATTTCCTGGATCTCCCCAAACCGATTTCCCTTTGCTCATTTGTTTTAAGCAGGCACCTGGCTCATATTCCTAGGTCTGCTGAAGCTGCCATTTCAGCACTCTGGTCAGGTTTCCCCTAGAACTAACAACTCCACAACTGCTGAAACCGACAAAGAATGTTGGAGCCTCCAATTCATCTTGTACTTTTCATTGCTTTTCATAGTCATGACTACAGGATGGAAAGGGACACCCTGCTGAGAAACACTCTGCTGTCAGAGCATTTTACATTTTGCATCCCTTTGTCTTGGCACTGGCTGTTCAAAAGATCTGGTAATAGCACATGTTCTCGCCAGGAGCTTTGTATGAGCACCTGAACAGATGTCCCTGAAGAAGGAGATGATGTAGAAGACACTGTGAGCTTTTGCACTTCTTTAGTCAAGTTATCAGGATACCATGGGGGTTCTTTGGGGTATAATCACAGCCAAACAGAGGCAAAAAGACCTTCTTTTTTGTTTTCTTTCTTTTTTGCATTCCTGGAGTCCCAGAGCCCAGCTTATGCTGGCATATGCTGAGAACTGATGGCTTTGGAGCAGTTTTAAATACCTATTCCTGAGTATTCTGGCCTCTCCCAGTCTTATAGTGGAACTATTCCATTCCATGTAAAGTGCAAGCAAAGGTCTAGAAACTGTACCTGTACATCCTCAGGTGTCTCCTCCTCTTCAGCCTTCCTCTTACATTTTACTTTCTGTAGGAAGAAGTCTTGAAATTGTGGGTTATTATGTAGTTGCAGAATGACCAGAGCTGTCTAGACTTTTCCAGAAGACAGAGTTTAATTTTTATTTTACTATTTACCTTTTGTGTGGCTGCTAGATGACTAAATAGTGTCAGATTAATGGAGGTAGTATTCCCCAGAGTAAGCAGATGGGCAGTGTATTCTTTGCACACACCTGGTATGAAAGGTGAGAGAATTACTCCCATAAGAGATATAATTGTAACATTTATTTTTGTCTACTATATGTGTGTGTTGCATAATTTCTGTCCCAACTTTTTCTCTAAAAATGAATCTGGTCTCATATAATCTCTGTTTTTGCAAACAGAACGACTTGAAAAGTGAAAACAATTTCTATATGTCACAAAATTTCTAGCTCTCAGGAGGTTTCACCCTGTTAGATTTAGAAGATGCTGGCTTGGATCTGTTTATAAAATATTTTGCTTAAATTAATATCTTTTGTACTGATTGCAAAAATGTGAGTTTTATTTTTGATATTCTAAATATCTGACCAAAACTGATTCATTAATATTATGAGCCGAAAAAACTTTCCCATTCTCTTTTAAGACTGTCCAAAAAATGAGTCTAAATATATTGTTGTCGCTAAATGAGTCTTAATTTTGAGATGACAGTGAGTTGGATTTTTTTATATTTATTCAGAATTCAGTAACTCACCACCTTTATATGGAATTAGAGTTGTAAAGAACATCTGACAAACAAGCTCTGCCTTTCTGTCTAGAACAGGCTGTCTATTGATTTGATTTTTTTTTTTAATTTGATTGATTTGATTTTTTCTTAGAGAGTCAGGGTATTCCTCAACCCTGTTGAGGAACAACTCTCCAGGAATAAAACAAAGAAAAGAGGAATATCTGGATGGATACTTTTGCAAAGCTGCCATCACTTCACTGTAATGAAGCTAGTTGAGCTCTAGTAGAGTGTTAGTAATTTCCTGAAGTGAGGAATAAAATATTTCATAATCTGTGGCTTTCACAGTATGTGATACATACATATAATGTACTGAATGTCACAGATGTGTTCTGACCCTTCCTGGGAGTTTGTTGTACTTGTTTTTTTTTCCCTTTTTTGTAATGGCACAATTCCACATTACTGTTCTGTCCTCTTTAGGATGATGGCATCCATTTCACAGTCTAACAGAAGATACTTCTCATATCCAGGTCTAAAAGTTCCTGTCTTTATGGGAGAGCCTTACTTCTCTCTCTCTCTCTCTTACATTAATACTGGGAACATTGTAGTTTTATTGGTTCCTCAGTTTTCTAGTGTTCATTTTTTATGTAGGCTATTCCATATGAAGTCCAAAGATAAGTCTAGAAACTGTATGACTTTCACAGTTCCACCAAATTTCAAGAGCTCATAGCCATTTAGCTTATTTATAACTGTCTGGTAGACTGTTTTATGTAACTTTTCCTTCAGGCTTTCACAGTTCCCAAGACAAATACTGCTGTTTATTGAAATGACCAGCAGAAGCACAGAACAGCTTTAAAGATATCCATTTATTTATTACTTTTTTTTTTTTTCTATGAACTGGGTTTTCTTTCCAAATTGTTATTCATGTAAAAACCTCTCAGTTCCTGAGAGAACTTTTTGAAGGTCATCTGAGAAAATATGAAGAATTAATAGAAAAGTTTCACTTTTTGGTCATTTTTTAGCAAATCAGCTTCTAGAAAAGGCGAGGTTGTCATCATATGCTCAACAATACAAGTAACATTTTGAAAGAACTTTACTTTCCCTTATGAAGAGAAATTCTTCAGGAACCACCAAAGGCAGTTATTACTGGTATGTCCATGACAATTCTTTCCTGTATTGCACTGCACAATAATCCATGAAAGATGACTGCAGGAAACATGGTTATTTATCTTGGTTGAGACAGAGGAAGGTCATTGACTTATGAATCAGTTTAAAGTTTTAGGTATGGTTAGGGGACTAGAAAAACAGTTTGGCTCATGGAATGAAATCTCACTGAGAAAGACCACAGAAGAAGCTCCACAATTATCAGAGATACAAGGGGACATAGCAATAACTTGTTGAAATCTTTGTTATCTGTGCAATTTTATATGAAAAAGACAAAGAGGAATCTCTTTGTATAATGTAATAATGTTTGTATGCACAAACTGAAAATATAAAAACAGCCCTCTAGCATCACTTCGGTTTAGTGAGATAATGTCTGGACTGGAAAGTTAATATAGAGTCTGATCAGCAAAGATATCAAGTAGAAAATATTGTTTATAGAGCACTCCAGAAATATGAGATGGGAAGCACAGTGAGGTTTGCTTGGAAGGAAACAGGGACATTGTAGGAGAAGCCTGTCCTAGAACCTTGCACTAGATAATGTTTTTCTTTGACCAAAGGATAAATACATTGGTATATACTGGTATATATATTGGTAACAGCAACATTCATTCCTTGATTACTGTTTGGAGAAACATTAGCAAGATCACATAGTTTTTAAAAAGAGATACTTCCAACATTTCTGTAAAGTGCAGAAGTAATAAAGGAAATACAAAGAATTGGTAACACAGACCAGTTATTTCACATTTGATTCTAATTTGATTTTGTCTAAGTCCCAAAGACTGATTGAAAAATTGAGATGCAGGGAAGATAATTTATGCAAAAGCAATCACAAAATTGTAGAATTCATGTTACTAAAGAGATGAAACAACAGAAAAATGGCAATGGACTTTGAGAAGCCCAACAAAACAGAACAGACCTCAGACTCAGGTTCTGTGGGTCAGCCCTGACATGAGAGCATTTTCATGAGACAAGTACAGTTGTCAGCTTCTAAAAGAAAGAGTGTTAAGAAAAAAATCTTCTGAATGGTCCCTTAAACATAAAGGTGCAAAGCTCTTGAACCACCAACTCAAGAAGACTTTGTGGTGAATATTACTGAAACAGCTGATCAAATGTTCTTTTGCAGTGCCTCTACCACTGCCTGCTATGAGATGGATCTTTCCTCTGAACCAGTGTGACAATTCTTCTGTTGTTCTCTCGATAGTGCTTGACCTGCCTCAAAGAAAGGGAAGAATTATGTAGATCATAATCGAGCTGCCTATTCCAAGTACATAATCTAGATATTGTAACATTTAAAAAGGGCACATGGCCAGCACAGAATGATTCAAATCAACTTTTTTTCCCACTTTGTCATTGGTCCTTGAGTTCTATGATAATGTAAATGCCATTTGTTTTAGATTCACCCTGAATTTACCATGCAATCCATTAGGTCAGAGTGAAATTACAGTAATGGCTATCAAGTCCCTTTCTGTAATGGCAGGACTGGCTTAAATTCATTTTACTCTTTCCATGACAAGAAAACAAACCTACTAAGAAAATCCCTAGAATAGTTTTATTTATCACTGTAATATTCTTTTTTGTTTTAATTTTAGTGCTTTATTTCTTTACCAAAAAATGTCCTTTATTTTACTTACATCCAAATATTTCTATACTTTATTTGTCTTTAATTCTTATGTAGTCAATATGAATAATTGAATCCTGCCCTCTTCATATTAATACAATTACTTGCAGAAAGCTATTTTGTCTTTTCTTGATATGTTTCTCTCATATAAACCTCTCTGGTTCTCTCCTTTTTTTTAACCTCTCCCCACACTTTAGCTCCTTATATTTTCCATGACATTTATTACCATGCAACTATGCTCTGAACTGTGTCTTTGCACCACTTTGTGTGAACTGCTGCAGAGGAGAAAAGGATTGCTTAAATCCATCCTAACACCTCAAGACCACACCATAGCTTTGATTGTTCTAGCAATTCTCTTGAGATTAGTTTTGGGGTTTTTTTAGAAACTATTTCAAAAATTAATGCTACTTCCTTTCTCCCAACAGGGTCGCTCTGTTGGCCTCCTGCTCCTTGCTTCAGTCTTGTAAATTCCCTTTTCAAGATGTACAGTTCAGCAGGTCAGTACATCTTGATTGGCTGGTCAAAGTTTAAAAGCCTTGTTTCTGAGAATAAAAAACTGCAGAGGATCCAGAGGTACAAAATTATCCACTGAGGAAAAAATCCACCCATGCCCTATTGTACTGAAAACATTCGATTTCATAGGTGTTGTACGTGATAGAAAATTACAGTGGCCTTTGCTATGGGAAGGGAATCTTCAGCACTCAATGCCAAATCACAAGATAGTTTTAAAAATGAACTGTTGGAACAATGTCATTTTTATAGCAAGGTTTTTCTGACTGTGGTTCTCACATAAAATCTGGTTCAAGGAAGCATCAATATTCCTTGAGTAAAGAAACAAAACCACTCTACCAATTATTTAACACTTTTCAAGAACCATTTTCATGAACCTTGAAAACGATCAACTTTTAATATGGGCATGGAAGAAAATAGAACATCCATTTATAAACATTCATACTCAGAAGAAAAAAAAACCTCACATAGTGGAAAAAGTGTGAGGAGCTAACACCTGTGGACTCAGTATGTAATCATCAGACTCTGTATTAACAGTGAGGGCTGCTAGGAAAGATACTGTTACTAGATTTTGTGCATCAGCACTTCAAAGCATAACGTTAATTGTCTGATGTGTGTTATGATGTCTTGATGCACACCTCAAGCAGTTCTGGTATCATATTCTTATCAAAGATTTGTTTAACCTGCTATATGGCTCAGGCTTTAAGCAGGAGTCAAGGCAGCTGATAATTTGAGGTCTCCTCAGCCCATATGGTGCCAGCCCTTCCACCAGCAGTAAAGCAGAAGGTTTTGTGGCAGGCACAAGGAAGTAAGCTTCTCCATGAGGCATAAATAAGGCTGGGTTTCTTAACAGTGGGTAGGCAAAGGGCAAATGATGTTTATTTGGGCATGTCAGTAAAATCCTGTCAGTAGGGAAAAGAACAAACCAGATGGTGCTCAAGTGGAGGAGAGTCATGACCACCAGCTTGCTCTGCAAGCAGCCAGAGTGGGAACCCCTGAGCAAGCAGCCATTTCTGCCTATTACCTGAATGTAAGCACAGCAGGCAAGTCATTTGTTCTGTACCTGGCTTTTAGACTGGAAAACATATCCAATAATCCTATTACAGCATTTCTGTTAAATTGTGCAGCTTAAATGCCAGTCAGTGGGTTGTGCAAATACTCTTTTGTACTTTCATTTTTTAAATTTTAATATTCAGATGCAGATTTGTTTTAATTCCCATGGCAAATATGAATACACTAAGTCTGAACAGGTTTTTATTATTATTATTTTACTGGAAAATTTTCCTGTCTCTGAAAACTTAGCCTAAATACATCAAAGACTCTGAAACAGCAACAAAAAAACCAACCAGGCAACTAAAAAAAACCTAACCAAATTTTGATAATCAAGTGGTAATTATATTTAATGATTTTTATATATTTTATAGCTAATTGTTAATTTTAAAAATGATTATTATTCGCAGGTAAATTTAACTGAAATTTTTATAAATGGATAGAGTAGAAGATGAGCTGTTTGGGCAATGAAGAAGTTTAATGTTAATATAAAATATTCTTTAAATTTTTTTCCTAATTTTTTTCATCTTCTGGATCAGGGTGGGGAAAGGAATTTCAGACTAAAACTTAACATTAGGGACTGCCAGTAAAGGTGCAAAATTACTGTCAGTTTGACAGGTTATCAAGATTTGAGTCTATATCAATGATACTTTTCCCTGACACATAATTGCAATAGAGAAAGTCCACTCTACACTTGGTAAGTTGAAGCAGCCCAGGCTGCAGTCTGTGCTTCTTTTCACACTGGAGCTAATCACAGAAGCTAGTTAATCATAGAAGAATCTCTTTTTCCTGAAGGCTCATCAGGCTAATAGGATGCAAGGGAGAGAACAGGAATCCTACTGAATTGTGCACAAAATGGGACCACTTGTACTTCCTACCAGTAGGGTGAATTAGGAAAAAAAAACACTGTAAAATTACTATAGTTAGTTATAGCTGCTATGTACTACTTGATTGAATTAATAACAACCAAGATCAGCTTTCTGGAAGACTGTTAGAGCAGTTAAAACCCAGTTTATTTCTTCAATTTCTTCATTATCAAAGATATCCTTTAAAAAAATTAAGTCTCAATCCATCACTGACTCTACACAAGTGGTGGCTTTTGATCCACATGCACTACACAGTTTTAACATGCATGTTGGGGGCTACTTTTGAGGTGTGGGAAAGAGAAGGAGAAGAGAGCTTCTCCTATTTCACAGGTGGATGGTGGGTTTTTCATTCCCGAACTTAATCTTTACTTTTGTATCTTGAAAAAGTGTGGAGCTAAGAGCTAAAGCCCATTGCAAAGCAATTATCCTTGATGTTCCCATTTCCTGCAGTTCCTTTCAAGGGAATGACATTGTACGGAGCTATGAATCAAGTATCGCTTACCTTGAAGCCAGACATTCATCTATTTAGATGAGTTAAAAACCAACATTTGAGAAAGCTGGGCTAGCTGCAAATGGCAATAAAAACTAAACTCTGTTTTCAAAACATTCAAAACTAACTGCAGTTAAGCAAGCTGATGAACTGATGACCTATCACTGAAATATCAGGGATCAGCAACTGGGAAAAGTTTCTCACACTCTTTGATGGAGTTCAGTCTTGAAGTGCATGAAGTTTAGAATGGTCTTATTTTAGTTGATATGTGTGCACAGCAAGTGTTCCTGCACCTCAGGGATTCTAAGCAATTTTTTTTATACCCTGATAAGCTACAAGAAATGGAGTGCTGAACTTTGTTAAAACAAAATTGTCCTGTCTCTTCTGGCTGTTTTACTGTTCTTCTTCCAGGGAGCTGAAGTACCTGCACAAAATATCAGGTTACTCATTAAGATTGCTCTCCTCTTGAATAGATGTATTTAAACAAAACTAACTCAAGACCTTAAATATAAATGACATTCCCATTACAGGATCATATGATAAATATTAACAAGAGGAAATTTAAATTACCTAAATGTCCTCCAAAAAGACTCTGTAATTGCAAGAGGCATCAAACTTTGATTACTTAAAATTTATCATTGGCATTGTAACTACTGACAATACCTAGAACACATTCAAAGCAAAATATCAATGCAAAGTTTTGAAAAGAGATATAAAATTGTCAAAGATTCATACAGATATCTTGAAGAGAGAAAGTAGGAAGAGAAAAGAATGAGGGTTTTTTAGGAATACAGTGTGATTTAGTAAAAAAAAAAGATCATCAAAATATAAAAGTTGAACTGGTTTATTAATATTTTTTTTTAAATGTACTTAAAGGAGATAGAACAGTTGATTCTGAAAAAAAAAACCAATAAAAATGAGGAAATTGAGGAAAATATATTTAACATTACCAGCATAATGCAGAGTAACTGAAATACACAGAGTAATGCACCCTGTAATGCCATTGTTTTTCTTTCCTATGCTCTGCTGGTACTCCTGTTATATTATTATAATATTATAACAGGAGTAAAGTTATCAAGTAAAATTATTAAAGATTTTAAGGTCTAAGAGAGTGCAAGTTGCACAACCTTCTTAAAAGCATTCCCATTTTAAATATTTATATGATATCTGGAAGTTATGAAGAGGAGCTTATCCTTAGATATTAACCAGATCCTTGTAGTAATAATAACAATATCTTGTCTTCTGTAAAATCGTTTGTTCATGGATCACAGATGCAATCCTCAAACGTCTAGATCTTGTCACTGTGTGCACTTGATGTTCATGTGAAATGTCTGTATGTTTACTTAACTTCCTGTTTGAGTAAATGCAAGTCACAGAATGACCCAGTTTAAGTAAGACATCTAAAATTCTTTTTTAGGAAACTGAAGTTTGCAAAGTTTCAAGAGAAGCAAAAGTAGTAATTTACTTGCTTCAAGATACTTATACTTTAAAAGAAGAAACATGACTGGAAATAAAATATAGATGTTTTTGACAGATTTCAGATTTAGGATTCAGATTTTACCTTTTTTCAAGTATTGATGAAGACATTCAACAAGAGATAATAAATTATGGGGGTTTTTAGACAGTAGAAAATCTACCATCTTTTTTATGTGTTTGTGGAAGGATGGAACAAGGTAGCCAGGAAGGCAGATACTTGCACAGTTTCTGCAATGGTGAAAGGAGGACTCACTTGTAAGGACAAGGACAGAAGGAATGCAATGAAAATATCTACTTAAATAGATAATAACCTTGCATGTCCTTTGTGGGGGGGTTTGGTTTTTTTATTTTTCTTTTTTTTTTACTTTTCCTTTAATTTTTTCCTTGTGGATTAGCTCCTGCAGGAAAACAATACCTGGCTAAGGACAGCAGGTCACCTTGCTTAATCCTCACTTTGTTCCCATAAAAGTCAAAAGAAGAGTGGTTTGACTAATACTCTCTTATTCTTAGATTAAGTTAGAGACATTCTCAATTGAGAATGAGTTATGAAAAACTAGCAGGAATCTTTCTTTTTAACCAAGAAAATCCTTAAAAAATAGTTTCTATATTTCTTTTTTCTTTTTTCTTTTTTTTTTAATTTAACTTAGTCACTTCTGAAACTTATTCTCTATGGTTTCACATAAAACTCATTCTTTACTGTGGAATTAGAATACTGTATCACTTTGCTGACTTTGCTATGCCTGCAAGATACTTAAAATACTAATTAAAATTATTAAAGGACAATATGTCTTGAGTAACATGAAAGAGCACTAGGGTAGAAACAGCAGTGAGGAAGCTTTGACATTGTCTCTGTAAATACAGATGAGTGAGTAGTGCTACAGTTTAGAAAGTGTATTCTTTACAGTCTTACAGGGTAATTTTCGGTACCTAATAGATTCTAATCTCTAGAAGTTACCAACCCACTATGACTGTACGTGTATTTCCCAATGGAGTAACATATCTGTGTAACAACACAGCTCCTTTAGAGCAAAGGTCAGTGATGTTTACGCTTGTTATTGCCCCCAGAAGTCCCAAACATACACACAAATCAAACAGATGTGTTGGCATCTGCTTCAGAACTGGGGATGCAGAATGAATTGCTCTGGCATCCTCTCTATGTCTGCATATGTGTGCACACCTTATTTTAGTATCATGAAAAGGGAAACTCACAACTGTTGATGTTTGGTCTTGTAGCCTGTTCTTTATTACTTATTCTTATTGGTCATGATCTGTTCAGCACTCCACCCTTGAGCTTTTATTATAACTTGAATGCCAAACCACTCTTTTTGAGCTCAGGGAATACACAAAGGTAACAAAATACCATTACTGCTTTATTGTCTGCATAAATAATGGATTTCTCTTGAAGAGCTAGCAAAAATTTGGAGAAAAGCTCTTCCTCCTTTTAATGCATCAAAGCCAAATGATGCTACAACTTTTGTACTACTTTTATACTATCTTTTATACTACTAAAGTGATTGCAACTGTATTTTCCAAGGCACATTTGCATATCTAGAGTAGAGAAATAAGTAGGATGCTGTGGGAAACTTTGATACTTACAACACTTTAAAAAATATTACAATTACCAATGCTAAAACTAATGTTCCAACTTTGCTTTTTCATAAAATGCTTTGTCATAAAATATGTTTCTGAAAACAGCTATACAGCACAAGGAACTGATGTAAGAAGGAAACCAGATAAGTGGTTCTATAATGCAACTTCTTTTCATAAACAGAAAAGCATTTATTCTTAAGTGAAAATGAATGTTCTGTTGACCAAGACTACATCAACTGTCTGCAATAATGCTGGAAAAACTTATTCCAAGAATGCAGGAAAAATTTGCTAAATAAAAAAACCTACATGTTTAGAACAACTTTCAAATATATCACCATGTAAAAATTATCTTTACACTCTGCTACATAACTTTCTAAATCAAGAGGTTCAGGTGTGATTTGTGTCTTGTTCTGACAATTTATTATCACTACTGACAAGCAAGTGTTGCTGTGGTGTTTGACAAGTGGGGATAAGGGGATAATACTGTTTAGGAGACCAGAAAAAAGTTAATTGTCAGCAAAACCCCATATATGCTACTTCCATTTTTTTTCCCAGATGTGTCTCTTTGTACTAAAAACTCATTTGCAGAATGACTCCTGGAACAAAATCTCTCTAGTGTAAACAGCAGTAATGCTACTGTTTCTTTTTAGAGAAAGCATTCATGCTTTCATAATGCAGTGCATGCATTTTAACTATCACAGGTCCACTGAGAAGATGGAAAGTTTCTAGAAATTATTCAAGTTTCCTAATTAATGTATATTCTTGCCTTAGACCATATGTTTCTGTATAAATATACAGATATGTCATTTAATATAGATTATAGTAATATATATAACTCAAAGCAGTAGCATGTTTAAGCACAGAGGTCCAATTCTATTGATAAATACTTAAAAACATAATTTTATATATATCTATAAATAGGGAATAACTTCATAAACACAATTTTTTCTAAAGTTATATTAGCTGAAGGAACTGGAGAGAATTCATTTTTTTGGCCTTGCATATTTGAAGCAATTTATATCTGACTGAAGTGGTTTTAGGCCCAGCTGGAGATGAAACACTGCACAGCTCAACTCTCCCCTGCTCTTTTCTCCAACACGGGTGGAATGTGGAGGAAAATTGAAGTAACAGTTGTTTGTGAGATAAGAACAGTTCAATTGAAAATAAAGTAAAATACAATACCAGTGGTAAATAATAGTAATAGTAATGATAATTAATAATAATGGTGGTGCACAATGCAATTGCTCACCACGTGCTGACAGATGCCATCCCCTCCTTGCTGAGCCCACACTGGCTCCCTTCTGGGTAACTCCCCTCAGTTTATATACTGGGCATGTGGAATATCCCTTTAGTCAGTTCATGTCACCTGTCCCAGCTAAGCTTCCACCCAGTTAGGGTTTTTTTTGTGTACCTCCTCAGTGGCAGAGCACGAGACAAGAAAAAACTTCCTTAGGAGAAACATGACTTAGCAAGAAGCCAAGATATCAGTGTGTTAGCAACACCATTCTCATTCTGAATCCAAGCCACAGCAATGTAACAACTACTGAGAAGAAATCAACTGTACTCTAGCCCTGATTCAGGCATTTTGTGTGGCTCAATTTATGCAATTTCTATGTGTTCATCTGTAAGGATATTTGGTATTCTTAAAGACCTAGTTCCTGCAATCCCTTCCTCATATTCAAGTCTTAAAGGCATATTTTAATCTCTCTGGCTTTTGCAGAAATATTGAAAATATGAACATGAAAAAATTAAGTGGTAATTACAAAAGAGACTGATCTTTGCTAAAAAGAACTTTTAATTTTCAGGAGCCTAGTCACAATATTCATAGGCAATGCATTCCTTGGTAGCGCTGTGCAGGTGAGATAAAAGCCCTTGATATCTGTGGAAGCAAATGGGACATTATTCTTATGTGATAGGTAATATTTTAGGGATGTTTTTCATGCTCCTACTTCAGGTGCTTCAGTAGGAACATTTTAAAGAGCATTCAAGTATACCAAATTATCTATATCCTATTTAAAGTTAAATTAGTATTGTACAAAAGTGCTCAGGATTAAAATCTGATGTGCGAGAAGTGGTCATTAAAATAAAGTTTGTGTGCCCTTTTCATAACACTCATAGTATTTCTTCATAAAAGGACTTATGTTTTCTTTTATGAGGAAAAGTAACAAAAATGCTTACAAAATGCAGGTTAGGGCTTTGTATTATATATATATAAATATGGTAATTTAAATAATAAAAATAGAACTACAAATAATTTGGTGTTTGTGTACTGAGGAAGCTGCCCTTCTATGCATGTACTATGCCTTTTGGACATTAAAACATGAATGATTAATTCAATACAAACCAGAGCAACTTGACATTTAAAACAATTCCCGATTGTCATTGTCACTCCAATGCATGGGCCTTAAAAATAAACAAATTACTAGCTAGTTAGATAAATTAATGAAAGTGTTTAATAGGTCTTCTAAAAGTCCTTCTAATTGCTTTTGAGAATTTCCCTGTGTAGTTTAATACAACTTGAGGAAACCATCACAATATTCCACAATTGCTTTCAATTCCCCCCCTGCTACACTGTTGATGAAAACAGCCCTGCAAATAATAATGTCTGTCAGTTTAATAAAGTGAGTTATTTAAGATTTTCAAAACTGTGCTTTTCATTTATGTCCATATTAAAAAGTCAGATAAATAAGGGACAATTTTTAAAGAACTCACTTGGTTCCGTTGGTTAAACAGGGGTGATGATCTTACAGCACTCTCAGGAGTGCTCTTTCATCAGATAGTTAAAAGTACCTGAGGTAGACTGAAATCAAGCATCAATCATTTTCCTAGGGAAAGTAAGTGATAAGAAGAACAAGATAACATTTTAATAGTTTTCCAAGACTAAGATGCAGATTTCAGAGTAATTGACATTAGCAATTGCTGTCAAATTTTTCGATGATCTTGGGTCCATTTAAGAAAAATAGACCTAAATTAAATTCTTAACTTCAAGAAAAGTTAGACAGATTTTCAAACCCCCCAAAATGGGAAAAGCAGTGGGAGCTGTGGTTAGCTGTGTCACATAGATGCTGAAACAAGAAGACTGATATGCAAAATAGTTTCTGAAATACAACATGAAAATTTTATTTTCCACCAACTTAATTTTGTAAAGATTTCATTGCTGCCTTGTCTGGAGCAGGGATGTGGAGTCCCTGTTTGTCTAAGAGGTAATCATGCAGCAGTGTGGGCTGGGGGCTGAACCTGTTGCAAAGCTGCTCTGCAGAGAAGGAAGGACCTGGGGTCTTGGTAGACAGCAAGCTGTCCATGGGTCAGCAGTGTCCTGGTAGCCTGGAAGGCCAATGGTACCCCAGGATGCATCAGGAAGAGCCAGCAGGTCGAGAGAGGCGATCCTGCCCCTCTGCTCAGCCCTGGTGAGGCCACATCTGGAGTGCTGTGTCCAGTTTTGGGCTCCTCATTACAACAGAGACAAGGAGCTGCTGGAGCAGATCCCATGGAGGGCTATGAAGATGATTAAGGGACTGAAGCATACCCTTATGAGAAAAGGCTGACACTTGTGCCTGTTCGGGCTCAAGAAGAGAAAACGGAGAGACCTCATTAATGCCTATCAGTGTCTGAAGGGAGGGTCTCAAGAGGATGGATCAGTCTCTGATGGTGGTGCCCAGAAGCAGGCAAGAGGCAATGGGCAGAAACTGATGCACATGAAGTTCCATCTGAACATGTGGAAGAAACTCTTTACCATGCAGGTGACCACACACTGGAATAGATTGTCCAGAGAAGCTGTGGAGTCTCCCTCACTGAGATAGTCCAGAACAATCTGGACACACTTGGGCTGTGTTCTCTAGGATGACCTTTCTTGAGCAGGAGGCTGGAGCTGTTGTATTCCCTTCCAACTTGACCCATTCTCTGTTTCTGTGAATTGAACCTGCATGTGAGTTTTGGGCACTGAGAGAACAGAATGGCTCAGATATATATGTGACCACACCCGGTAAGGCCCCACAAAAATATATAAAGACCAGTGAGAATAGGTGGATATTAGTGGAGACCTCCAGAAAAAGATCCTGTCTGCAAATTTCAGTAGTAGAAATGAAGCAGACAGAACTCTTCCCTGAGACATCTCTGACATTTCACCTAATTCCATCAACAGTATACAAAATGCTTTTAAGCAACTCTGATTAGACACTTAAAATTTAGGCATAGCTCTAATTCAAGTTTTAACCCTTTCTCACACAGACAGCACAGTTGTCATACATTTACCCTCTCTTTGAGGCACTGTAAAGACAACCACCTAAAGAGAAAATATTTGAATAAATCATCTGCTCAAAAACTAATTCCAATTTGTGTCCCCATTTTTATGCACATATACAACTACAAAGACCAAGTCATAATTATTTGAGTCACACTGCTGTGGACATTTATGTACATATTTATGTCTGTCACAATGGATCTCTTGTGTTAACTTCATAAATTGTGTGGGTATATGTTTGTACACTTATGTGCTCTGTTTTTAAAAGGCAGAGAGGAATTTCTCTTTTCCAGTACAAACCTAACAGATCTGCCAGTGATTAAATGACTCGAGAATATGGAAGCATACAAAAATATGATAAAAGGATGTGTAACATAAAAAGTGGCATTATATGAACTAAAACTGAATTTTGACTCGTAAGATTCCTTGCTCAGACATGAAGATAGAAGTAAAATCTTTGTTTTTTTCATAGCAGATTGTGTTCATCTTCTGGTTAAATTAATGTCAAAGAAGTCCAATAAATTTTATGATGTTCTAATTAGCACTCTCACAAGCTGTTAACATTTGTACTTGCAGTCAAGTGGCATTCAGAGAAGTGTGAAATTTTTCTGCCTTTGAAAATATTTAGGAAATCAATTCTTCTGAAATGGACAGGTCCACTGAAAGCCTGTAAATACATCAATGGAAATTGGAACTGATTCTCAGCAAGGCACTTTGGATGTCTACTGTTGAATGAATTTATGAATAATACTCCCTAAAAATGTAACTTTTCCTGTACACTTACTTCTTATGTAAACGGTTAGTTTATTTGCATTAATGTTTGCAGTCTTTAAAATTGTAATGTTAATCACAGGCTTATCAGTTGCAATGACAATTATAAATAAATGTAACTTCATTTCCTACCGGTTCATGCCTCTTAGTCGGTTGATCTTTAAGTCCAGTGTTGATAATATTTTTGAATATCTGTGCCTGTATTTAAAAGTCTTACAGAAGTTTGGAAGACAAGATGAAGACTGTATTTGACTATATTCTAGAAACAGGATTGAGAGTTACAGGGAGGAAACAAAAAAATTTGACTTTCAATACTATATTCTAGAAACAGGATTGAGAGTTACAGGGAGGAAACAAAAAATTTCAAACTTGACATCTTCTTTACCCAGTTTATGGTTTTTAGGGGATGCTCAAGGGCTGCTCTGGTCTTGATTGAAATTGGACAGTGGGTTCAAAAGTTGCCAGAGGGACATGCAGACAAACACAAAGACTGTGTGATTACATGCACTGTTATCAGCAGAAACAAATGAAAAAGAATCACAAACTATTCCTTTCAGTATTGTTCCATGTGATGTGAGAATAACTGGAAAAGAGACGATCTAGTCTCAAGAGGGGAACTTAGATTGCTAAAAGAGAACACACGCACACTCGAACAATCTTTAGCTTTATTTAGAGAAGGAAAACTTTGGAGGTCAGACCGATGAAATAACATAGATAGCAGCACTCCAACCTTTTTTTTCCCCTCCAACCTAAGCAGGCTGCTAAAACCCACTTCTGTTGTAGGTTTCCTGTCTTATCTGAGCCCCTGACAATAGGAACCTTATAAAATGACTTTTGACCCCAGTTGCATCCTAGAAGCAGAAGAGATGAGTAATGAGGCAGCCTCTTAATCTATCAGCTTCTGATCTCCTCTCTTTACTCCACAGTGTAGCCATTCATTAAGGAATGCCCTTATTTGGGCTGACAACCATTAAGATCAAAAACACCTAATCTGGCCAATCTTTACCTTCAATACCTTCACTTGAATCACTGCCTAGGCTCCATTGGGTAGATCTAAGGTTAAGAGAATAGAATTGGGACTGTTCAGCCTGCAGAAGAGAAGACTTTGGGGTGACCTCCTCGTGGCCTTCCTGTATATGAAGGGAGCCTACAAGGAAAATGCAATGAGACTTTGTTACAAGAGCATGTAGGGGCAGAACAAGGGGGAATGGCTTTAAACTGACAGAGTGAAGTTTTTTATTAGATATTAGAAGGAAATTCTTTACTGAGAGGATGGTGAGGCACTGGGATAGGTTGAACAGAGACGCTGTGGATGCCCTGGGATTATTTCGAGGCCAGGCTGGATGTGGCTGTGAGCAAACTGGTCTAGTGGAAGGTGCTCCTGCCCATGGCAAGGGGATTGGAACAAGATGTTTCCTGGGTTCCCACACAAGACAGTCTATGACTCTATGATCTGCTTTGAACATAATGGAGATTGAAACACTTGCTACATATGTTGACAGCTACAATGTAGAATATTATATTTATTTAACACAATAAATGCCATTGTTATGATTTGATTCAGCTCCCTAAACTCAAGTAAGAGAGTAGAACACAGGAAAAGAATTCTAATGATATTTGAATTGTACAAGGCTATCTAGGATATCTCCATTACGTTGCATGATGAAGGGTTTTTTACCCTGGGGAAAGGCAGTCAAAGCAATTGAAGCCCTTGACATTTCATACTGCAATTCTGTTTCTGTAAAAAATTTCCCACCTCAGGTTTATTGAACATCTGCCACTGTGCAAATATAGACACGAGTCTGGACACCTTGCACAGATCTGAAGTTCAGCTCTTGACTCTGCTGTCTCAGAGCTCTCACTGTAACACTTCTGAATGTTACCTTACACTGATTGAGGCTGTGACTTCTGAAGGTGACAAAGTTTGTCGTGGGCATCCATTAGTCTGGGATGAAGGGATTGGTGACTTGTCCATTAAACATTTTTCCCTTCTCCCTGTAATGTGTGATTAGAACCAAGAATTTCAGATTACCTCTCTCTCCCGCACAAGCCTTCACAAGGGTCATAAATGGTTACTAGGTAGATAGGCAGTTTTGTGCAATTAGACTTTTTTGAGACTCTTTTTCCATAAGTATTTAATCTTGAACCATAAAGTAAAATTAAGTGCAGAAAAGGCTGGAATTAAATTATGTTGGTGCACAGCTGATCAGTCTTCCTCATAGATAATCTCAGTCTTTTTCTTACTTTGTTTTTATATAGAAAATTATGATCTCATTTTAGATATTGAAATCCAGTTGAGACTCTGGATCAGATCCATCTTTCCAAATAGATACATCTACAGTTCAGGCATTTGCATATGAACTAATTTTTTAAAGGCTATCCCTATAGTCAATAATAAATAAATGGCTGTATGACAGCATGAATAATTTTATTCTAAAACAGAGATTTCATATCAGTCTGATTAAGTGTCTTTCTTATTTACTTGACAATCTCAGTTGCAGCCATCAAAAATAGGTGAGATATATCTCACTGGAAATCCTAGGAGGAAGGTAGATCTTTTAAAGTTCATGAGGGCTAGGACTTAATCCTCTACTCTGTATTCTCAGCAGTTTCCTGAGCCAGAAGGACTGATTTAAGCAATTCAAAGTATCTAAAAATGTGTTCACAATGGAACCCATAATTTCTTTTGTAATGAAACATGAACATTAGATCACTTTTTCTCTCCTCTAATTACTTGTTTTAGAAAATTGTTGATCAAATACTTTAGATTGAATTTTCCTTATATTTAACTTTTAAGGAAAACTTGTAGTGTCATGGTAACTGTGAAAATGGAACAATTTGTCACATGTGGCTCTGGGATTGCACTTAGTGGTGACACAGCTGCCCAACTCTTCAAGGTTGATTGAAAGTACATTGACATCAAAAATGTCACAGTTCAGCTTCAGAGAACCAGTCATTCATTACATTATAACTGAAACCTCCCATGGTGAAATAGTGAGAGAAAATTCTGCAGAAATACAGTGTGCTTCAAGAAAACTATGTGGTTATTTTCAGATTTAGGGTGATGGGTAATCAAGAGGCAGTTGGTATCCTGGGCACATTCTTAAAGTCTATGTTGTTTTAACACCTTGGTTCTACTGTTTTGCACTTTAGTTGTAGTTTTCAGCAGAGGACTTTAAATTTCCTATTTCCTTATACATGGTCCTTCTGACTCAGATGTAACCACATTTTCAGGCAGTAGGAGAAGTGTGGTAATCACATAACCTCTGAACAGAGAGAGACATAATTCTCTCCCAGGGTCTTCCCAGGAAGCTGTGAGAAAAGAATGAAAACAATTCTTATCTTCACTTGCTGTGCCTCTTGTTGTGCACATGTGGAATGTGCTATGGAGATTGCTTGCCAAAGGGTGATTTCTTAATCGCCACTGGTGATGGTCATTTGGATTGATTGACCTGCTGGAGCCACGTGTGCATTGTGACTGACTGGCAAGGGCAATGGGTTTTTTCTTGGTAGTATAGAATAGTATAGCATAGCACAGCATAGTATATTATAGTATAGTATAGTACAGTTTAATATAGTACCAGTGAAGGAAGGATGGACAGTATAGTACAGTATAGTAAAGTGTAGTAACAATAAAGTAATTGTTCAGCCTTCTGCAATCACGGAGTCTATGATATTATTACCTGTCGGGATCCACTGCTACAATAGGGAAGCCTGCACAACTGCTGTTCCTCTTTGTCATTCTAGACAGAAATGAGAGGTTTGGGATTTGTTTCTTGTTTCCAAAGTCTCAATGTGTGTAAGAATATGCGCCTTACAATTGCTATTTTTATGTAACACTGTTTAGTTTCTGACTAAATAGTTTGATAAGGTGAACCTCAGATACTAAAGAATGCTGACGTCAGTTAATTAGGGATCTAGCTATGTTTGTAAATTAAATCAGTTTTACATTGATTTTAGACAGCCATAGGGGTTATTTGGAGGGGAGGGTTTTTTCACACTTTTACCAAAAAAATAAAAGACAAAAAGAGAAGTCAGTATGACTTTAAATACAATTTTCATCTTGTTAAATATTTGGAAAGATTTTTAAATTAACATTTATAGTAGGAATGTAGATTCTGTGAAAGTATTTAAATAAAAATAGGAAAAGATCTGTCATCATGAGACAGGGAAAAAAAAAAACCAGTGAAGGAAGGATGGCAAAATCAAAACAAGCTGACATCTTTGAGTAACTCCTCCATGTGGACTAGTGACAGGGCAATGAATCAACACATCATTGTCATCTTGGTGGCAGAAGACCTCCCCAAATGAGCAATTGAGAAAAGCAAACAATACTGACAGAGGTGATGACAATGGAATTCATAGCTTTTGGGCTGAAAGCAACTTAGCTTCAGGATTTTCAGAGGCTTAAGGGGCACATGGGCACAGAAATAAACTATAAAGCTCTACTGCATCCCACATATCTTTTTAATAGAGATGTGTTAATTATATCTTGATAACAGAGAAGTTGTTTTCTCTTTCCATCTTTCTTTTATCTTTCTTTCTTTTCTCGTTTCCACAGTTTCAACCAAAGACTGAAAGTCAGTGCACCCTCCAGTCCTCACCTCAGGCCTCTACTTATCAGTGACAGGAAGGAAAAATTTATTTAATTTGCTTACTGTAATAGAAGCAACAGACAGCAACACTTACTGATAAAGAATGAAGACAAGAAAACAGGATTAGTTCTGAGATCTGATATCTTTCAGCTCCTCAGGCCTGGAATGAATTCTAAGAGCCATGGCAAGTAATGAGATACCAGAACTTAAAACTACATTATCCTGATTTATCAGATATTTTCCTCTCAGCACTTTGCTCTGCTTAAGGACCCCTGAAGCAGAGATTATTCCCATATACACCAACAAAAAGCTTGGGGTCACAGTTTTGAAGCTCTGCATATCAGTTCCTAACTCAGTATCAGACTTAAAACTTTTATTAGTTCCTCAGACTTACAGCATAGTGGTGTTCTTTTCCTGCTACTACACCGTAAGCAGAAAAAGTGCTTCTGAACCAAGCCATAAGCAACAGCCTTTGAGTGCAAGGCTGTATCATGAACCACGCAAAAATCCTATAGAGACTGTTCCTGCTGAATGCAAGTGCTCAGACGTCCAGTTAAAACACTCCCCAAATACCAGTAGATTGTGCCCGAGGCTGGAAAAGCACATGCTTTTTAGAAATTTACATTAGCAGGGGAAGAAAAATCCCTTTCCGTGTTCTTCCATTTACATCATGGAAGAACCTGGAAGGGGACTTTTAACTACCAGTGAAATGACAGCTGCAGACATATAAATAGTTAGAAACCTGGAGGAGAAGAAAAATGCAAATTTGCCGTTGCTTTTGATTGGTGCAAGCCTACTGAAGGCCAGCTATGGCTTCTTCATGTGTGAAATAAATTTATTTCCAAGTATTTAATACCCTGATCAATGCAATGACTTGATTGAGCTCTAGTAAAAAGAAAACAAAGTCTACTGAAGAAGGCATTAGGAATTTACACATCACCAATTCAAAAAGGAATCCTAACAGAAATTTGGGGATGAAAAGAGCTGTTGCCTGATTAAAAAACATGCTAAACAGATAATGTTCTCAAGGACAATTTAGAGCATGATAAAAGTTGATAGGATATTCACAGCAAATTGAATCATCTATAAAGAAATACTGATAAGATTATTGTTTTCATTTTACTTTTGATTGTAGGTGTTAAATTCTATGAGTGAATGATGTCTGGCCCTGATTTATATGAAGTATTTTTATGAGTCAAACGAAATACCAGATTAACTACTTTTGGAAGTATTTAATGCCTTACAGCATAAATAAACAACTTGAAAAGAACAGAAATAAAACCACTTGGATGACTGTAAAAGTCACATGGTTTGTTATTAATAATTTCTAAGGAAATAGCCTAAAAATGATCTATGACAAAAATCTTCATGCCTATTTACATATCTCTTCTGTTCTATGTTTTGTTGCCAACATTGGATTGCATCTGTGTATGCAATTACATTTGTTCATACAGCTGGCAGATGGTATGCAACAAGAAACTCATCACATAATACCAAATGGATGGGAAGAAAACTGATTCTGTGAATTATTATGTATTTATTATGTATTGCATCTTTCTGCCTTTCATTTCCAACTAGATTATGAGGCTGCTTCTATGCATAACATTACTGGCAAAGATGAAGAATCTGTGTTTTTTCTTTGAGGGCTTTCTGACCACATTTTTGAAGAAACATTTTCTTTGTGGTGAATTTACAATTTTCTAGTCCAAACTGAAGCTAGTTTGTATCACAATTTCATTACTGTCAGGTAGTTTTGCACACTGAAGTTCCTCTAACTGGTACAGCAGAGATGATCTGGGGTCCTTCATTCTATACATCACTTTTAAATAGAAGACCTTTTTCAACCACTACACTTCATCTTTTAACTATAAGGAAAATTACATTAGGTATAGACTAAGTAGAAGCAGACTAGGGAAGATATTATTTCCTAAAAAATACTCCAATTACTCCCCTAGAAGCAGTGGTACATATAAGAAATATACCTCACTGTTTGTTCTTTGCTGTGAGGTGTAATCTATCCCTCCCATGAGATACCAAGAGGCAAAAGGAACTGAATCAACCAGAATATACATATTTGTCAACAAATGGGGAACTGCCTAGGGCAAGAGCATGAAGGAATAAGCAGCACAAGCCAAAATGGGAACTAGAAGTAGATTTAGAATTAGAAATAATGGGCAAAAAAAGAGGGCACAATAACAGCTGGATCTTTCTGGGAATGGAACCCTGTGAGATAAAAAACAGAGAGAGCATGTGAAAAGAAAAGAGAACACCAGCTTCTAGTTCTGTTGCAGGGCATACACAGGACTTTGCAGCATAAACTTCATAAATTGTCCACTCTGACACTTTCTTATGGGAGTTCTAATTTTATCCTTACTAAGCTTATTTTCAGGCAGATATCTTCTGTGCACTTCTTTTCCTCCTTGACCACCCTTTTCTTAGGAATGCTACTTGCAAGATTCAGTAAGTCAACATATATCTATTTTTCTATATTCACTGTTGACCACAAGGCACATTTCTCTCCTCATTTAGCCAGATAGATCCAAATCTTACTATCATATGATGGTAAACTACAAGCACCTAACAAGCAAAACGGGAGTTCTTTGCTGCATGGGGTGGGTATTTTGGTGACAGCCAACTAAGCTTTCTTAGCCTTAGTCTTCACTTCTTCCAAGTCTCCCAAGCCTCTGTGCTCTAAGACATGGTTCAAGGAGATCTCATGGTTCTAGAAGTGTCATTAAGCCCTACTGATTTGTATAGCTTTAGAATTAAGCTACCATTAAAGCTGCCTAAAACTCTTCCCCTGTGCAGTTCCAGCAAAGGAGATTAAACTCTGTTGGTTCTGCAATGAGTACCATGGCAATACAAATTCATTTAAGCTGCTCTCCACAAACCATGTACTCCATGGGAACCATGAAATATCAATGTGACATATATTAGGAAAAAAAAGAAGTGTTTTTAGAACTTGTGAACTGGCAAAGATGTGTAAATCTCCCTCTCATGCTGTAAGATATTCACTTTTAATACTTTATTATTACCAAGGCTCATTGATTACAAGTGGAATTTTACACAGCCATACTGAAATTAGTCACAAACATGACTTTCATTAATATTTTTTCTCCAGTTAATTATTTACTGAAATAGTATGAAATTGTAAAAGCTTGAGACAAGGTCAATCTAATTTCTTAGTGATGTAGAAAATAATAATTTCTCATAATGACTATTTTCCTTTCTCATAAGGTTTCCTGGGTTTGAGATCTCAGAGTTTGATCATTTAGCTAATTATGCCATTACTTTACATGCAACAGTTCCTTGTCAAGGCCCGTCTGATGTTAGATTTTTTTCATTGATATTCCTGTATAAAATTTAACCCTAGTGAAGCACTATCAAATTTTGGTATTGTGGCAGAGAAAAAAAATACATTTTTGTATGAACTGTAATTTGCATACTATCAGCTCACTTTTTCTTCCATGTCCACATATACCACAACAGGTTATTTACAATATTAAGTACCACTGAAAGCACTCAGCTGGGACCTTTCTTTGCATGCCTACTTAAAGGAATTGAAGAACTATTTTATTCTTATGTTCATAAAAGAGATTTTTGAGATAAGAGACTATTAATACATACTATTAGTACTATTATTACTGTTACAGCATTAAAATGTGAAATTTAGTTTGGGATATCATATTAATACATGGGTGGAAACCTTCTCTGTAACAGCTGCCAGTGCACATTCTAAATTCTTTCATTAAATATGGGGAGATGAGAGTGGAGGGGAAACAATTTAGTTACATATTTGTAATTTAAGGAATTTTTTTTTTTTTGGTTGAGGGTGGGGGATTAACTGTATTAATTACTCACTTTTCTTTTAGCAGGAACAAAGTGATTCTTTTGTCTGGTAGTTTTGATTTCATATTGACTCTCTTTTATTGAGATGAAGACAGACCTGATCTTGCTCTACTGTTGAATCTCCTTTTAAAAGAAATCAGGATGATTTTCAATAAAATGTTAGCAAGAATAGTATAAGAGGGAGAAAATGGAAATGCTTATTTTTTTATTTGAACCTTACTGATGGATATTACTGACACAGCATAAGGTCTTAGCAGATAGTCTAAAGCTGAAGAAACTTATTCCAGTGTCAATCTATTTAAATAATTGCTCTGTGTTTGCTCTTCTAGTCATACATTCCCATCAGCAGTAGAAGAAATGGAACTGACTTGGCAGTCTTAGCTAGGATATTAGGCAGGAATAGAAAGAAAAAGACTGGGAAATAAGAAGAATAAGGTCAGAGGAGAATGATGCACTATTGATGGGAAAACAGCAGAGCACTGAGCATCATATACTAAACAAAATTTAAGATTTAGCCAAAGATATTTTCCACCCCCTAAAACATGCTGTATAATAAGACCTAGAAGAATGAGCAGAGAGCTAATTCTTTTTTTAAGTAGACTTTTAAAGATTAAACATTTAGTCTCCTTACTATTCAGAGAACAAACTTCAAATCTCAGAAACCACTAAAAAAAAAGGGAGTTTAACCCTGGTTATGGGGCAGTTCACACATCTGATGCCTCAGTCCCATGGGCAGTGGGGGTGTCCCTCCTGAAACAGCCTAAATGCCAGGAGTGAAGACAGAGAGGTCTCTGACATCAGACTTCTGCTGAGCTGTGGGGGAACCTGAAGCTCCTGGTTGCTTCCTAGTGAAGCAGGCAGCCAGCCAAATGGAGATAAACTTAGCAGCACTGCTCTACCTTCAGTGTCTTGGACACACTGCTTGAGAAAAGTGAATGAGATGAAGAAATATGGGTAGGATCTGATGCATATGTTAGATGTGAGCACAATGGAAGATTATTAAAATTCATCTATCTCTGGTTTTGATTATGAAGGTAACAACAAGACTTCTACTAACAACAACAAAAAAGGGTAGATATTTCATTAATTTCAACAGTCGTGAGATAGCTGCCTAATATAAGAATAAATCCTAAACCTGGAGCCTGAGATACTAGAGCACAAAAGTGGCAGTGTCACATATCTCAGCTCCTAACATTGCCTTGTTCTTCAGGAGATTAACAAAAATGGGCATAACTAGGCTTTTATAACCAAACATAATTACTGTTCATTGTTATTATTTTTTCTTATTTTTAAAGCTTTCAGTAGGTGTAGAAACACATACTATTCCAGAATTTTAATTGTTCATTCTATCATAGAGGAATAATTAATGAAATAAATGACACTGAAATGACAGTAGAAAGTCAGACATTCCTAAAAATATTCTCCAGTAACTAACTGCTTAGCAATTATGATAAGCACTATCATGTGATGATCCCCATGGGCATTGGATAACTGGGACAAAATCTTTCTGAAGGAATGAAACACTCTTTTTGGGAGAAAGGTTCATCACAACCTGGGCATGAAAGATAATTGACAGAATTGCTCCTAAAAAGGCTGGAGAGGAAGGATGATGCTGATTATTCAGCGCTCTGAAATTTTAATCCTACGTACCTCATGCAGTGGATGCTCCAGCTGATGAGATTCACCCATCTATCTTTAAACAAATTATCTTTAAAACTTCATCTTTACACTTAGTGCATATAAATGAGAAGCCTATATATACTTGATTCCTGCTATAGTCAAGAGAGAAATATGTTGTATCCAAAAGGCAGTTCATATTTTTGGTAAGATAACAGCCCCTGGAGATACCTTTTATCTGCTTTGCCTGAGGAAGAGACCTGGAACAATGGTGTTCCTGATAGAGGTGGCTTGATTAAATCACCAACCTCAGCTGGCATCAGCATGTTTCTGTAAATATGGGTGTGTAACCGTGAGCTGGCTGAAACAAAAATAAACACAGTCACCCCCCATCCCTCCCTCCATGCATATTTCCCACCATAATCATCCATATGTATGTTAAGATGTTGCTTCATATGTACGTAACCTGCTTTTGGGACAGATATCTAACATTTTCCAATATGTTTCGGTCATAATGAGTTGGGTGAGTCAAAGCAGCCTTCAGTAACTGTTAATCACTTTTTTTGTTCCACATGTGAACAACTGATGGGGCTATGTCTGAAGAGGAATCAGTGTCTGGAGCAGCAGTCAACTCCTTGTATCTTAGAAGTTCAATCCCACAGGAGCAGTGCAGTGAGTTCAGCTGGCTGCCAGTTTAGTTCACCTTTAAAGATCTACAGAGATTCTTCCTTTCCTATTTGCAGGTGAGTGAGTGTGATTTTTTTCACACTGAACACCTATATTTATGAAAATGTTTAATATAAAGTTTTGATTCATTCCCTAGGTTTGATAGTTTTGAATAAACAGAACCTAAGAACTGAATCTCTGCTGAATTGCTGTCTGGACCTTTTTTTTTTAACCTAGGTTTCTTGCACAAATAATGGAAAACAGTAAAGATATAGATCAGTTCCATGCTTAATCAGGCAGAAATCTGCATTTTTTAAGCAGATTTGTGTTTGCACCAGGGAAAGAAGTGGGGTGAGAGAGATGGTGCAGGGTGGTTTCTGGAGCTCAATAAGACAGGGCCTAACAAAAGTAGCTTAATAAAAGAGTTATTTTAATAAAATAGACTAAAAAGAGAAATGCTGATAGTAAGTAAATGTTCTGTCCCTTAAGATTCTGGGCACCCTGCACTTGTGCAATGTCAAAAGGCCCTCAGGTGGATTTTCCCACAGCATGCTGTGCAGTTGCCTTCTGTGGCAGAAGGTTCCCTTTTCTGGTTCTTTGAGCTATTATATAATTTTCTTACAGGAAAACAACTCTGTACATTAAGGACAGTTGCATGAGAACTTGCTTCACTTTTTGATAAAGGCAAACAGAGGTAGCAGAACTGCAGGTGCCAAGTGGAAGCTGCCTGTAGCTTCCTCTGTTGCAATGAGTTGTCACCTGTGTCCAAGGAATATGTGCTGCTCAGCAAGTCCTGAAGGTCATGCTGAACATGCAGCACAGTGCAGCCCAGCACAGACCCATCCCTGCTAAGGCTGTTGTGTGGGTCACTCACACCTTGATATTCACTGCGCTCCTCATCAGGTCCACTACATTTCACCCCATGGTCCACCTACAGCTCACCTTTCTCCAGGAGGTTTTAAATTGCAGGTTGTATCAGTAAACTGTTTGTCTAAGAGAAAGTTTGTTGAGAGGTTGGACTGTCATCTCTGTTCTAACACCCCTGTATGTGTAGCACAGCCTGGCATGGGGCTCTCCAGGAGGTTCTCATACAGTGACTACTCATGATAACTTACGGACTTCTCAAGCCCTAAGAAGACTCAATAAAACAGGCCTAACCTCCTCAAACCCATTAACTCTTCCTCAAGTACAGTATCTTCTCCAAAGTTCCCAATATAGATTCTATCTTTATGTAGACAGAGCCATAGAGTCTTAATTTTATGCACAAGAATTTCATGGTAAAGTAACTATGATCAGAACAATCCCATCTCACACAGCCTCTGTGGTCATGGAAGGCCTGGAATTCAGCAGAACCAATGTAAGCCACAGCAAGGTAGGGTGAACAACATGGTGTCAATGATCCATAACCACTATATATCACCAAAATGTAACATTTATTCTGCTGCGTTAGCGACAGGGGAAAAGCTACGGAACACGGATCTTCAACTATATGTATCAGCTGGCTGATCTCTTCAGTCTTTCAGGAGTGCATAAAATCCTGGGTATCTATAGCAACTCAAAACTGCCTAGGTCAGGATTGAGGAGTGGGAGTCTAAATGTCTTGAGCACTTCCAGCAGAAGGAAGTGTCAGCAGAATGAACCATAAAATCCACATAGTCATTAATTGATCTAGTAAAAAATATTTAAAAATTGCTTTGGAAACTAAAATATAGATTTTGATGTTGAGAATAACTCAGTCTAAAAGTCTTGTGAGAATGGATGCTCTGAAAGGCCAACACTTTTTTCAGTCTATACGCTTAATTTATTTTCTGTTTTGCAATCTTTTCCCTGTTCTTGCAAGTGCTGTGCCATAAGGAGCATAACCAGCTTGCTGGAGCTCTGAGAATGAATATTTTACTATTCATCAGGAATTTTCCCTGATCTACACAATCTTTGAGAGATAAGAGAGAGTAGTTCCTTAATGACATTGATCTCACTACCCTTAGATGCATCCTCACTGCTCCTATGGACTTGTTCTTATTTTCAATTTAAGTAACTAGTTCCTAATTTGATCCTTCTCTGTCATGAGTACTGTTTTTGACCCCTGAACTTTGCTAATAGTCATGAATGTCTGGGAGGTAAGGGAAGACAGAGGCAAAATGTCTCTCACTGTTTTCTTTCCTTTGTTAAGTCAAGTAACTGTGTTACTTGACCCCGACTTTAACTACTATCATCAGAGCATTTTCCTTGATCACTTTGCTGCTGATATGACTTTAGGTAGTGATCGTGTTGCATTTGAAATCTGACTCAACCTTTGACTACATCTAACCAGTCTTTCCTAATTTCATCCTTGCATGTCCAGGTTTTTCTCCTGGATAGCTCCTCCTCACTTTCATTTTGCAAAATATTTCATCGAATTTGTGGTTAATCTACTTTCTACTCTATTTCTGTAAACAAAACAAACCATTCTTGTTCTATTAGGAGGCTGCCCTTGAAGAACACCTGGCACACCTGGGGTCCCTCAGAGCCAGCTTCTTTGGGATCCTATCCCTCATATCCCTGACAAAAAAGGAAAATCCCTTTTCCTGCAGTTGAAGTCCTTTAACTTGCCTTCTTTAAGGATCTGGAACCTCCATCTACCAGTCACTGGAATCAAACTTGTCATTGACTATCACACTCCAATCAGTCCTTTGTCAGAGAGTTACATCTCCAGCTGAACACATCTCCTAGGCTCTGAGGTGATTGCCCACTATGGTGTGTCCCTTACCAACTTCTTCCTAAAAATCTTGACCAGTTCTTTTCCCATTCTGTATCAGATCTCCATGTATTTAAACTATTCCTTTTTGTAAAGAACACCTCCATCTTCTTAATCATCCTGCCTGTCTTTCCCTAAGATTCTGCATCCATGGAAACACTCTAGTCATAAAAATTATCCCACTTCATTTGTATAATCTCAATGGTGTCAGGCCTGTGGCTGCACATTAAGATGCAGTTCCTTCCATGTGTTTTCCTGGCTGCATTCATTTGTGTACAGGCTGCTTAAATGGATCTTCTATTTCCTTACTTTCTCTATGAAACTGTGAAAGCCTCTTCCTTTGCCGTGCACTATCTCTGTTTCTCCTTTACTTCATCTTTCTCTATTTTCTTTGAGCTTGGTCTTCATCACCTGAAAAACCAAATCTAAAGCTTTTCTGAAGCTTGGGAAACCTTGCTTGCAAAGAGGCTCCTGGTCCACTTTCTCATCCTAATCATGTCTCTCACCAGCAGTTGGTCTCTGGATCATAGCAACTAAAGGCTTACTGGTGGAAGCAGCCCTGTGGCAGGTGTTTATCTGCAGCACACCTTAGCTCCTGCCCTAGTCCATCTGCTTGACTAGGAGGAGGATGGGGAAAAACCTTAGCTGGCCTCCTGCTCCTTTCAACCTAGCTGCCAGAGTAATTCTGGATTCTCTCAATGCTTCCTAAATTTGCAGAGTCATTGGTGCATCCACAGAGTAACAACTAGAGGTTGTAAGTTGCTGGTAGGAACAGCCACTGCACTCTCTCCATGATGCCCTTTTTTTTTCAGAAAAACAGCTAAGAGAATAGTACAAACTGCATTAGAGTAATTAAAAAACATGCAGAAATAGGTGTCTTCAGACTCTAGTGTGAATGTCTATTTTCTGTTTCAAATTTGTCAAACTGATGATTACCAAATGGTAAGAAAACTGTAGGAATAAAAATGTAAGCAAGCAGAACACCACAGAAAACTATCATTCCATTACTGGAACAAAAGACAATAATCTATGCAGAAAAATATTGCAGAAACAGGACCACTGCCGTGCAAATAATATTCTGTTTTATTGACAAAATTAATAAATTGTGCACATTTAAAATTCAAGCTGGTATAAATATATTTTGTTTCTTGTCCAAACAGCCTTTCCCTCTAGGAATCCCTCCTCTGCAAAACAAATCAAATCGAAACAAAACAAAGCAATGAACAAAATCCAACAGCATTTTGGAAAAAAAGTAATTTTTTTCTTGTTATTTTTGTTCAACTCTACAAAATAATTTTATACATTTAAAAGAACTTCATCCAAATCAGCATGTTTCATATGGATAATGAGGAACAAAGTACTTTGGCTTTTTCCAGTGCTCTTTTACTAATTTTTCTTTATCAAAACTTTCCTTTAGTTTTGTATGAATTTATTAAGCATTTTATTAAATCTCAAAATTGTGTTACTGGGAAAAAATAATTACTGAAAACTGGCTTAACTTTCCTCATGACAATGATGACATACAAGTTGTGTCACTGACAGTCATTAAAAGACTCAGCCCCAAGAAGTCAAGCATTGAATATGGATATTTGAATTTTAACTGGAATATGTTGATGGCAACTTGAGACAGTGGCAGTGTTGACTTTCAGGGTGGTTTTGGACTGAAATGTGTTTTATAATGGTGGATTTAAGAGTCTTTCAAGAAATGATACAGAGCCAAACTGACCAAAGGAATGGATTTGCAGAGCCCAACGAACAAATGAAATATTAGAAATAAAATTAGTTGGAAATAAATCTGGGCTGATCATTGGTCATACCATGGTCCTTGTCATACAGTGAGGGTGGTAAAACACTGGCCCAGGCCTCCCAGAGAAGTTATGGATGCCCCATCCCTGGAAACATTCAAGGTCAACTTGGATGAGGCTCTGAGCAAACTGCTGAAGATATCCCTGCTCATTGCCAGGGCTTGGACAAGATGACATTTAAATGTCCCTTCTAACCCAAATGGTTCTATGATTCTGTTTATGGGTTTTAGTGCAGAAAAGAAGAGAGGGCATGGATCCATCTGTGCTTATATCTCTTTAGTCTGGATCATGTCAAATAGGTATTATGCAGAGTAAGTAATCCAAGATGGGCTACTGCCACTGGCATTGCAAATAAAATCTGTGATCCAATATTCCAGACAAAAGCACTTAAAAATTAGTATCACCTGAACAGCTATTTCTGATCATGGTTCTTTACAAACAGATGTTTTCAGAGACATGAATATAAATATATATATAAATATGTATATTTTTATATATATATACATACATATATGTATAAAAGTTCTGTTCATGAAAAACCTTTCCTGTCTAGTCTTAAATATCATATAAAGGAGCTTTCTGGTTTTTATTGTTTTGGAGTTTGGTATTTGTTTTACTTTGTTTTCCCTGTAACTTGAAAAATAAATTCTTAAAAAAATATCTGAGGGAGACATTCAGCCGATTTTAATGGCCTGGTGATTTAAACATCTGTTTTTCAGAACTTGTAAAGGCCTGGTAGTAGCATTAAAAATACCAGCCTACCTTGTATTTCAATATCTCCTATGCCTGGGGGGCATGGTGGTCTGTGCATCTGGACAGCACTAGGAGCTGTGTTTTGGCTGCCTGCTATAAATGTGGTGCTGTAGCTGTGGTGAGAGGTTCTGGCTGCCTTTTAGGCAGATCTCCCAATGTGCTCTTAACACGTAGTGGAAAAAACTATGCTTAAATTGGACAGACTGTTGATGATGAGGCATATCTATGGTAGTAAATTAAGCAGTGGATATCCTGCTGAGATCAGGTGGCATGATCTGGCCCCTTCAGTATTTTCTATGCATTTAAACATTAAACCAGGATTGTCACAACCATATTGTGACTGCAAATCAGGAGCTTTGGGAACTTTGTCTGCCTCCTAATAGGCCCTGGGAACAGTCTGGGAAGACAGTACTGGTGGATATAGGCTGAAACCATGCCAAGCACACTTCTGCCTGTTTGTATGGGTAAATAATAGTGTGCTGGAGCTCAGGAACACTCCCAGGCATGGCTCAATTTATGTAACATATCCACATTTTATAAGTTAGATGCCAGGACTCCTCCACAACGACTTTAAATGTCAGGCAGTATTAAATAGTATTGAATCTGAATTGCCCATAACTCTTTGGCTTAAAGAACTATANCTTGGATGAGGCTCTGAGCAAACTGCTGAAGATATCCCTGCTCATTGCCAGGGCTTGGACAAGATGACATTTAAATGTCCCTTCTAACCCAAATGGTTCTATGATTCTGTTTATGGGTTTTAGTGCAGAAAAGAAGAGAGGGCATGGATCCATCTGTGCTTATATCTCTTTAGTCTGGATCATGTCAAATAGGTATTATGCAGAGTAAGTAATCCAAGATGGGCTACTGCCACTGGCATTGCAAATAAAATCTGTGATCCAATATTCCAGACAAAAGCACTTAAAAATTAGTATCACCTGAACAGCTATTTCTGATCATGGTTCTTTACAAACAGATGTTTTCAGAGACATGAATATAAATATATATATAAATATGTATATTTTTATATATATATACATACATATATGTATAAAAGTTCTGTTCATGAAAAACCTTTCCTGTCTAGTCTTAAATATCATATAAAGGAGCTTTCTGGTTTTTATTGTTTTGGAGTTTGGTATTTGTTTTACTTTGTTTTCCCTGTAACTTGAAAAATAAATTCTTAAAAAAATATCTGAGGGAGACATTCAGCCGATTTTAATGGCCTGGTGATTTAAACATCTGTTTTTCAGAACTTGTAAAGGCCTGGTAGTAGCATTAAAAATACCAGCCTACCTTGTATTTCAATATCTCCTATGCCTGGGGGGCATGGTGGTCTGTGCATCTGGACAGCACTAGGAGCTGTGTTTTGGCTGCCTGCTATAAATGCGGTGCTGTAGCTGTGGTGAGAGGTTCTGGCTGCCTTTTAGGCAGATCTCCCAATGTGCTCTTAACACGTAGTGGAAAAAACTATGCTTAAATTGGACAGACTGTTGATGATGAGGCATATCTATGGTAGTAAATTAAGCAGTGGATATCCTGCTGAGATCAGGTGGCATGATCTGGCCCCTTCAGTATTTTCTATGCATTTAAACATTAAACCAGGATTGTCACAACCATATTGTGACTGCAAATCAGGAGCTTTGGGAACTTTGTCTGCCTCCTAATAGGCCCTGGGAACAGTCTGGGAAGACAGTACTGGTGGATATAGGCTGAAACCATGCCAAGCACACTTCTGCCTGTTTGTATGGGTAAATAATAGTGTGCTGGAGCTCAGGAACACTCCCAGGCATGGCTCAATTTATGTAACATATCCACATTTTATAAGTTAGATGCCAGGACTCCTCCACAACGACTTTAAATGTCAGGCAGTATTAAATAGTAGGCAATCTGAATTGCCCATAACTCTTTGGCTTAAAGAACTATCACTGTTAAAAATGTCTAGATAGGTGCTATAATAGATAGCATGAGTATATCCTCACGTGGCTTCCTAGTGAGTGCCTGGCAAGTGTGCATTTCCACACTGTACTCTGAGCACTCAGCAAACCACTGGAGAAGGGGTTGGCAAGATGCCCACCTGCCTGAGAAAGCTTATTAGGGCAAGATTCACTCTTCTGGTTAAGCAAGGAGCAGGTAGAGTTGATCCACATCTGTGGATCTCAGGATATTTGTCCACTACTCTCAAGATTCTCTGAGCAGCTGTTTTCTCATATAATGCCTTGGAGGAGTGGTAATCTCATATTCTTCAACATTATGAATACAGGAGGGAAGTTACTCTTGGGCAGCTCAGGGTGACTCACATTTTCATATGGAAACATATCTAACCAAAAATTCCACTATGAAGTGTGGTTTCTCCAGTTAAAAGAGAACTGTTACAGCTAAGATGGTAAACAAGAAACTTTTATTCCAACTATTGATGCCACTGTTCTATGCAGTGGTAGGGGTGTTGCAGTCTTCCTTTGCTTTCCCGTTAGAGCCTAATATTCCAAATTGTTTGATCCTTCATATTAGGTAGTAGAGAATACCTTAAGCAGTCCCCTAACTGTCAGCTGATTGCATGAGTGGTGATTTAGCAAATAGAAACACATATTTCCTGTCCTTTCAGAGAAAAAAGAAAAGGCAAACACTCAAACACCACCATGTGTGTGTTTTTTTTCAAAACAAAACAACAGTGAAAAACAATGTCAATAATTTAATTATCTTTTAGGCTGACTGCTTTAGTTGTATTTAAAAATTACCAAATGAGGGCTTTACATTAAGCCTGCCAAAAGGGAACAGCAACTAGCAGATGTGCTTTACTTTTCCAGGGCTCATCACCAGTGAAGTGCAGCTGCTGATTTGACTGCCTCTTTTGTAGCTTGCTTTGAAATGTTGTCTTTTATTTATCACTATATACTAGTTGTATTACCTTGGGTTTTTTTCAAACATAACTTCTTTTTTTTTGACAACATCATGTTGATGAGTGGCAAGAAAGATACTCTGTAGATCTTGTGGTACATTAAAATTGTGCTAGTGGTGCAGAGAACAGGTTTAGACAATATAGATATGTCTTACAGCATGCAGCAGGGTGATGTTCATTTTTAATTAGTGGGATACTTCTCAATGAAAAGATGGCAGTTGTTTTATAATCAAGGCAGGAATATCAGCTGGAACACACTGAGTGTGTTTGTTCACCTTGGAAGAGAAATTGGAGTACTGCATTTGTTTTATTTAAACTGTGTTTAGGAGTATAAAGCGATGGCAGCACTGGGAAAGCGATTTGGCTGGCGAGATTATTAAAGGGAACATTCCTCAGCTTGACATTATTCATATTTGAATAGAGTAGATTAGACACAGAATTTTCACTGTTCTACCTCTTAATACAACTGGTAATTACAGCAGTATAAAATACAGAAGTGATTTTTTTTTACAGGAACACAGAGGAGTGTGAAAACATGCTGAAGGGACAACTACTTAGGGAATAAATAAGCCACTGGAGAACTTTTGCAAAGGACTCAAAAGTTTGGGTTTTTTTTTATTCAGTGTATTTTTTAAATGCTACTAAAGATTTAAACTGCACACAGAAGAGCTTCAGACTAAACTAGATGTTTTCTTCTGGAATTAAGAACATTTTGTGGGTAATGAAAGCAGTGATAACAATTAGCTGAGATGGTGCCATCCAAAGGGGTAGAATTGTTATTTCATTTTACATCCTTAGCAAAAATGTACTAACTTGATTCTCAGCCAGAAAATGTTAGTCTCTTGCTGAGAACTAAGTGTGAAATTGAACAGTGGTCACAGCTTTGAGTTAGAGAGTAGGTAACAGGAATGAACAAGGGGAGCCCAAGGGAGCTAGGACCAGGGAGGAAGGACAAAGTTGGTACAGCTATTGAGAACTATGATTGTATTCCTCCTCTCCTCTTCCATCCACAGTGTCTGACCCTATCCGTGGTGTAGGAGCAGTGCCACAACTTTTCTGGGCAACCTGAACCAGTGTCTTGCCAGCCTGACAGTAGAGATTTTTTTCCTAAAATATAATATAAATCTCCCCTCTTTCAATTTAAAGCCATTCCTCCTTGTTCTATCACTCCGCATCATTGTAAAAAGTTCCTCTCCAGTTCTCTTCCAGTCCTCCTTTGGGTACTGGAAGGCACTCTACAGTCACCCTGAAGTTTTTTCCTGGCTGAACAACCCAAACTCCCTCAGCCTGTCTCCATGGGATAGGTGTTCCAGCCCTCTGACCATCTTCATGGCCTCCTCTGGATTTGCTTCTGTGTCCTTCTTATGTTGGAGGGTCCAGAGCTGTACACATACTAGAGTTATGATAGAATATTGTTATAGTGTTTTGCAGTCGGCATTGACCCAAGAAATAACCTATGAAAGACGAAAAAGACAAATTAGATCACACAGTCTGTCCTCAGAGTTACTTCATCTGTACTATTTGCTTCTTCCAGTCCACTTTACAAAATCTTAGTAACACATCTTTTCAGTTCCATCCCTCAAAGGTTAATCTGAAATCTCCATAACTTTTAGAAGTTAACCATGAAATTTAAATTTTCTTTTGTTTTATCAGATAACTGGTCTTTATTACAGGTCATTGTCTCTCATTAAGACTTTAAACATAATTATCATGGCAAATATAAATAACTGCAAATTTTAAAGCCAGATGTTGCAAATCTATGTTCATAAAAGTAACTTTTTATAAACTGTGTTTCAACGGCAGTATTCACCTCATTAAGAAACACAGCATGAGATCTGAATATTTCTGTGTTCGATTTTTAAAGTAGTGGAATCTAGTAGAAAACAGTCTTAAATACAAAGCAGAAGATGCCTTCTAACAACACAGAAGAATTATCTCTAGAACCACCCCACTGAACTTCAAGTGGACAACAAAAAATGCTGCTGTGGGAGGGGTGGGGAAAGGGAGGTGCAATGCCTTACTCTTGCTGCTTTAAACAAAGAAACCCCCACAGACTCTTCCTTTAGCTGAACCTTTTAATGTGTGAACTTGCTGGTACGAATTCACATTCTGACCCACTTTCTCATAGGTATTCAACCTGGGACTAGTTGGAACCAATTTGAGATTGACTCATACTGCTTTCTTCAGTAGCTCCTAACGACTACCTACTGTAACTTATTATAATAACTACTGTGAATTCTTGTTTCAGATATCTAGCTCCCCACTCATCAGGCAGAAAATACAGACACTTATCAATGATTCATTGCAAGACTACAGGAATACAGATAACTTTCCAGCATTTCAGTTATTGAGTGTTATTACACCGACAATCCTCTTTGGATCACCAAGATTTGAATTTGTCTTATTTAACTTTATTACATTGAAGTTTTATTCTATTGTGGATATAATTGGTTGTGAAAGCACATATTTTTCAGTTGTGTTGCATGATGGCAACACTGCTTGGAATAGTGAAACATACAAGAACTTTTACCAAACAGACCAATAGATTTATCTCAAATACTACATCATTAATCAGTTAGTCTAAGTGAAGTATTGTCACTTAATAACTTAGTAGGCCTATTTGGTCACATTTACTGCCTATTGAAATATGATAAGCAGATTTCAGTTTTGCCATAAGTAATTAGTGAGTAGAATTAAATATGCAGTAGATGTATACACCTAGAAACTGTGGCTTCATGGGGTTTATTTATTATGGCTACTCAGTACTTAATCTTTGATTTTTTGACACGAGCTAGCATGATTTTGACTGTACCTTGATATTTTGCATAACAACTAGGTGAGATTAAGATTTACAACTAAATCCATCAAAGCAGTAGATGCAAGTTATCATCCTCAAAAGAACATAGTTAAGAGAAGAATTAGGAAAAAGGATGACAAAGTCTGCAAACATTGACATCTGAAAAATAAAAATAATGTGATTTTGTTTTTATCTTTTTTTTTTTTTAATAAAAAGTGGAACACTAGCATTAAGACAAAATATTTTCACTTGGTTATCACTCTCAGAGAACTGTTTTTTCTCTCTGGATGGACTGTAGTAAAGTCCAGGGCAATTTTATTTTGACATAGATGTATGCAGTAGAGCAGGAAAAGTGGTTAAGCAGAAAATTATTTGGCTTGTTTTGCTTCTTCTGTGCAGGACCTTGGTCAGTGTTTCCATCCAACATGTCATTCAGGGCATTCTTTAAAAAACACCATCTCTTTTAAGCTTACACAATTCATTCTCGAGAAGCACATGTGCCTCAAGAGTTTGAACGGCAGATTGAGAAAAGAAAGGGCTTGAACTGATCTCAACTACATGCTTTAAAATCTAGTAGTCTGATTTTGCAAAACATCTCCCAAAAAGAGGTATATTTATGGGCAGTAAGAGACTTAAATGCAGTCAAATAGGTCAATCACAATATATGCTAGTTTCTCAAATATTTATCTTTTACAATAACAACCTTTGGTTTGCATCTTGAGGTTTTTCCTCACCTTTCATCATACCTTTCCTAGTTTTCCTCCCCACCTGAGGCCCCAGTGGCACATAGACACTCTTAGTGACCTCTCTCCAAGCCATGGCCCACCTAGTCACTCATGTCACTGTGTCACCTGCCTCTGTTGCTTTGACTGCTGGTGTCTCTGAGCAGATCATCACCCCTGGGTGCCATTCTCCCACCAGGCTGCTCCCAGGGAACAAAATGCAATCAAGGCAATTTCCCCCTACCACAGACACAATCCTATTGGACCAGGGTGCCAGCTACTAGGTTACAGAGACTCCTTCACACAGTTTCAAGCTCTGCTATTGACCTGTGCCAATAGGTCATTGTCATTCATTGTCATTCTCTTGTCATTTCCATCCATACAATGCTACCACTAGCCTACTCTGGTCTCCATTGCCTTCATCCATTTTAACCTCTATTTTAGTCACAAATATGAAACATAGCAAAGTATAGGATACTATGAGGAAAACAAAATCTATTATATCCAAAAAAGTACATAAACACTCCTTTCTAGCCCTCTGCATTTCTCCTGAAGCTTTATGTAAAGGAATCTGGATACAAACTCATGGGAATAGGGCCTGAGAAGGTTTTTCACCATTTTCTTCTAACTAGTATTTACCACACACTTGATATAAATTAACCTGGGGATAATTTTTCAACATAAAAAGAAAAACTCCTGAATCTGAATGAAAGAGGAAAACAAAAAGAAAACCAAGAAACCCAAAACAAGCATGAGGTGCACCTAACAGGAATACTTTGTAAACCCTGAAGTGGAATTTTTCTAAGTAGCAAAACTGCAAGGTGGCGTATACTACAGATGGATAACATCACAACAGGAGTACACTTTTATAAATGGCAAACAGGTGTCTGGGTTTATTTAACAATCTAGCTAGCATAAACCAGATTTTTATTTATGATTGGAATATTTGGCACATATGATATTGTTTCAAGGATCTCTGTGAAACATTTGCAGACTGATTTAATGTGTTCCTGCAGATGTTTCATCTTCCAGAAACTTTCAAAAGGGCTATTTTCATCTCCTCTTAGAGTATACAGCATCCAATCACTCCCTATAGTAATACCCTAAGTAGTACCTATGATGTCTGCATCCCTGAGATATTAATAGGATTTGCTCTTTTGCATGTGTAAATATGTGTATTATGTACATGTCAGAAAAAGAAAATACACTAATTTTTTTTAAAAAATATAATATGAAGCTAATTTTTTTTTTTGTGTACAAACTATGTTCAGTACTCACAAAGATAATTTTGCTCTCCAGGTAAGCCTTTCATGGTTATACACCACAGTGCTGTTAGAGAGGTACACAGCAGTTTCCTGTTCCAGGGTGACTAACTGGGAGGGTTTACAGATAACTTCAGCAACCCTGTCAGCCAGTGTTGAGACTTGAACATGATGGAGATAATAAAGCTCAGGACATTGGCCACTGTTCATGCAAGCACTTAAAAATGTTATTCACAGAAAGGAAGGCTATATGTGGAGCAACAAGCTGTGCAGGAGCAGGTATGGTTTTGCTGACTGGCCAGCAGCACTCTGCAATGAATAATTGTTAACATGGTCCCTGTTATGGCTTTGTCTCAGGACAAAGATCGCTCTTTCAAGCATGGCCTGATTTAGGTTAGCATTAGCCAGGCATAGCTCCAGTAGCAATTCAGACAAGCTACTCTACTTTGAGCAGGTAGAAAAGAGAGTTCAATAGTTTGTGTGCTACTCCTGTCCAGAAAACCAGCTGAGTGTACAAATGGACCCCAAAGCCTCATACATCTAAGTTCATTTGAGTGTTACACGGGGTGCATGAATGGACAAAGGAGTGCCTCAGCTCTCCTGCAGCTCTGATCATAAGTGCAAAACTAGGCAGAAACTGCTGACAACTACTAGCCTCATGGACATGTAGTTGTATGGAAAAAGACAGATGATGGCTAATTGCTGAAAACAGATACACTTAGATACCCTGTGAGAATGTTTAGAGCCACTGGAGCAAATCATTAATGTAAAAGGTAAATTTTTCACTTCCTAGTGTCTCCAGATTAAGACACTTAGGAAAAAAGGCTTGTTAGTCAGAAACAAAGTATGGGGCTCAGAACGAAAAATAACAGGTTGAAAATAAAGGATCTGTGGTACACAGGGTCTAAGACTACAGGTCTGAGTAGTGTTTTAAATAAACCTTATAAATACAGCAGGGAAAAAAACACCATTATTATTCTTAATTTACCCATAGGGAAACAAGCTGTGTTAAAGCTGTGTATCTAACATGGCATAGATCAATAGCAGAGATTGAAACTATGTAAAGGAATCTCTGTAATCTAGTAGCTGGCACACTGTTCCAACATTCATTGTCTGTCCTACTGAAAAAGAGCTGCAGGACACAAGCAACTTGTGAGTTAAACACATTTTGATTTATTCCAAAAAGAGAAAGGGCTTTTTCCCCATGAACTTCCTGAAGATTATAGACTGCATTATTCTCTTTAGTAGTGCACAGGTTCATGAATGATTAATGATGCTTTAGGTCAAAAATCACTGAGTAGTGGTATATTGCAAGTATTACAGTGTGATCTGTTACCATCAAATGTACCTTTTGGTGTTTCTTTTGTTGGATATACTGTTCTGTGAACTGGATAATCCTTCCAATTTTCCCCCTTTCTCAAAATTACCTGTTAGGTGGGAGTGAGAACAAAATTTCACTCCATGAAATGGGTATTGTTGTTAAGCATCTTGTTCCTTCTTTGTATGCTTGGTAGGTGAAGAGTGGGGGGAAAGGATTTAGCTTTCATTTTCTGCATTTTTCTTCTAGAAGTAAGGTATAATTTGCATAGTTTATCACTGCAGCTTTTTCAGCTGCTTTATTTTGGGCTGTTTTAAGGCAGCTAACAATACTCATCTAAGTAGCTTTGTTTGGAAACCCTTGCCATGACTGAGTTTTAGAAACTGAAAGAAAAGGATGAGTCAGTGCAAGCTTCAGAATGTGAGTGATCCTGCAGTAAAGATGATTGGAAGAGTATAGAGGTTAATAAAAACAGTTGTGTTTTTTTGTTTGGGTTCTTCTTTATTTTTTTGAGACTGCAAACCCTGCTTGTGAATGTAAAAAGATAAGAAATCATAGAATCAAAGGAAGAATACCTGGTTGGAAGGGTCCTCAAGCATCATCTGATTGAACCTCTTCTGGCAAAAGCATGATCCAGACAAGATGGCCCTGAACCCCTGATCTTAAAAGTGGCCAATGTTGGAGAATTCACCACTTTCCTCTGGAAATTATTCCAAAGGCTGATTGTTCTCATGGTGAAAAATTTTCCTCTTGTGTCCAGTTGGAATCCTACACCTAATTTTTTCCATGTGACTTGTTTTTTAAAAAGGAGTCTCCTCCTTGTCTGTAGCCACCCCCGAAATACCAGAACATGGTGATGAGGTCTCCCCTAAGCCTTCTCTTCTCACGGCTGAACAACCCCAGTACTCCCAGCCTTTCCCTGTGTTTCAGGCTCCCCACTCCTTTGAACATCTTTGTGGCCCCTTCCTGGACCCTGTCCAGACTCTTTTTTTTTTTTTTTTTTTTTTGTGATGAAGACCAAAACTGAAAACAGTATTTCAGGTGTGGCCTGACAAGCACTGAATGGAGTTGGATAATGACTTCTTTAGCTCTGCTGGCAATGCCCCTGTTGACCACATTATGTTGGCTTTCCTTGCCACAGCAGCACAATGACCACTGACCCACTTCACTTTGCTCTGTGCTCTTGGTTTTCCAGCTCCATCTTTGCACACACTAGCCACACCCTCAAAGATCTCAATTTATCCTCTCTTCCAGCTCTGGTTTGCCTCTCTTTTTGTTTTGAGCAGTCTCAGCACTTAATAGATCATAGCTAGGACAAGGGGGTTTCTTTCTCCACCTACTTCCTTTCCCTTTAGAGGGAAACTGTTTTTGTGTTTCCAGGAGAGTGTTTTTTACAAAACCCCAGCAATTGCTAGCTCCTTTATTCTCCATGGAAACTTCCCATGGAGTCCATCCCAACCGAGCTCTGAGTGAGCAGAAGTTTTGTCTTCTAAAATGAAGTCCTAATAAGAGAAACACCATATCTCAATTTTCAGCAAAACAGATGGTTTTATCTATGATTTTTCAATGTGTTAGCTGTAGACTATCATAACTTCTCCTAATTTTAAGTAAAAATTACTGGAATAAATCTGTGAGAGCAATTCAGATTGGATGGAATGAGAGCATCTTCAAAGTTATGACTTTCTTTGATTAGATTAAACAAAATATATTCATTTCTGAACTGTACTGCAGAGAGAAGAGTCAAGAGGGCAGAAGAGGAGTTCAGGGATGGCTACACAAAGTCTGGTGTGAAAAGGATGGGAAAAAATGTACTCACTGCAAATTAAAATGAAAAAATTGGCCAAGTTCAGGGAGTCACTAATGACTAAAGTAGAGCAGAAGTTAATTATAATATTTGCATGATTTTTTGCAAAATAAGTGATTTCTGTACTAGGGAAATAGGTTAAAAAATGCTTATTTAAGCACCATTTATGCACGGCATATCTTGACAAGAAATGAATGTCTGTTTTAATATTTTTAGTTTGTTCTTCATCTTTTTAAACCCATTACAACCAAACTGAAAACCATCTGGGGATCTGAAGAAAAACAAAACAAAAAAAGCAACCCAAGAAAGCACCTTAAAAGCAAAAGTCCCCCCAACTCCCCTTAATTAATTTGAGACCATTTTCTTGTGTTTAATAGTCAAAAATATGACGACATGATAGAGAAAACAAGAAAAGAGGAATCACAAGCAGTAATCTGGTTGATGTTTTAGACAGTTCCAGTGGGGAAATATAGGGTGAAGGGAAAAGAATTGTTAAAATTGTAATTTAGGATGTCACATGGCACATAAAAAATTAGAAGTAGGAGTGATTTTTTATATGTAGCTCTAGAATTTAATGTTAAAAACTCCAGCACCCTGATAGAGAATGGATTTCTTTCAGGAAATTCCTTGTTATCAAATTCCATAAATAATAGTTTGGGGTTTTTTGTTTGTTTGTTTGTTTGTTTTTTCAGGAAGAGATTCTCTCTGGGGAAAGGACTGTCCTTAAAGCCCATTAAATGATGATCTAAAAGTTTTCCAGTAAAAATCTGATGTGATTTCTAGACATTTTTTTTTTGTAAGCAGAAAAACAAAAGAAAATTTTTGACTATTTAAGGATTAAGGTATTTTAGATTTGAAAAAATAATCAATATTAATGCTTGTTTTGAATATAACACTCTAAATAAAACAAGTCCCTTCTGCTTCAGGTTTGTGGTTTGGAGATACCAAAATGCATTCACTTTTCAGCCCAGTGCAGGGCTTCTTGTGAAATATTTCAGGGTCAGGTCAATGCAAAAGTTATAGCAAGTTGACTGATTGGAAGGATATGAAGGTATTCTATAAATACTCAGGTAGCCCTGAAGTGGTTTAATGAAGACTATGTAGACTATTTCATTATGAAATTTGTAAATGCTTTTTTTTCATTACAACAAAAAAAGCCCCACTGGTACTAACAAAGGAAAAAGTAAAACAAAACTTAAACCTGTGTCTGTCAGGAAAAGGTCATTTGTAGATAATTGCTGAGAATTATTCTGTACTGAATAGCATCCTTCAAACTGTGTGATTCTTCACTTCACCTGTTCAAAAAAGATCACTATTATTTTCTCCTGCCACCACAGTAATGGATAATTTGTGTTTTCTTACTTTTACCTCTCCTCAAAACAGTCACAAAAAACTTCTCAAAAAAACCTTTATACCTTGGCAAACACCAAGAATGAGGAGCACTAATAGAAACAATTAAAAAAAAAAAAGCAAAACCAAAACACCTACAACTGTCCATAAACAAACGACTCAAAATGAGTGATCATCATGGGTATCTACCTTTTTTTTTTGTTAATACTAATTTATGTTTTAACTAGGGCATGAGGGCATGACAATGTCAAGAAAATGTTGAATTATGCTATTTAAATCCTGTCTTAAATGAGGATGAAGAACCCAAATTCTGCTTAACACGTCATCACGTATTTTCCCACACAAATAAATAATCTTTGATTTTATGGATAGTCCAAAGTTTTCCTTAATGCTTAGCTACAGATACAAAAGCATGGGTAGAAATGTCCTAAATTGTGAAGAAAGAAATGCATTTAAAAGGAAAGTATTTTGTGGTCTTCACCATGATCTTGAATGTGGCTACAAGAACCAGTAGGAGAGACGTGAGGCTGGTGACAGATTACTGAAGAAATTGTTACAGCACACATTTACCCAAGAAGGGAAGTTTGGCCTGAGGGGAATTAAATTCTCATAGTTAAAAAGGAGTTCTTTTTGAGGCCAGGAGAGTTTTCTTAGTGCCAAGCCATTGGAGAAATATTTTTACAAGTGAAGTATACTTGAAGTTTACACAGTCAAGTGCACAGGATACATGAAAGTCAGGACATAAGAAGAACTTGAAGCTATCAGGATGCAAAGATGGTTCTTGCCACTTCTTAATATCTATTTTAATTACTGTTCCTGAAACTGTGTTTGTTTACTTTTATTGTTTTAATCCAGTAACAAACTAGTATAAAAGGCTCAGTTGAAGGAAACACATATCTTTACATCCATTTTCTTTTAAGCATGGCCTTTTCTTCAGTGGAAATCTGATTTATGACACCTAGTCCCTTTCAGGAAGATTATGGATCTTGCATCCTTGTAGCTGAATTACAAATTGTTTAGTGAGGAGCATGACCTAGAAATGTTAGCACATAAGTAGGGGAAGAGGAGGGGAAGACACTGATCTCTTTCTGGTGAGAAGTGGTAGGACCTAAGGGAATGGTCTGAAGTTGTGTCAGGGCCGGTTTAGGTTGGATATTAGAAAAAGGATTTTCACCCAGAGGGTGGTTGGGCACTGGAACAGGCTCCCCAGGGCAGTGCTCACAGCACCAGCCTGACAGAGCTCAATAAGTGTTAGGACAATGCTCTCAGGCACAGGGTGTGTCTCTTGGGGACAGTGCTGTGCAGGGCCAGGAGCTGGACTCAATGATCCTTTTGAGTCCCTTCCAACTCAGCATATTCTGTGATTAAGTACTTTCTTAGGAAGTAGAAGCACTAAAACCAAACCTGCTTAGAGTGAGCATACTATGAAATTACAGTTCTTTTATTCCTGGCAAGTACTGTAAACAATAGGATGCTGTAGAACAGTAGGACTGTGTTTTCTACACATCCATCTTCTTTTCATTAGATTCAATTTTACAAGGTGTTGACTTTAAGAAAAGCATGGGACAGACTAGGTGGAGAATGCGTGGTATTTCCCCCTGATTTCTTATACGCATGTTGAAAAGTGGCAGAATTAAATTTATGTTTATCTTTTTTTTTTTTTAACTTAGCTTTTTCTTCCCTCTAAAATAAAAAAATAAATTGACACGCAAAATGTAAACTCTGATCTACTTTACCAGAAAGTTTAAGAAAAGTTTCTGTTTTATTCAACTGTATTCTTCTGTTCTCAGGAGTGGAGTTTCACTTGTTCAAAACTTCTGTGCCATTTTTTTTTTTTAATAGTTTGGGAGTGTTTGTGTGATTTCCTAGGGAAAATTAGTTAGATACAGTGGCTGGCTTTCATAGCACCTCATTTTTGGTGTGCAGCATGTAAACTTCCATGGCTGAACTAATAACCTTACATACACTTTATGATGAGTGGAAAGGAATAATAAATTCTAGGACATGATTCATTAGGTCTGCTTTTCATATCCACTTCAGAAAATACTGAATTGTACCTAAAATTGTCCATTTTTCTTCATTGACTTCAGAGCTTTAGTGGACATCTGTCATCATCTGTATTGTACGTAGACATTAATATTTAGATAAATGAATTCTTTCCAACTTACCTTTGAAGTTCTGCTGTACTTGGGCAAGTGTTCCTAAACAAAGCACATTTTTTCATTCTCTGCACTAAAATTTCAATGCACATAAATGGTAACTAAATTGGATGTGTAAAGTTCAGCAAATAAAATACTTCACCTATTTAAATATTTAAAGAAAGACAGATTACTGTGTTTTCTAATAGGATAGCCAGGAATGTGGGATCTAACCTAATCATTCAGTTTGGAGTGGAGATCAGGTCATTTAATTCAGCTTTCTGCTCAACATTGAGTTTGGACCAGGATGCTCAGAAGTCAGGTTTTATTTATCCAGTCAGGTTTTCAATATCTCTCCAGACTCTTTGGATTACCTGTTCCACTGTTTGGCTTTCCTCCAGAGGAAAAGCTTTCTTCTTACCTCCAGATGGAATCTCTTCTGATTCACTTTATGATGTTATCACTCACCCTTCCACCATACAAAGGCCACTGGTCTCTCTTCTTGATGACCCTCTCCCAGATGCTGTGAAGCTGCTGTCATGTCCCCTGAAAGTCAGCTATTCTCCAGACTGAACAAGCCCCATTTCCTCAGCTGCTCTCACAGGACAGTGCTCCAGCCCCGCAACCACCCAATGATCACTGGGCTGTTAATAGAACCCAATATATTGGGATGCACTGCTGAATTATGTTTACACTGTTGTCCATCTTTGAGGCAGAGCTCATCCCCACTCAGCCCATTCCCAGACATTATCATTTTGAGATTTTTCCTTCCCAGGTGAATCCTTGCTGAATTTCATGAGTCGATTCCTCCAGCCTGTCTCGGTCTCTTGGAAAGACAGCCCTTCCCTTGATTGCCCAACCCTCAAGCTACTATATTTTGGGTATTATGTTATTACAATTTAAATTAATATACTTAAATTCATCTCCCATAAGAAAGGAAGGATGTTGGGAGGAAGCAAGCAATATATTCTAGATCTCAAAACGGAGAAAAGTAGACTTTCAAGCTGCTGAGATTTTGAACACAGTGTGACTGTATTCTTTCAGTGCTGAGCAACAGTGGGTCTGACCTAAAGATGCAGGGTACTGCTTGTCTTTCTGCTCCTGATTACTATCTTAATAACATTTAATAAAAAAACCCACGAGCATCTAGTAAAGATTCCTAGCTTCAACTTTAGAAAAAGACAATCTCCTAGCTGTTAAAGATCTCATAGCAACCATCAAAATCCAGGTTTAAATTCCAAGACTGAAGGTAGATTGACTCTATAGACTGTAACAAGGTATTTGAATATTTGTGCCTGCTTAGACCAAAAAACAAGCTGTAGGTGCACAAAGTTTCAAGCAGTTTAGATATTCTAGGCCATCCAGATTTAAAAACTCGTTGAAGATTGTTGATGCCAAAATTTGCTCTGATGCCTGTACTGTATAACTATAGCATCAGCTGGACAAATTAGGGATTCAGAAAGAGGCCTAATAATCCTAGTGTGAAAGATCTGTTCTGAAATCTATCCTTTTCTTTCTTAACTGTTCTATCTTAGGAAAAAATCTTTCAACATATGTATAAAAAACCACATATCACAATATGCTGGTTTTTTTTTTTTTAATGAAACATTTTCTGCTTTATAGTCAGGTCTACCTATAAATATTGCTACATAGTTTTCATTAGTTTAGCTCTTCAATTCCTTCTGTTTCCCAGATTGTCTGCCAAAATGATGTGGTGTAGGTACCACAGAACAGAAAATACTTGATATAATCTGATTGATATGTTCTAGCTGATTTTAAAAAACAGCACATATTAATTTACTGTGATTATTTCTAGTAAAATAGATTAAATAGATTAATCTCTTTTCCCCTAACACTTAATTTCCCTGAAGAGACCATCTGGGACTGAGAAAATAATTTAACATATTTAAAGTGATGTTCAGATGACTATATTATTTATTTCTCCTCCATTGTGTTAATGAACTTTTTCTAATGTAAATTTAAGATGCTGAAGCTGCATTGGAAACCCTCTAAATCTTTGTATTTCCTTTGGATGTAGGGAATGAGGGATTTTTCTATTTCTTCAGAGATCTGGTTCATGGCTATTTGCAATGCAAGACTGACAGTGATCTTAACTCTGGTGCAAATGCACACAGACTTCCTGCCAAGGCTTTATACAACATTGCTTTCTGATAGTTCTACAAGTTGCAAGCTACTGGGCTTGAGGGGGAAAGAGAATTCTAGAGGAAACATGCATGAGAGGTGAGATTCTGTACCAATCACAAGTCCTCCTATGCTGACTGAGGAACTCTGCATAGAAATGTATCAGCATCTACTTTTAATCCAGCTAATGTAGGGCTACTTGTACTAACAAACCCATGGGTTTGAGCTCAGGAAATGTTTAAGAAGTACTCTCAGAGAAGTATTTGGAGATTATGATTGTGATTTGAACTTAAAAAGTGGTCAATACTGCAAATAGCTGGAAAACTAAATCACCTAAAATAGAAACCTAATTTTTAAATTACTGAAGGCCCCTGAGCAACCTATAGCCTTATCTCTTTTCCACCCATATAAACATCTGCTGAGCCATGAATGGCATGACTTGTGGCCAGCTTAAACCTATATTTAATCGAAATTAGATATGATTTTTAGAGGTAAGCCTTTGTTTAATTGCAGCTTTACAAATTCTCCTAAGACTCCTTCTTTTTTTTTTTTTTCCCCAAGGTACAACCAGAGGAATGTCACTGCTATGATGACCCTGACTTTACACCATGCTCATCATGCCACACTGTATTATCTTGCATGGTAGAATTAATGAAACATGACCTTATGTCATACTGAATGTCACAGAGATATTTTTTTTCCCCCTTCATTCTGGAAATAGCTGTTAGGAATAATTTTTATTGTGTCAACTACTCAAACACATCCACAATGGTATGTTTTATAAACCAACTTATCTTCAAACAGTCAGGCACTTGACTCTGAGACTACTTTCTCTAGCCTTTAGATGTTTGAAGTGTTTTCCCAAATGCCTGTATTTTATTTACCTCACTAAGTTGCAACATTCAGTGCCAATAACAAGCTCCCCTGATTATTTAGCCAATCTGTATCATACAGTAGACTTCTATGTTGTGCATTCAGTTTTTTCCTGGCCAGTCCAGAAGATTTGGAATATTGTTTTCAGGCAGATCATGATTTCAGGATGCTTGTTCTTCAGATCAAGAGGATGTTTAAAAGCAAATTTCTTTTTCAGTATCCATATGGCTGATTTGCTTTGGCATGTGGGAAATTGTTGAGAACTCTGTGAGATCCTAAATGGATAGGAATAGCAGTACGTGGATTCAAGAGCAATCCTACATCCAAGGAGAATTTGAAGGAAACTTGATTAAAGGAAGGAAAAAAGCCTGCCATTTAAAAGTAAACCTTTCACTGAAAGAAGTTTTGTGGATTTTTTGTCAGGTATCAGTATAAAATATTATAGTGAAACTTCAGTGGTTTTGTGTATGCCTGTCCTGTTGTACTCTGCTCAAGCAAACTGCTCACATGAATATTAGACAGTTGATGATTACCTAATTTTTGTGTTGCAAAGAATTTCTTTTCCAGCAACTGATGATATGGCAAATGCTTGCTGCAAATATTTGGCTTTCATCACTCCACAGAAATAATGCCCTCCACTGCAAAAATACTCCCATTTTGGGACCCACTGTAACTCTCATGAGAGCCAGTTATTGAATTAGAGGAGAAATTAAGTAATACTCTCATGGTGACCTTTTGCTCTGGAGTACACTGAGCCTTTGCCTGTCACTTCAATTAATCTATTGCTAAGATGGTCCTGTTGAGTTTGCTTCAGTGTTTTTAGTATAAAAGAGCTTTCAGTTTACTCAGGAATTAGTCCATTTAGAGTATAAGAAATATATCCCTTCATTGTATAAGTGAAACAGTTTGGAAAGCTTACGAACATATTTGGTTCATTTTTGAACTAGGAAAGAAAAAAAATCAAATTTTCTTAATTTAAATGATTAAGATTGATTTTAACAAGTTCATCTTTGATAACTTGTTGAAAGGTGAAAGGATTTCACCCTGCTGGCCAACTTTGGAAAACTTGAATTATTTCTTGAATTATTTTCTTTAGTTAGGACAAGAGTCTGCCCAGTCTGTCTGGATAGTCACAGGAGAAAGATGGACTCCCCCTTAAGTATGATGACTTGTGAATTATTATTTTCCATGTCTTCATTCAGCCTTTGGATGAACCCTTTTTCTTTTTCCATTGACACTGCTATGACCCCAAAAAGAAAAAAAAAAAAAAAGAAAAAAGAAAGAAAAAAAAAGTATAAAAAATACTGGAGGCAGGCAGTCCAGCTCCCTGTAGTAGTGTTTTAGGTAGCTGCTGAAGTGGATTTTTAGTGTAGCCATTAAAAGAGTCTGAAATAGTTATATACATTGCTTTTGCTTTCCCATTTATTTGTTTATTTATTTAGATTAGCTTTTTTAGTGTTGGTCTATCCTTTAAGAAATATTGTAAGAGAGCTCAGGATGCAGCTGCACACAGTGTAAATACCAAGTTTTCTGTTTAGCTCGCAATTTCTTTGTTAAAAATTTCTTAACTTTATGTTTCCTTTTTGACTTCTGTTAAGCAGGCATTTTCTCAAGAAATATCTTCGACTCCAAAAATCTGTCCTCTAACTGATAATAGCTAATTTAGAACCTATCATTTTATATAGTTTTCACTATGTTTATTGCTTTGCATTTGTCAACACTGAATCTTTTATTTCTTTCATTACTCATTCACTTCTGTAACTCTAATCAGCATTAGCATTGATTTTCTTCTTCTATGATTGTTTTTTGTTCTGTTTTCTTGAAATTATTTTCTTATTTTAAACAGTTACTTATCTGTAATTGAAACCTGTTTCTGACTGTCTTGGTTTGAAAGACAGGNAATGATAATTTATTTTTCTAAGAACCTTTTTTATCAAGCATGTTGTGAAAAGCTAGTAAAAGCCTTGTGTATAAAGTGTTATAAAAGTCTGAATGGATCACCCATGTTCACGTGCTATTTCAGTTTATCACAAACTTAATAGCTCTGTGGGACACAGCTTTCCTCTGCAAGAAAACCATTTAATTTTTGATATTGAACTCTGTATGTCATATTTATCCATATATATATCTTCCTACTTTTTCAACTGTCTGACCCTGCACCAGCCCACAAAACTTTTCTTAAAGGTAATTTTCTTATTCTGTTGCCAAATTCAGCTACCAGCAAGTAAGAGCTGCCAATCACCATTAGAGCTTCACATGTCTAAATATGAAGTATTTAATCATAATTAATTTAGAACTCTTGAGTGATTCCATGTGGTCCTTGAAACTTGTTTATCTTCAATTTATTAATTGATTCTGAATTCAGCTCTACATTCATTTCTGCCCACATATAAACAAACTCCAATCTGTCAAATTCTCTTAGCTATTTTTAGTGTATACTGATCTGAAAATATCTATATATTTAATTTCACCAAAAGATCTAGTGAATGCTTTTTCTATTCTTGATCCCCTATTTGTGCTACAGACCCTATATCAGGCTTCACATTTTGTTATTAAATTCTAAGTCATTGACAAAATGGATCTCAAAATCTCTACATTACATTTTCCAAATTATAGGGTTTTTTTAACAAACAACAGCATCAGACCCTAATTTAGGCATTTATCTTCAGAGTCCTATATTGGGCTGAATAACTGCTATCTAGAAAATAATTAGAAGTAGCAGGAGTGGATCCAAGTGCTTTGGATCACCTAAGCAGAAGCAACTTTCTGTTTGCTCAAGGTAATCAGAATGATCAAGTGCATAAAGGCTTATGGCCTGGTGTTATAAACACCAAATTTAGGATTCAGTTACAGCTGTATATGTAATTTATTTGATCAAAAGTACAGTTTCTGCATATTTTTTGCACAATAGAAAGGTAGAAAAATAAAGTTGTTGCTGAACTCAAACTCATTTAGTAGAAGCAGGAAGCAAACACTTTGAAATCTTTCAGTGATGCTTCATAACCTGATTTTGAGGCCTCAGTGATCACAGCCTTGATCTATGAAATGTAATATTGGCAGTGTCAAGTCAAATATTTCAGACTGTGGAATTTATTTAGGTCTTTGTTTAATAAGGGAAGGAAAAGTAATTTGCAGAACAATAACTAAGACAAAGACAAATCTGTACTAACTGAGAAATCATAAGTGAAAAATGAAGAGTGTATTAAAACTTTAAAGTCATTGTATGCGTGAATTATAATGCACTTATAATGAAATATATGTACTTTCATGTGTACATAGCAGATAAAAATGGATCCCAAAAGGATCTTTACAGTGCTGAATTTCTTCTTACTTAAGTTAGGAAATTTCAACATTATCCAGGTACAGAATGTTACTATTTTTTTTTTTAACTCCAAACCCAAGAATATTTATTATCCCCTCTCCCAACAACCCATTCTTTAAAAAGCCTTAAATAATCCTACTTTAAGTATATTCAAGAATGTAAATGTACAATCAAAATTTTGTGTATGGGTGGCTAATATGTTTCAACAAATAAGGAGGAGGCTGCTATCACTGTGCTGTAATCAGCATTTCTGATGTTTATTGAGGCAGTATAATTGTGATTTATTGTCTTGTTATTTCTGTCATGTCAACTCTTGAAAGTGAAAATAATGTGTCTGGTGCCTGAATTTGGCAGTGAATGACCATGAAGAGAACATTACAATGTTCCTCAAAAACATAATTTCAACACAAAAACCAACCTGCTACTGCAGAGAACACAAACATGGCATTTTTCCAGATATCTACAACATACATATTGAGGAGTGGCAGCTGTTAAACAAACAAGCAGCAAATGTGTGAAGTGTCATTTATCACTAATTGGAAAGCATTCGCAGAGCAATGAATTTGAATTATTAGCAACAAGCTACAACTGAACATTAAAAAATAAAAAAACCAAAGATGAAGGGAGGAAAGGCAGATACAGAGAAGGAGAGGAAAAAAGCCCAGAGAATGAGAGAATAAGAAAGAGAAAAATTTACTGTTTTATTGGAACAGTATGTAAGAGTTTCAAAGGATAGATATGGGGACATGGCTTCCATTAATTTTAGTTTTCCATTCTTTGGGAAAAAAAAAAAGAAATTCTCCTTGCTAGTGTTATTTTCTCCATTTGCACCTGCTCTTTTTGGTTCTTCTGTGCATTGCCTTGCCAATGTCATGACTTGTATTCCTCCATTCAAGGACTGCCACAGACTGATGTTGATCAGCTGTACAGCAACCTGCTGCTTCTTGTCTGAAATGAGACTGTAAATTCCTCAGGAATGCTTCCTCATGCTTCATATTTTGTGTCAGCACAGAAAGGCCCTGGGCCATTTGTGAATATGAGTGTTATTGCAGCAATGAATGAGAATAAAGGTTCCAGGTAGTTAGAAAAAATTAGGGAAGGAATAAATCATACTCTTCTTGAAGATATCTCTCCATAGCTTGATGGTTAAGGCAGGAGAAATAGATTAATTCACACTTGTAGGAGCAGGCTTCTGACCCAGCTGACAGTAGAGTTGTGGGTCCAGAGCATGTTGGCTCAGGCTTACAGGTTCTGCTGCTCCTCAGAGTGGTGTCTACATAAAACATGCATTGTATTTGCACTTTCCTGAAGCAGTTAATGCTTTTATTCTCTGTCAAGACAAACAGATTTGTTTCTGTTCTTGCTCTCTAGTAATAAAATAGCTTCCAAAAGGATTCTAAACAGAGACCCATTGAGAAGATTCCTAATGTGAATAACCCTAAATTGCAGTTTTCAGAGTAAAAAAAATTTCCAGAAGATCCCTGTTATCTTTGTATACTATTTTATATACACTTTTTTGTTTACATTCACTTCCAACAAAACATTAAGAGAAGCATTGAAATCATAGTATTCAATTCATTTAGGTAGATCACAAGAATATCTTAAAAAACAGTGCTTTTACTGTGCCATCTCTGATTTATTAGCAGAAGCAAAAACTAAATGCAAGGACAAGAATCATATGTTGGGTAAAATCTTATCCTATGGGTCAGTTTGACTGAAGTCAGTATGGCTACTGATGGATATGGTTTAGCTTTCCATCAGTGAGGGTAAAAATATCATCCTAAGAAAAGAGGATTGTAATTTGTCAATTTGGAGATGTGAAATTTTTTAAACTTCCACTTGGGTTCTTTTTTTCTTTCACAAAGCCAAGTATGTAGAATCTCAAATAGTCCTTTTGGGTAGAAAATAACCACAGAACACATTAGCACAGAGAACTTTATGCTCCTATATCATTAATGAACTCAGTTTTACTTTCTATGCTTTGTGTTTGCAAGCTTTGTGTGACAGCTGAACTCTTGGTTAATACAGCAGGGACTGAACCAGGAACTGAACCAGCTGAACATGTTCAGCTAAGAACATGAAATGCAACAGCTTGAGCTCAGAAAGCAGCCCTTTGTAGCTGGGGACTGCAACACTTGTGTTGTCTGAGAATAACTCAATGGTATGCTGCAATTGCTTTGACTATTCAGCTTTGTTTTACTTTGAATAATTTCAAACTAAACTTCTTGTTCAAATATTTATACTCAAATACCTTATTCATTTTTTGCTTGGAGATGAGATCTTTGTAAATGGCAGACAAGCTTTTCAGATAAAAATGGCAGACACACATAAATAATTTTATCTAATTTCCAGTAAAGCTTTACTCCAAGGACATGAGGTACCGTGTAACTTAAGCAATGTAAAAAAAAAACCAAAAAACAAAACTAAATGAGGAGTCAGCTAGGCTACCTTCAGAGCCAGTGGAGAGAAGTAAGGAAAACTGTTCATATCACTGTTTTGTTTGCCTGTTCTAGTGGAATTCTAGTTTCTAGAAACTAGAATTCTAGATTCTCTCTGTTTTGGGTGAGAGTCCTTCCCACCTGCAATGAGTTTTAGGTTCTGAAACATGGATGTTCAGTGCTGTTTGAGATACCGTTTCCACTTGGCTTCCATCCATCACTCCAGAAGAGAGATTTTTGCATGATGTTTTTGTTATGTCTGCCAACTGTGGGCTGCTGTCTCAGATACACTGCAACATTTGAAATAGCAGTGCACACCTATGATTAGGTACCTGAATTATTCCCCTGACTATAGGCAATGAGGACTGGCAAGGGAATTAGCTACACTTTAAATCCTAATTTCATTGACATCACTAGCAAAACTGATTTAATTTTAGTTGTGCAGGTGCAGACCATTACCTCCCATGAGCCTCAGATTAACAAAAAATACACCTGAGCAAACATTCTAGGCATATAGTAGAGAGTATTTGCAAATAATTTTGATCTCCTTTGCTGGAAAACAGTAAGCATCAAAGACAGTTTTGCATGATTATTTTTCAGCAGAAAAAAGGACTCCTGAGTAAGTCTACCAGCTGGGCTTGAGCATTATGTGTGTTAAATAACCAAAAAAAGAAAGGGAATGAAAGACAAAACAGTTGGCTCAGAAGATGAGTGAGTAGTGAATTGGGCAATTTTTACATTTCAAGTTTCACTGCTAGGAATATCTTTACTTCTAATCAATAGAACAAAATCATATAGTTTTAAAAAGAAATGTGCATGATTGCATTATACAATCTTTGCCTCTGTAGTATTATTATGGAAAGTTGTTTGCTTTGTCTATTAAGAAACGGTAAAGTGCCTGATTCAAGTGAAATGAATAGGAATCTGACAGATAGTGGAGGGACTGAAATCTCTGAGCTGTTCTCTACTTTGAAGTTTAAGTCCTTTTCAGAAGAGGTCACGTCTACATAGACTTTTAATTTTTTTTTTTTTTACATTCTCCATAATATGATACTCTTTAGTATTTTATACAAAAAATTTTGGAGGCTGAAGAAGGAAAAGCTCGTGTATGTAATGCACACATTATAGCAAAACCAAAATTATTCACGGGTTAGTAAAAAGATTTATGAAAATGTTTTAATGCTGGCAGCTTTGTGACAATTTAAAGAACATGATCATAACCCCTTCTGAGCCCAAAGGCTGACGTTTGCAGCACCTTAGCTGAGTGACAACAATACAGCAAGGCACAGTGATTTACACACTTCCTGTGGCAGATGAAAACCATAAATAAATGGAATTCCCTTGAAGAATCATTGTGTAAATAGTAATCACATATAATTACAAACAACAGTTCTTCAAAATCTCAATAGATCTATTTCCATCCTCCTAGCAAAAATAAAAGACAGAAAGTAGTTTACATCTAATTTCCACTGGTTTCATAAAAAGCCCAGTCTTCTCTGTAGATTAATATGCCATTTCATTGAAAAATAGAATCAGTGTATTCCAAAATTACAAAGGCTAAAAACACCCACCAGATTCATACAGGAAAAACAGCAGGTTTGCAGAAGAGTCTTAGAGCCTTCAAGCATTTAATTTAAACAGTGAATGTGTGTGTTGCTTTGCCTGTCACCAGAATCTGTTGTTTTTATGATGATACTTTCCATATTCAAACAGTTCTAAAATATTGCATATTCATCTTTTCCCTTCCACTGAATTTTTATGGGTTTTTTTGTTATATAAGTTACACAGAGAGGATTCTTTCTCAACGTGGAGTAATGATATTAAATCTTCATAAATGCATAGAAGAAGAAACAGGACATCAATAAAAAGTACCTGAAGGGGAAAGAGTTTTGACAATAAACAAATTTTTAAAATTAAATCACCAGTCTCTAGCAGACACTAACATGAATCGTTGATCAGACACATAACTCTCCATGTAATTGTTTTCCCTTTAAATTCTGCAGATATAATTCAAGTCTGGAAGAAAAACACTAAGATATGATTCCCTACTGGGCTACCAAGGCTATTTCAAAGTCTTGGAGGGTTTAAACTGAGACATATCTGTTGAATTATTGTCATGTGAGATGCAGAAATCCTCTTTGCAACCCAGATGAAGACTCAGGTCTCTAAAAGTCATGGATCTCTCCCCACTCAGAGCCACTGGTAGTGGCCAAAATAAGCTACTTCCCACAGGTCCAGATGTGTGTAACTCTCACCCATCAGTCTGCCTTCTCACAGCAGACTGGGAGGGTTGATGAGGAAAATATTTATGATTTAATGATTTTAAAGTCATTGTTATCTTACTGATTCCATATGGATTTACAGAAGGTCTAGATTTTCCATTTTCTGCACAGTCTGCAACTGATATTTAACATCTTCATAGGCCAGATATTAAAATCCTACGCTGAAAAATGTTTCTGCCTAATTCTTACTTCATCACAGAGCTATCTCTGTAAACCTTTTCCTTTCTGAGCTGTTCAGCCCTCTAAATATTCTGGCAGCAGATCAAAGTTGACACTTCCCTGGAAAAACAAGAACTGTGTAACTCCCAAAATGGGCAGTTCTCTAAGCACAGATGGATGAACAAAGTATAAAGGAAGTCAGTGTTGAACATTACAAACTTCCACAGACTGGCATATTCTTTCCCTTCAGTGAAAACACAAGCTGATTCCTCTGCTGACAGGGAAACATTTTACCTACACCAGACTCAATGACTGGAGACGGGAGTGTCACATTTCAGTGATGTTCAGCCTCTGTGAGAGCAGCTCACACGCTCTCCTAACAGCTTTTTAGCCACTGCCTCTGACAGCATCACTCCCACTAAAGCATAAAAGTAAGTTATCAGCTTCTGCATGTCGTGGGCTGAGTTCTTTCAGTTCTGTAGCCATTAGTACTGCCATTACGACTTTTAAAAAAACGTACAATGTAATTGTGGACAACGCTGATCACAAAAAATCTTTATAAAATGAAGTCCTACTTCTATTTACCTCCCTAATGACTGAATTTCACATTATTCTTATGCTGACAATTTGCTCCTTAGAAGACTGTTTTTATTTATTTATTTAACAGTTTTTGTAAGTGCTTGAGACAGCCGGATTCAATTGCCAGTCAGTTTAGTGATAATTACATGTTAGATGCTATAAATGGACACAAAGAATATATTTCCCTAAGAATCCAGAAGATGAGGAAAAAGAATAAAAAAGAGCAGGCTTCAGAAACACTTGTGAGCCACTTGTCTATTCATACCAGCTGTTTGACACCAGCACTCTCCTTGAAATAATTTTTAAGCTGAAATCACACAGTGATGCTTCTTCTGAAATGTTAATGTTTTCATGTCTGAGGCAAGACTAGATTATTCTCCCCTGAAGTTTTTTTAGTAGGCAGTTATGTCTTTGCCAGCACCACCAACATTTTGAACCCCTATCAATGACAAAGTAAAAAAACTGCTTTCTGTCTCATTTCATTCAGGGAATAAATGCTCCTTGTGACTCACACAGTTTTACTCCTCTTGAATGCAGCTGTCTTTTTCTCATCAGTTCAAGTAAATTTACAAGAGTGCTTTAGTGAGAGAAAACTGAAAAGCTGCTTATTCTCCAAGCTCACTATGTTGGCCTTTTTCTGAGAAACACTCATTG
>WBNO01021888.1:0-45551 GCA_013400575.1 Peucedramus taeniatus
TGAACATCTTGCTGCAATAATGAAATGAGCACAACATAAAGACTTATCTGGATATTACAATTCTAGCTGTATACACTTAGCCTGCAATAAGGGATTGAATTTAAATGTTTATAGCTTTCCAAACACTATTATGTGCTTGCAAATGTTAATTCAGTTTCAATGAAAGAGTCAATTTTTTTAACAATATAGAATGCATTTTAATACACTATTACACACAATAGGCCAGCAGTGAATGGACTCATAATTGATTTAGAAGCATGTTCTACCACCCTGCTACCTCTATCTCTTTAGTAAATCACTTTTTAATCGGGCTAGTCTAAGCTGACCCATACAGAGCTTTATTTAATTTATTATGGAATTTATATCTAAGGTTGACTAGTAATGCATGGCTACAGCAGCATTAAACAAATTGTACAGTGAATAACAAAGAGGGGAAAGAGAATAAGAATTCAAATAGCCTAAGCATATTGCTGAGGTTAAGACAGGCTCCAAATGAGCAATGTTATTCAAATGTTTAAGAATGGCAAAGACGAAAAGGGCTCTGACACCATTATGGTTTGTACAAAAAAAAAAAAAAAACAGGGCTGGGTTTGAGTCAATTATTAAAGAAAAGATAAGAGAGAGAAAAATCTCACAAAATGCTTTAGTTGGCTCTCATTCCTCCTAATGTAAAGGAGGATAATTATAATAAAACAAGAAATAGAGGCTTAATAATCACTCCAAAGCTCTTTTCTTGTGTGCCCACAAACTTTATTGAAAATACTAACAAGAACAAGGAAATGGATTGATGCTGCAGTGAGAGTTTTTCTGCTACCCAGTAAGTGTAGGATAAAGCTTAGCAAAGATTCAGAATAGGGCCTACCAATCTATAGTCACCATTTCATAAATTATTTGCAGAATAGTTTAACTGAGGATGTCTAAACGTGCACATATTTAGAATACACATGCATGCACATACATTTAATTGCATAGTAACACATAAATATTATTTTCCCCGTTTTTTAAAAATAATAAGATCTCCAATCTTTTTCCTTGGCAGAGATGGGAAGCATCAACTTCGGCATCAGTTTGTGCATGACCTGCTAAAGAACAGGGAGAGCCACCACTGCCACATTCATGCACACACCTTCTCCTTCCTTCACTGTTCACAAGCAGGGTTCAGCAAGGAAAAAAACCCTGGTGTACCTGCCATAGTTAAACACAGTTCGCTTCCTAAAATTTTTTGCACATGCATGTTAAATTTCCAACTCCTGATGTGAAAGCAATCCCAACTTTCTTTTTTTCTTCTTCCCAGATATGTAAAAACAATGCATTGAAGACCTAATGAAAATTAACACAGAATTTGAACAAAGAAAATCCCTTCCAACAATGAAGAGCACCTGCCCCACAAGCTAGATGGCTCAGAAGATCTGTAATAGGATGAAAGCATTTCCTCAGTGACCACTGGCTTGAAACCACCTCCAGGTCATTATCGAGTTGCCATCAGTCAGAACTGGTTTGGTAGTCAACTTGAAATGAGCTGGTCCTCTCGGCCCAAGGTCCACATCATAAATTGGCAACACTGAGAGAGTCTTGGCAGGGAGGTCAAGGATTGAATGGGCACAGAGACTCATCTCTAAAGGTGATCTGTCTAGGTCAGGGTTCAGACATATTTGTGAGAGAAGCATGCCTTGCCATTGACTCCTGCTGTACAACTGCAGAAAAATACAGGAATTCATCTTCAAATGCTGTCACAACCCAGCACCTTTCACAAGGATGAAGTGCCCATTAAAAAAATACATTCATCTGCAGCACGACACGGCTGTACCTTTTAAATCACACCTACCATTACAGCAATACTTTACACTGTAAAGTTAAGAACAAACAAAAAACAACTATAGTAGATTTAATTTCAGCCTTAGAAAACCAAATTGCAAAGCTTTTATACAATTCTCAGTTTTACATATTCTGCAAGTGGTCTTCCTCCCATAACTGTGGCAGAGAAATCCATAAACATATCAAGACTAGTCAAGGCCAATTCTCAATAGTCAAGGTCAACAACTCAAAATACTTGCAGAGACTGATTTCAGAAGACCCTTTAGACACCACTTTCCACTTTAGCTTGTCCACGAGGAAAAAAACAGATCAAAGGACATTATTCATTTTGACACAGACTGTAATTTGCACTGAAAAGGGTATGTTTACACGGCAAGTGAACAGCCATGACTTGACTATAAACCCAAAGCCTGTTTTCAATGAAATATCAATAGTGTGCAATGCCATCCCCAGAAGCTTCTGTTACAAAGGACTCCAGAAGCAATTCAATCACTAAACTCCCTTATCTATCTGACAGAGGAGTGGCCACTAGCCACATCCTTGCAGACCCTCTTGGCTGGGGAGAAAGTGTGAAGACTGAAGTGCTGCTCTTATTATCACTGTTAAAATGGCCTCCAGGGTGGTGCAAGCTTCAAGACCAAAAGCCAAAATACAACTACAGAGATTTCAGGCTCCTGTAGCCCTCCAGACAGGTACTGCATTCATGGTATGTTTTACACAACCTGCAGAGTAAGGCTTGTAGCTTGCCAAGTTACCTCATTACACTCCTTTATCCCTAAGACCAAGACTGTGTTTTAAAAGATGAATGTCACATCCTGTTTAGGGCTAAATGAATAAAATGTATGAATAAATAAAGCTACTTATTACAAACATTACATCCTCTATAATCTTCCAAAGATTTGAATGCATAAGAAATGCAATACAGCCACTGTAGCTGCAATTGTAAGTAACTACTCCAGTCCTCTAACTATACAAAGAGAAGGTCAGTAATATGTTACACTTAATGCTATTTTGACAGGGTGGATTACCCAAACAACAGTTCATGCGTATTTTAACAGAAATAACAGAGTTGTCAGGGATCTGCAGCTTTAAGTGCCCAAAACACCAGATGTCTGCAGTGCAATAGACCTTCATATTCAGAAAAGAAAATAAATTGGGACTCAACTGTCTTATCGCTGAGATCAGTGCCAATTCTACAACAGATTAATCTTTGATCATAGTATGCTTGAGTTCTGCAAAACCCAGCTAGATAAAGAAAGACATTAAAAAAATTAGACAAGAGGAACACCAGTGACAATAGAAAAATAATGCTAATGAACCATATTGTGGAAATAGGTGAAATATCCATATTAGGTTTTTTTCTTAAAAAAAAAAAAAATTCTCCAAACCACTTGAACAAAGCCTGAGCCATATGAAATTGCTGTGCAGGAGGACAAAAGCCTGGGACCAAGGATCTCAGCAGAAGAGACAAAATACAGATTTTAACCATATAATCCTAGTCACATGAATCCCTCCAAGCCTAATCCAGGATCCTGTGTAATCCCCTCACCCCTACTGTCACAGAGAATGTTAGGAGAGAGAAGCAGATCCAGGTGGGCTCTCCCACTTTCCCCAGCTCACAGCAACACAATCAATGTTTCTACAGCATCTGCAAGAATGACTTTACTGCTACTGTGGCAACAACTTGCAGGCATCTACCAAGGACCAAGATCCTTCATGCAATAGACTACACACATAGATGAAATCTAAAACTCACTCTCACTCCAACTTTACATTTACTAAGCTATGACATCTCTGAAGAGTGTAACCCCTTAATGCTTGCTACCCCTGGTAGCAAAATTCTGATAGGAGACATCATATTTAGGAGCCAAAGATGGCAAAAGATCCAGCAACCCTGAGGGAAGAAACCTTGCAAAAACATACCTTTCATTTTGGGTATAAAAGTTCAGCATTTCATACTAGGGTGGCAGTAGATAGAAAAACAGATAAAACCCAAAGAATGTAAATGAAATGCCCCAAAGGATGACATGTAAAAAGGTTTGTCCTTGCTCCCCTTCTATCAAGCCAGAAGCATAGGTAGGCTGCTGTTCTGAATGTGACTCAAGACATTTATTAATCAAAATATGCTAAGAACTTCCTCATCGCTGAATTGCAGAGTTATTTATACTTCAACCAGATTATGCCCCTTAGCCATTTAGAATAAAAATGCTGCTGTTTAGACAAGTATTCTCATTATAGATGTAATAAAACTCTGAAGCACTATTGAAAGTTATGCAATAATTTGTCTCTTAGGAAAGATGAATGGCAAAGTTGGGTGCCCAGGACTTAAAATTCATTAACGTCTTAATAGTGAAACAGATATTAATCTCTCTTCATTAGCTCACCAAAATGAACCAAGGCAAGTTAGAAAATGTTCTGAGACATTATTCGATTTCAAATGAATATGCCTCAAGTATTGCTCTTCCAAAAAGCCATTATAAACAACACAGAAAGGGGAAAATCATTTGAAAAATTACTTTGACATTGTCCTTTAATCATGCATTGTGTTCAGGAAAATTATTCTAATGTACCTCTTACATGACTAAATGGTTGCAGTATATAAATAGCATACTCTCCAGAATGCCAGGCGGAATATCTGATGATATAATGCATTACACAGGAACCGAATTGTATTTAAAAGAACATGATGATGGAGTGAGATGCTTTTAAACATAATATAGGTAAAGAAAAACAAAAATCCCATAGAGTTAGGTATTCTCTATAGTGTTAAAATACTACCCCATTTAAGTAATGATTATGTTAAAAATATCTCTATCATTTTATTGTTGTTTACTAATTCAAAAGGGTTTTTTCCCTACTAATTCAGCTTTCACCATCATGTTTGAACGGAGCAGAATGAAAATTTTAGTCCCTGATCAGAATTATAATCATCTTCTGGAAATTAAAGAACGCAAAATTTTGAATGGTATAAGAATGTACTCTACTATCAAGTACCCTAAGCACAACTAATGAACAGATTCTATTCCTCTATGCAATAGTATATTATAGAAGTAAATAAATCTTCTAAAATAACAAAAATTTAGTATTTCATGACCCCTAAATAATACTCATTCTTTCTTTCTATTAGTTTGTATGAGATTGAGCAAGAGGTAATGTCCTCTAGTATGTGGGTTGCAAAGAGTCTGTCATGATGGGAACTTCAGGTGGAAGAGTGTCAGCTTCCATCAGCATTTTGGAGCTGAAGAAATTCTAACTTCTGCTCTTGACATGAAATGAAAAAAAAATAATCATTAGAAAACAACAATGTGCACGTTAGGTACACTGCTCACACAATTATTATACATTAGGTGCTGGTTGTACAACATGGACTAGAATGACAGAAGAACCTAGTTTATGTCTTTTCTTGGCTTGCTACGGCATGGCTTCTCAGTTCTCATTTAAAACTAAATATTGGATTATTTATCTAATGTATCAGGCACTAAGCACCAACCTCCCAAGTGTATGAGGAAGACTCAAGTCAGTGTCCCAGACCAGGAGGTGAAGACAACTGCCCCATCATGGCATCACTAGCTCAGAGCATTGCTGCTTGATGACTTTGCTGCCAAACTTCAGGCATGCTACAACTGGAAAAAACAAGCTGGGTTTTTTACCCTGGTATTTCTTTTCAATGCTGTTTCAAACTTCTCTATATTGCTAAAATTATATACTGGCAAGCACAGCAAGTGTTTCTTTTTAAATACAGCAGCAATTCCAAAGACTGAAGATACTGACATAGGGCAAGGAACAAAACTATGAGGTCTGCACCACTCACAAGTCAACATAAGATTGATGGTCCATTTAAACCTGAATTATAAGTAGCTTCAGTACATTAATATTAATTAGGTCAAGACTAATAGGCTCTCATGAGTGGACTGTTTAGCAGGTCAGAGGCAATGAAAAGGTGGTAAACAATTTACTGCATAATGAAGTTTGCAGGCACATGGCACACGTCTCTACCCCTGTAACTATGCACTTCACTCAAAGTCAGATTGCTAAAAGCTGGCCAGACTACTTGCCTACTCAGATAACATGTGAAACACCAAAATTATTTTAAAATAAAATGTTTTCACTAAAAATGCTTCGAAGTCCAGCAAGGGAGCACTTTCAGTGTGTCTGAGAACAGAAGGCTGTGGGTTTTGTGGCAGGAGGAACTGGGGAGCATCCATCAGTGGCCATGTCTTTTCACATCCCTCCAGGCAGAACACTCCAGCTCCTCTAGCAAAGTGCACCCTCAAAGGAAGGAAGGACTCATAGCTCACCCTTCACATTCATTGCTTGGCTTGTCATTTGTTACCACATTAGATGCTCCCTGGGCAGTACAACTGGTAACATGGACATGCATCCAATTAAGGATATCACTTAGTGCACAAAGATCAAGTTCAACATTTTCCTAACTGGATGGTAATGTATTCTGATCAATAAAAATACAAAATAGAAATGTAAAGAGAAGTCATAGAAAGAGCACATGGACTTTATTTGTGACAACTATCTTGACACAAGTATGTGGGAATGTTGATGTGCATCAAAAATAATTTTATTACTTTATTCTCATAAGTGGAGTAAATTTAAATATTTCACTTAATAATTTTCATGGTAGGAAATGCCCTGCACTTGTCTGAATATAACAGTATTTAGAAAAGTGTTCTACATTTATATTCCTTTTCTTATTTGTATTACTCACAAAGACAACACAGGCTCCTTCCATGTACTAAATTTCTGTCCTTGTGCTGTGTTATGAAACTCTTCCCATTGCCACAATTAAATTCAAAATAGTGCAGGAGGACTGCCCAATGCATCCCTACCACTCAAGTTCCACTTGAAATCTCAAAACAGCATTCAAGTGGAAGGAAAGTACAGCAGGGGCCAAGGGTGGGCTCTTTCCAGAAGGATCAATTTCAACCATTGGCAAGAATAACAGGGCAAGTCTGTAACAGTATGGTTCATACTGGGAGTCTTTATTAATTTTAATTTACCTGTGATTTTTATTGTTTTTATATCAGGATCCCCTATCTGCTATTCTCCCCTTTTTCTCAAAGGGCATAATTTTCCAGAAGTACTGATCATCTCCCTTTGTAAAGCAAATACTTCGGAGATGCCTCAATTCAGACAGGAAAGAACTGAGATTCCTCAAAAAAAAACTGGACAATTCTGAAAGCCTTGCCCACACGGTTTTACTTCAAGCTGATTTTATCTTTTCATAATGCTTAATTCTAAAGGAAATATTTTATTTCATTATTGCCCATATAAAACTGACTAAATCTTCCCTTTCACCCCTGTGCCATGACTTGCCTGCCTTCAAGTTATCTATCAATGCTTGGCACGGATCAAGGACAGGAAGGATGTGAAGGTGCAGGTGTTGGTCCTCAGGCTCACATGAACAAACTGAATTCCCTGGAACACGATACATTTGAGTCAACTGAATAAGGCAAAGAGACAAAACAGTTTTGAAAATCTAATCTTTAGCAGAAAAGCAGTGGGGAAGGACAGTAAGTAACAGAAAGATTAAATGTGTAGATCTTGCAAGATGTTGTTTTTTGTGTCTTTAGAGTTTCCAAGCATATATGGTCACTAGTCAAAGCCACAATGCAAGAACAAGTGTTCAAAAAAGGCAACTTATATAGTCCTGGTGTGTTCCTGCTCAATATGACAAGAGGCCAGCAGCATGGGGAATCCTCTCACAAGGTGTGGGAACTGTACCACCTCCCCACCTCAGGGCTTTGTGTGCCAGCACTCTGCACTTAGAGCTGCAGAATGCGCTGTTAATCACACAGCCTGAACATACCACTGCTGCAGGAAAATCTTAATAAAATTTCCTCTCTAGCCCTGATGTTTTGGCTCAGCAGCCACACTCTATGCCTACTGAAAATCTGCAAGTATATATTGACCTTCCATACTTCACACCATGCCCTGACACATATAAACTTTACAAGATGTATGGCCTTGGGCCTGCATGCTGCTACTGAGTGCTGTGGCCATGTAAAGACACAATTGGAAAGATAACAGTTTAACACAACCAATATCTACCACTGAACATCTAAAAATCATAATTAAAACACCTGTTGTGACAAAATGGAAGATTATCATACCCTATCACTCACTCCCCCAGGAATCACTGCTATCCATTACCAGCTTTTAATGTTCTACTGGAAACACACCAAAATAGATTAAAATACAATAAATTCACCTGACATATTAACATGTTATGCACAAATGGCACTTCTCGAAACCCAAGCAACAGCATGTTGATGATACAGGGGGGAAAAAAGGTAATACTTTTTTTCTCTCCTGTTTGTTTGGTGCTAAATTTACCCAGGTCCCTGAAAAGCGACTTTCTGAGAAAATCTACCAGTTTCAAATATCATAGAATGTGATGTATATGTGCAGCCAGAGGGAAATCTGCCATTTCCTCTGGAGTCACAGAGCATCTTTCTGTCTGCCCCTGACAGACAGGAAAAATGCTTCCTCAAATCATGCAGATTATAAAGCTGGTTTAAGACCACATGAGGCAATAACTGCTGGCATGAGGTCCTGGCACATCTCCACCTCCAAGCACATTGATCTGACTAATTAGTCTACCTAGATGTTACATTTTATCTTCTGAATAGATAGTTTCAGTTTGATACTGTGGCTGATGTGTCCTCAATACTTTGCAACACTTGAAATAGGACTCAATGAATGCTGTTATTTCCCACAGGCAAAACACACATGACAAAAGTTACACCCTCTCTCTTCTATAGGAAAAAAAGTTACTTTCTTTACCGTAGAATATTGATATTTTAGAAGAAAAGAATGCAAAATAAATTCTCTGTAATATCCAACACTTTTGCTGCACTGAACAGCATTTAAGGATTACTTCTGCAGCTGTTCTTGTATCCTTTCCTGCCAATGGATCTGTGAGCCAAAAGACAGAATTTTGAACAGCTTACACTTCTCAATACAGCTCAAATTTCCTCATTCTAGAGGCCCTGACTGTGTCAAAGTTCCTGAGAAATTTCAGTCAAATTGAGTTACCCTATCAAAGATAAATCATTTTACCTCAGACATAGCTACAGAATCAGCAGCATCAGAAGACCCAAACAAATGGAAAGCTTGTGAAGTGATGCCATGGAGCAATTTAGGCAACAGAGTCTGAGACAGCCTCTAAGTGTCACTGGGGAGCTGTGAAATCAACTCCTCCTCAACCTCAACTCCTCAGCAACAGAATGGCCCACCAGCACCACAAAAGAGACACAGATGCTTCTATGTAAGCACATGAGTATCCTTGGTGTTTGTACAATCTCCCTTTATCCATGCAAAACAAATGACAAGTGAAAAACACTGCAGAGAGCCTAAGGAGAATCTGCTGCATGTCACAGGACTGGAAAGAAGGCAAGAAAGATGAGGCTTGCTTAAGGAGATTATAAGATAAATCATGTATCATTTAACACAATTTAACTTACAAATCTAATCTAAACATGACTCCAAACAAACACAGCATTGTGACACACAGCAGTCACCAGTTCCTTGTTGTTTCGAGCAGCAACATGTACGAAGTGATTCAATACAAGCTCCAGAATAGCAAAATATTTGATCACATATGTATCTTGAAGTGTACCAGAGTGTACCTTGTATTTTTATCTGCTCACAGTGCCAGTTTCCAAAGTTACACCTTGTCCCTGCAATATCCTCCTGGCACCTGTTCTGCCATTTTCTGGCAGAAAGTTTTGTTAGTAGAGCTGTTTGGGGACATGATGAGGTTGTGCTCTGTGCTCTGGTCTGCTGGAACAGTCCAGCAGCAAAGCAATCAACCAACCCAGCCCCACATTATGCCCTCCCAGCCATCAGCAACAGGGGATTTTTGAAGCAGCTTTCCCACTAAGCACACAGCAGTCTCCCTGTACAATGAATGCAGTTTCCCATCTACAAAATGGTGATGTCCTCTTAAGGGAAGTATTTTGGGTTTTTTTCTTAAGGGTTGTACTGAGATCACAGTATCTCACCCATTTCATTATAAACATGCCACTCTCACTCTAAAATTAGCCTTGAGGTATCTTGTCACAGGGTCACTGATATTTTGATAAACTTCCCTTTCATCATATCCACAGTCAATCACCCTTTGCATATGTAATGCAGGGCACATAAAACCTGCCACAAGCATGAGACAGGTCAGTCTTTAGAGTCTTTTATTTATAACTTCCTAAAGCCCGACTCCTTTAAGACAGGCTTAGCTCTGCTTATCTGATCCAGGAGCTGCAGACTTTGTTCAGTGAATGAGCTCATTCCTTCCCAAGCAGCAACTGAAATTAAGGTCTAATACATGCAGAGTACTCCCAAACACTCAACAAAATATTGTTTCACTTCCTTTAACACTGCAAAAGGATTATTACACATCAGTTATTTTACATTGTCTCTTTGCATTTAAACACTCTGAAGAAAGACTATTTCCCATTTTTAGAAGGGAAATCTCACCTCAGAGTATCTTTCTTAAGGACATTACGGGCAAATACACATTAATAAGACTTTTCCTCCCTTCCCAGGCCTATCTAACCTCTTTTGAAGGTTCACTAGAAAATAAGCTACAAACCATCCAGTACACTACTTCTGCCCTAGTAAGATGGACATGTAATCAAAAGAAGCAAATTGGTATAAACTACTATATGGTAGAAGTGCTGTATACTGCAGAAAATGCATTTATTCCAGTTCACTATATGCAGTCAAAACTGGAGGGAAAATCCAGATGATCACTAATTTCACAGCTGGCTGCCTTCTCTCCTCTTTGATATTATTTGTAAAATCTTTCCTTGGACTCTAAATGTGTGAGCAAAGTAGTAATTCATTCATTTACTTGTGGGTAGGAGAAATTAAAATAGCTCATTTAGCTGAAGATGCTGAATAGACAAGAAATACTTATAACATTCTTTGAATCAAATTACCAAGACATCATAAATTATGTTACAAAATACTCAACCATCTACAATGATACAAGGCTAGAACAATATAAAAAAGAAACAAAACCAAAGAGAGTTGTTTGAGAAATCTAATATTGAAGATTATGAATACTCTTTGTTCTGAACAATATCTGGATTTGACAGAGGAAAATTAAATAAAATCTTGGAAAATCTGGGGAAATGTATATATTTATTTATTTATTTATCAGGGCATCTGTTATGCAAACAAATATTTGCATAAAAGGTAGGTCTGGTATTCCAAAAGAAACTACATGACTGAAATTGATATCTAACACCCAATTATTTTCACCTTTTTCACTGTGAAGTTCCCTGAATGGCCACCACAAAAAAAACTAAACGATCCAAAGAAGTTCAGAAGAAAGTACTTTTACTTTTAAAAACATGTACGGTCCCATAAGTAATTGAACTATGTTGCATTTTCTTGGGTCAAGTCCATAATTGTGGCAAAGCCTCCACATTTTCACCCTCTGCCCCTTGAGGTGAGTGAAAACAGCTCCCACGGCAGCAGCAGCAGCACAGGTAAAGGCTCTGAAACTCAGGGGCTGGCAGAAAAAAAGAAAAAGTTGGCATTCTAGATGAGTTCAGAGGGAGCTGGCTAAGTCCATCTTATCCTTACAAAACTGTGACCCTTAGGGTGCCTCTATATTCATGTTTTGCATTAGAGCAGGAGGGCATTTGTGAAGCAAATTCCCTGCCGGCTCCTCCCCAGCATGCCCCGATTCCAGTCACAAAGCCGGTTTGGAGCTCCTCAATTAGCTTGCTTTCAATGAGATTGTTTGAGGCTAAGAAAGTCTGCAGCAGGGAATTTCCTCTCACCGCTCAGTTCCAAACAACAGCTGTCCCTTTTTTTTGAGGAAACCAGTCCCGTTTTGTTTTGTGTTGGAGGTTTTTTTTTTTGGGGGGTGGGGGCCTTTTTGTTGTTTGGATTCTTTTTTAGTGGATCACTTCATCAATGCATTATGCTGAAATGAATGGCCAAGACCAGCACTCTCAGCAATTCTTCCCAACATAAAGTGGTTACTCCTGTAGCATAAACAGCTTTCTAAGAAAACATGACCTGGAAGTTGAACTTGCTTACAAGAGGACTAAATCAATGCTCAAAAAGAGCAACAGCTTCACATTCTGAAAAGTTGCCACTAGGCATCATTTGCACATCTCGTAATAAAAACAAAGTAGAATGCTGTGTGATGTATTTACGAACCTTTTACTGTGGGCAAGGCATTTCACAACGAGAGAGCTTTACGAGCTCCCAATTAAACATTCGGGCTTTCCCCAACATGCACTCTCAGTAGGAGAACCCCGGGAAATAATCCCAGGAGGGTGGGGGTGCCCGCCCAGCAATGCAGACTCTTGGAAAGCCTCCTGCCAACAATGGACACATTCTTGCAAAGGGATCTCTCTCTTGAAATGGGCAGTGTTAAATTCCTCCAAGGCGAACCGCTTGTGACGGGAACTTCCAGAAGAGGGACACGCTCAGTGAGGTGAAGAAGAACCACCACAGGGGACAATTTGCTTACAAACACATTAACTCAGTAATTTCTGTAATTTCTGTAAAATCTGTAATTTCACTTGAGGCTATGATTTACACAGATCTTCAGCCTTTGCTTCTCAGCTGGACTCTTTCCATACAAGTAAATTACAACTATTCAAAGATAAACACAGAATTAGGCATCAAGCCGGGCATATGCGTTACTTTTAAACAAAAGAAATTAAGCCTTTAGATAAATAGATAAATAAGTAGCTAAATAGAAGAAAAGACAGGCAGATGATTTCGATAGGCAGACAAAGATTGCTGGAGAGGGAATTCTTTCCTCTTTGTAGCACGATCATTTAGTCTGATCCTGACTTGACAGGATGGGTGTTACATTAAGGTTCCAAATTCACCCCGCTGTTGGGCTTTTTTTTCTTGCAAAACAGAAAGGAAAAAAAATGCAAAAAGAGACAGAAGGATTTCTTCTAACAGCATTTGACTCAGTAATAGCTATGATAACACAAAGCGCTGTCAAAGGAAACCATCGCATTCCTATACAAAGGCCCGCAAGTGCCTGGAGGGATCTGCCCGCATGTCTCCAGCTTTCCTATTAGTGCCCTAGAGCAATCCAAGCAAGCTGCCAGCAAAGACTCTGACTATATTTGATTAGTTTCAGGCCTTCATTTTTAGCGAGTCATCACCCTCTTAACAGCAGATGATGCCCTCTAGTTGGAATCAATGTGAGTGACCAGCTCACAATAGGCCGGATTAATGATGAAAAATGTGTAGTCAGCCTGGAGGGCTTTGGACATTCATCACCCACCGGGTCTGCCAAGGGGTGGGCAGCCCCCGACTCATCAGGACGACACCCACGCTGCCGTGGAGCAGGCGCTGGGATCCGGCTTAATGAGCCCGGGGTGAGACAAGAGGCGGAGTGCCAGGGCTCCGGCACTTCCATCCTGCACTCAAACACAGCCTGGATTGCCCTCCCTTCTTAGCACCTATCTTGCAGACACAGCACAGCAACTACAGTGAATCTTCCCAAACTCTACGTCAAGTCGCACTGGGAAGCGAAGAGTTTCTTATTCAGAGAGAAAACCCAGACAAACCGCGCTGCAAATTTTCTCTTTGCTAATCCATCCAAGGGAAGCAACTTTTTGACAGGCGTGTGAAGCCTCATTACAATTTCATCAACATAATGAAAGGTGGGCAAGTAGATTTTGTGCCTGGCTCATAAATATTCATGTGGATTTTACATACCAGAGGAGCAGTATCTCATTAAAGCAGCGGAACCTGCATCATACATTATAAACATCTTCCTCTAAACTTCCGATGTCATGAAGGGCTGCCTTCAGCAGGCAGTGGCATAACTCACATTAAAATAGAGATGCACCAGCCACTACGTGAATACTCCCTCAAAAGTTATCCTTCCATTTGTCATAAAAAGGGTGATGGGATTTGTGAACATGGTAAACAGAAACTAAAGAGGTGTTGGCAAAATGTGCATTTTCATAAACAGCAGCACTGGGGAAATGAAGCACTGCCAAAATATATACATCAGAAGCTTCTAGTAGAAACCCAATTAGACCACACAGTGAATTAAAAAAAAAAAATTAAATCATAGACCTGAAATTAAGCATGGAGCAGATGAGAGATGTTCTAGTGTGTAAAAAATTACTTAATCATGTGGTTAAATGCTTTTCTGTTGAGGCCTGATACCTCTCTATCCATTCTGTATCGATCTATTTTCACAATCTTCAAAGAATGTCCTGTCAAGAAAAAGAATTAACAAAATGGACTTGTTAGCACATCTAGAAAGCTTGCTCAAGGCTCATCTCATTTTTATGAGGAAATGACAGCTTTGGTCTTCATTAAGAAACTGTAAATGCAACCACATTGGTTTTTTTTTTTTTGTTTGTTTGGGTTTTTTTTTTTGGTTTTTTTTGTTTTTTTTTTTTAATTGTAACTTTAAGGGATCATACAGCCTTGGAATAACAAAGCAATGTTTCCTTATGAAGAATTTACCATCCATTCCAACAGTTTTCAATGCTTGACAAGAAAACACATTATTATCTCAACTGACTTTCATTTTAAAAAAATGTATATTTAAAAGTTATACTAAAGTCCATTAAATAGGAAATCTCTGTAATCTTGCTTTCCATGGCAATCAGATCTGATGAAGAGCTTTGGTTTGGCAAATGTCCTAAAGGCCCTACAAAAACAGTCATCATGTTTTGACCATATTAAGAAGATCTCTTCATATTTAATGAAGTTATTTGCTCTGCCATACTACAAGAGATACAGAAAATTTCCTAAATCATAAATTAAGGTTCAAACTGCAGTCATGCTTATTAAGAAAAAAAAAAATACAAGATTAGTAACACTATTAAATTACAGAAGAGCTTGTTCAAAGTAACAACATCAAAATCTTTAATAGCTACCTTAAACCTCCTCTACTATTCTCAGCAGTCTTTCTCCTGACAGCCATTCCCAATGCAAAAAGGAGGCATTCCCATGCTTTTGGTTTTAAAGGCAGCCTCACCTCATGCCAAACCAGGATCAGAGCTGGGATCAGACTGGGCTCTCATAGGCCTCCCCTCCCAGGACAGCCACATGTCGATGGGAAAGTACAAGAAGGGACCTGTGTGATCCCACCCCAGAAAACACACACGGAGTGAAAACACTCTGGTAGATTCAATACAGTAGAATATAATTCCTTACAAAGTGATCCATCATCTCCCATCCAGCAGTCCTGATAAATGGTCCCTTTTGTTTAGCTCACTGCACACTTTAAAATGAAGAATAATCATCTGCAAAATTAGTGCAGCCATTCATTTTGCATGTAACATACAATACTTTAAAATTATTATTTCATAAAAAAGGAAACATTTGCTGCAAAATTAAATCAGTCACCTAAAATTTTCTCTCCTCTGTTCATTTCATAATATAAAAGTTGTTCTCAGATAAGCCTTACACAATACATTTTGCTAAGTTTGGCAAATTTATGTAAAGTGGGAAAATTCCCAAACCTTTCATTCAGCTCTTTGCTAGGGGCATTAGCACCATCTCCATTTAACCAAAGATCTTAGTCATGTCCACAGCTGTGCTTTGAATCATCAGGTCATCATCTTTCAAAGAGGAAAATGTAATTTCACTGTCTTTGTTTAGCACATTTTACCAGCCACTTCTGTTGGTATCACACTGGAAGAAATTGAAAGATCCACTGGAATTCTTTTTAACAGGAACAAGGATTCTTAAAAGAAATTTTGCTTGCTTGTTTTCTTTATGATTGCTAGCCATAAAAGGAAATGGTCATTTTCTGGATCTCCATAGATTCATCTGAGTATGTAGAATTGTGAGAAACAATGTCTAATGTTTCCATAACTGAGCTTTATAAATTTTCTTTCTTCCCTGCGTCAATTCTTTTGGTCCACATTCTCTTATTTTTCTTTGCCATGTAGTTACTCTGCATTCACACCTATCAAATATTAAAACCCACAAAGCACTGATAACCCTTGATTTTACTGAGAATGAGCCCAAGATGGGGAGATGGCAGTGGTGGGGTTGTGTATTAACCTCTCATCTCTGGCGGCCGACGTGTCGGTGTGTCTGAGGTCAGGAGCTAAGAGATTTGTGATCTCACCTTAATCCCCAGTGGACATTTAGCAGCACCAGGAACCAACTCTACAATTAGGAATTTCTGCTCAAGTTGAAACCCATGACTGAAACATGGTGGTTTACAAGTCAGGGTAAATGTTCATGAGACATTCTGTATTCCTTCATATAAACTTGTTATGTTTGTTAAATACATGTGTAAGGAAAAAGGAGTTAGGTTCTCAAAAAACACCTTTTCCCAAGGAGTGAAATTAAATTCTAATCCTATTTCTTTATCCAGAAATCTACATAGTAAAGTTGCATTGAAAAGCCTCTCGTTTTCTTGGTTTCTTTTTTTTTCCAAGGATTGTTAGATGAAATTTTCATTGATAGCATCATTGGTCAGCCTATGTTGTGGGTTTTTTTTTTGTTTGTTTGTTTGGGTTTTTTTTTTCTTTTTTTGTTGTTGTTGTTTTGTTTTTTTTTGTGTGTTTGTTTTTTTTTTTAAAGAAAAATAATTGATTGTTTTAAGTAGCAAGTGCCATGCCCAACGCTGAAGACAGGGGCAACCGCAGATAAAAAGTGCACTTTAGCTTTATGGCAAAGTACAATGGGTCTGATCAAAAACTGCCTTTTGATTTTGGCTATTACAATTTCCTCTGGCTAAGTTTGTTCCACTGTGAAGTTGATTATTTCTTCTCAGCAAAGGAACACTTTTGTCAGCACTCTTATTCCCTGGTCAAATGGAAACAAGTTTGGGTTAGTGGTTATTCTTCTCTGCAGTAAAACTCCAAAGTATATTAGGAGTTAGTAGCACTAGGTAAAGAGCATCCTTAATTAACATTCCTACAAGAAAAAAAACTGCTAAGTCTTGAACCTAAAATGAAAAGCATCAAGGCTTTGGATGAAAGAACACTGGGGAAGAGACCTGAGAAAGCATAAACCTGGCTGTCCATTTGTGAAGAGAAACTACACAAGATCTCCCAACACTCCAGCAGAGCCTCTGCCTGGGACACAACCAGGCTCAGGCAACTAAAAGATTCAGGATGTCCAGGACAGGCAAAATCAGAACATACCAGTCAGTTCTGTTAAGAGACCTGAAAATGAGTTGTGGCCACAGAACTAGACAGGAGATGGTGAAAGAACAAAGGAGCAGAAAGGGAAAGCCTATGCTATTTCCAGGATGAAAGGCAATGCTTTCTATGATACTAAAGAAAAAAAAAATCTTATCTGGTTTAGCATATGGGACTGTGAATCCAGATGTGTCCCTCACTATTGCTTCTGTTCTTTCTTTTCCCTGTTTTTTTTTTTTTTTCTCTTCGTACATATTCTAATTATCCAGGGTACAATGTTATGAACAGTGTTGACATGCACAAAAAAGAACACTGTGCTTCCTAGAAAGGAGTTCTGAAGGTTACCTCAAGTTGTAACTCTGCACTTCACCTATACTTGTTCCAAGCATCCCACTCACACCTACCAAGGAGGTAAGGGATAAGCATGATAGTTAGACAGCTCTATAAAGAATACCTCCTTGGCTTCCAACTTGAAATGGAATCTTTAATCAGAGCTTCATTTTACTTCTTTACTGCCCTTCACAAAAGGAGGGAAACATTCCTGTAAGTAACTTTACCCTAGAGCAGGCAAGGAAGAGCTGTCTCACAATGACGGTTTTTTGGTTTTGATTTTTGTTTTGTTGTTGTTTGTTTGGGTTTTTTTTTTGACATCAGTATATCTGAGGAATGAAGGATTACCTTTTTTTGCAGTAAATACCATCCAACTCTAGGAAGGAGGTGGGCAGGACCACCTTACCGTTTTCAGATACTTTTCAGGAGGATGGATACTCCAGGAAAGGTGGTAAAATAAAATCATTTTCTTGGTGTCAGTGGTCTGTTCCTCTTCCTCAACTTATGCCTACTGCACATAACTGCTAGGAAAGGACAAAAGCAGGAATTGTCCAGCAATTGCCTCCTCTGTCTCCCTTTCCCAGGATGCCTTCCCTGGTAGGTTTCAGGCAGGGCAAAGACCAAAGGCACACCTGGCAATAACACTCTTCCTTTCTATTCAGATTTGTTCCCCTTGAGGATGGGCTTGTGTGCTATAGCAAACGTGGCAGTGTATCCCTGCTGCACTCTGAGCAGAAATTATGACAGTCTGTCTGAGAAGTAGATAGAATTCTCTCCCTCCCACTCCCCAGATGAATTGTGAGATAAAAGCTTAAAGAAAAAAAAGAGGCTAGTAGGTCAGGTTTTGTGTACTCTGCTTTCAGAATGATTATCCTTGTCTTAGGAAATTTCTGGTTGAATAAGCTACAAATCACAGCTCTTTAAGGGAACATTGTATGGATGGGTAGTCACACTCCTTAACGTGTTACTTCACCTGCTGCAAATGAAACATAAAGTAGCTTTCAAAGCTGCACTATGACATACATCTTCAATTTCTAGGATGCTTCATTCCATTTCAAGCTCACCATAAAAGTGCGTTTGTGTTCAATTACTAACCTTTTACATTTGTACTACTACTCTAGAAAAGTGTGAAGTGTTTTCTGTAATGTAAACAGAGGATAACAGCTTGGACTTCATTTATGCAAGTTTTGTATTATGTGGCCTGATTTACTTATAAAACTGTAACGAAAAGATTGTGGGGAACAGTTGGTGAAATTGTTGATCCAATTATAACTTCAAACCCATGTTGTTATATTCAAAACACACTAAGTCACAGGTGCTTGAAAACACATTGTACTTGAAAAACAAACTTGAATTATTAATTTTATTTATTTTATTACAGAAAAGGAGGTAAATTAAGAAATGGAGAAGCAAAACCCTGAAAAATTCACACTGCACAGAAGAATTTTGCATTTTCTTATGACAGTTATTGGCTTTCTAAAACAATTTGCACATCCAGGAAGAAATAATAGTGACAAGCAGCCCTGAAGGCTTGTAGTGAGAGAAGAAAACAGCCTGTGAGCAACCTTTTTCCATGTATAAGGTCACTTGCTAATCTAATAGCAAAGATCATGGAATTACTTGCAGCAATAGTAATACCAGTACCTCTTTTTGCTGTTGGTCTAAGGGAGCTAGAAAAATNGACATGAAAACTAGAAAATGCGAAGCCCAAGGCTTGCAATACAGCCACATTTCCCTTTTCACAGCTCCTCAAAAAACTAGTAACTTGAATGATGAGGGAAGGGTTTTTAATTTTTTAAAAATATACTGTTGATAAGATCAATTATGTAAAAAGCCATTTTGTAATGGCACCCTGTGTCTGCCAGGGCTTTGAAGAAGCACTGCCTGCATTTGTCATGGTTTTTTTTCTCACAGAAAGCTCCCTGAAAATACCAAAAGGGCTCACGAAACCCAAGTCCAATTTGCATTGGGTTTGCTGCCAGAATGAGTAATTTTTAAAACCCAGCAAAACCTGGATGACTAAAAGAGCAGGCTAGACATAAAATGAGGTTTCAAACAATTGAAACCCCCTATTAACTGTGTCTCTAAGAGCAGATCACTTCCTTCAGATTTGCTTAATGTTGCCATGAACAGCCAGGAGAAAGCAAACAAGAAACCTCCTGCCACAACACTCACTCATCAGCTATTAAAACTCATCATATCTGTCACAGCTTTGTTCAGAAGGGTTTTGATTTTACCCCAAGAGCCCCCACAGAGGTGTGAGAGCAGCAGGTCCTGGCCACACCCTTGAGATCCCAAGGAGGGTGGCAGCGTAGGCAGGAGAGGTGTCCCAGCAGCTGCTGCCAGCTGTATCATTTCCAGTCTGTTGCCTCTACCTGCACAACTTCAGCCTGGGAAAAATTAAGCTAAGGGCACTTATGGCTAAGTTGTCATTTAAGAAGGCAAGTGTCCTGCATCATCACCAAAAGAGGAAGTTTTATATCACAGCAGGTGATACAACATTAGATCAACAACAACTAAATATGAAATCCAAACTCCACTGGCAAAACCCTACAGGGAACAAGATTTTGCCTAGAGACAAAAATTAGTAAAAATACTACAACCACTATTATAAAAAAACAAACACTATTAACTTTTTATGGTCAAAGATAATAAAACCAGCCAGAAACATGCAAAGAGTGCAGAGCAAGAAATGTTTGGTACTGCTGCCTAATCTGACATCCTGAATATCCAGACAGATGAACTGTATCTTCTTTTTCTTCCCCTAACTGAAGTATCCAAAGGTATGATAAATAAGCTTAGTTAAGAGTTAAAAAGCTCCCGTGGACACACTTAAATCACTCTGAACAAAGTTTACTTGGACTTGACAGAAGTAATTACATATAAATTAATCCAACTCTACACAGGAGAACTGAACCTCAGAGGATCCACACTGAGATGCATCAGTTTATACTAAGATCACTGAGAAATTTTGTGGGTAAGCAAAGCAATTGTTTGGACACAAAAGAATTTATCAGAAAGGTTTAGACTACTTTAGTTCTTAAGGCATTAAGCATGATTTTAAACCTTTGCAACAATAATTTATCCTATTTTAAATTTCTATAGTCTGATATAATCTTATACGAAGAAGAGTTAAAAACATCTACAATCTTCTATTGTAGCTTAGGACAAGTAATCTAGCCCACAATTTTACCAAACTCTTGTATTCTTAATATACTATTATCTTTATTTTCACCTTATTTAAGTAATTGAAAATCTACAATATTGTTCTTTGTTTTTCATTGAAACAAGTTGTTATTTTCTTTAAATTCTACAAACCTCTTCTCTAATGAAGAAGTACAGACTCCTATAAGAATTAGGTCTGCAGCAATGTACTACCATGGCACAGAGCAGTCCTTTTCTTCCCAGGTAAACCATGTCAATGATACAATTTCATCTTCACCACTATATTGCCTCACATTTGGGCATGTTCACACATAGGCATCATTCAGAACTCATTCTGTAATTCCAACATGTCATTTTGCATATAAAAGAAAATTATATCACACATTATTGATCAGGAGAAGTCAGAATTATGAGTCAAATATCAGTGACTCTACCTGTTGATTATTAATCCACAAAGGAACTTAAAGGGGAAGAAAAATCTGGTAGAGTTTTGATGATTAATCTTCAACTGGCTTTTGGTCTTCCCAATAAATTATAAAAGACTACAGTTATAATCCAGTCTCAATTTTAGTCCTTTTTACACTCATTACAGCTAGAAACTATTGCCATGCCAGAGGCTTTGCTCTTGCAACTATGAACTTAATTGTTATTTGAAGTAAACACTATTAAAATTGTAAATACAAAGTCACTCTCCTATGCAGGTTCACCTAAAAACTATAAGAGTCTGCAGTTTAGGGACTTCAGGTGCACTTTTTCCAGGTGAACTATCTGGCTGACAACCTCAGTACAAAATGCACAAAATGGTAAAAGTCTTCATTTGCAGGTCATATTCTCACACAAATTTTAAACTGTTAATGTGCTCCTAACTTTGTACTCACGAGAATACCTTAGTGCACTGTAAACAAAACAAATCATTATATAAACCTCTTTAAAAAAGCAGTGTCCTGGAGGAATTAAGAAAAAAAGAAGTCTTAGAAACACTGTACAATTGCACGGGTCCAGTCTTATGATTTAGTACTGTAATCAACATTATGAACATTTCTGATAGCATTTTTATACTCTTTCACACGAAAATTCCCATAATAGTGGAGATGATGATGACAACAAAGGTAATTTTTCCCCTTATGTATCAAAAGGCTGATACAGAGCTGTGTTGTTGAACAAAATGCAACAGTTCAGTATTTACTGATGAAAATATTTCAAGCTAATACACTATGAGATCTGATGGATAGTAAAACAAATATGCTATCTGGTATGAATAATGCAACTCATCTCCAAAAATAATATAGGGTGTATACAGGACAAGAAGTGGCTATCTCAGTGAACATGCTGCTTCCACACTTCACTAGATTTAGAGTGATCATTGATGGCTGCTTTTTGGGGGTTTTTTTAGCCCTTTCAGGAAATTAAAATCCTCATGCTTTCCAAGCACTGAAAGCAAGCTAAATTACTTGCTGATTTTAGATTTTGCAGAGCAGGCTGATGTAAGATGTGCAGGAAGTTAAAAATACACACTTGACAATTAATGCCATTGTCTCTTGAGAGGCAGGTGTGTTGTCCAGTGATATGGATGCCTCTAGAGTAATTATTCCTTACACCTTAATGAACAGGATGGTAATTACCTATAGGCATTCTGGGCACAGGGCTGTTCAGACAGATTTAATACAGTTCACTATTACAAGTCTACAAAAAGTAGCCTTCTAAAACAGCAGTTACCCTTAGATTACAAGTTAAGCCACAGTCATAAAGGATTAAAAGAAAATTGACAGGATCTCTGTCAGAGATTGCACAGCCAATCATGGTTACTAGATTTCAACATTTGTTCTATATAAATCAGAAATTTTAGCAAGGTTTCTTGCGGAATTACTTGCTGGAGGTAACTAATCCTACTGGTCTTTATTTACACAGACACCACCAAAAAAACCCCAAGACCACCTCTCTCACATTTTCAGAGGTACTGCTTCACATGGTAGAGGGGAAAGTGAGGAAAGTGTGAAGGCTGTTCTTTCTGGTACCACTGCCAACCCAGCCCAATCTGCAAGCTGCTTGTTTTGCAACCCAAGAGTTGCAAACACAGATGTGCATCCTTTCCCCCCAAAAACAGCACAGCTGCATCCAGCCCAGCATCACTTGATTTCTTTCCTCAGCTGTGGTTTTCCTCATAGCCATCATCTCTGGAGGACTGACAAGGTTTCCACAGGAAATCCCACTGCACAGCCACTGCACTGAGGCTGGTTCTGTGCAGCTCCTGCCTCCAGAGCTGTTCTGCCCTGTGCTTTGATCTCAGATCCCACAGTTTTGAGCAAGACTATGTTTGCATGGGAGCCTCCAAGTAAAACACAGGTGCAGCAGGAAGTGGTTTCGTGGTTCAAAGCTGACACTATTCCCTCTCAGGGACAGATTAAAAGCAGGGGATTTCTTTCTCCCATGAACTTCACTAGAGCCTGAACCAGAGCCAATGTAGTGTTCAGTCTGCACCTCAGGGCTGGAGTGAGACAGCACTGCACTGCTACGAGGCCTGGGGGTTTTGGTAAAGTCCTCTTCTTGTTGTTGGATCCAAATTCCAATTTATCTAACTACCATCTGCCTTCCTAAGAAAGAATCTCCTATAGGTTCAATTTATTGAGTACACATTATTTACTTCCTGTGATGTTGGTGCTATTAAGAGTTATCTTTCACTCTGAAGACATACAACTTCATTGTGAAAGACAGTTGAAGTTTCTTCCAGGAAAAAATGCAGGACACTGACCAGAGCACAGCATGATAACAAAAGCAAAACAGAAAATGTCAAAAGCAGAATAAGGACACTAGGTTTAAAATGTTTATGACAAAAACCAAGTTTCGATCCATTTCAAGAAAAATATGAATGTTTCTTGCAGTACTTCAATTCCTTCTCCTTCCTATAGGCCCTACCAAGACACATTTCATCAACTGTGCTTGTAATTAATGCTTAGACATTCAGTTAAGTCTTTTTACAAGCATCAACTGTCATAAAGCACGCAAAATTAGCCATTTGATAAAATGAAAAATCCTACACCAGCAGAATCCAGCAAGTTGGAAGCAGAAGCTTCATCTAAACTGATGTTTCAGTCTGGGACTTTTGAGCCTCAAGAAAATCCAGCAGTCCATCACACATCACTCATGTTGGCAGTGGCCTGAAAAGGTCAACAAAGACCAGTCATCCCTGCCCACCCTTGGTGTCACTCTTGATGTTGCCAATCTTCTTAGATTGTACTACAGCAAATGTTCCCTTACTTTTCTCCCTAGACCACAGGGGGTTCTGAATCCAGCTCTGTCTATCATTTACTCATGAGAAATCTCAGCCTAGGCGAGATCCCCACCCCCCTGTGCTGGGTCACATCTCTTCACAAACACTCTCCTTACACATTTATTGCCTAGAAGCCTGCCTCTAAATTCTGTGCCATATTATATGCACTGAGCAGAGATTTCCATGGAGTCCACCTCAGCTGAAGTCAAGACTTTTGTCCAGGGCCTGCCTGTTTACACAGGATGATCACAGCACAACAAAGTTTCCCATACACCAGATAAAATCTGGAGAGACACACTGTTTTGACTCTCCCCTTAAATCTATTTTGATAAATTATTCAGTGCTCAAGTACTGTTCTGGCTTAATTAATTTAATTAAATCATTACACTGAACAGCTATAAGAGCCTGAATACATCTGCATGAGTTTAATATCCCCTACACTAGCTCGGGGATATTCTGTTCTGAGGAAAACATTGCCCTCCAGCAAAAGGAAGAACAGTATCACTTAATCTCAGCAGCAGCATGGTGGTGCTGCTTTAGTCCATGGCTCCTCTGGTGTATTGCTGTGCATAAGCCCTCTTTTAATTAGAGCCAACCATCAACAGAAATAAGCACATACAGCCCACTCACCCAGCTCCCAGGAACATTAGAGATGATATCCAAACTATGATGAACCTCTACAGTAAATGGGAAAATTAAATGTACTTTCTCTCAGGAGTCCCACCTCTGGGTGGGCTTTGTCAGGGCCAGGTTGTAGCTTGCACTCTCTTATGCTATGGACACAGAGATAGAGGGAGTTAAACCCTACAATAATGCTCTTGCCTTCACATCAGGACATATTCCCACAAGCAGATAACATAAGACCAGTGTGTATTTCCTTAAATTGTTGTCCTTCTTTTTTTCCCACAAAACATTCCTTTTCTTCCATCAGCATCTCCAGCACAGTTTTGGACTTTTGTTCTCAAGTTTCTGGACTTCAAAATATGTCCTTTGCAGCTTTCCACCACATCTGATGAGTGTTCAACAACATAAAGAAACCTCCTACTTTAAACCCATGTCATTTTGCTCTTTGCATTCTGCCCTACTCTGCAGTTTCTGGGAGCCTCTCCTGGTTTACACGTCTTTGAAAGTAACTCTGGAAATCCCCTATTAGTCACAATTAACACAAAACATGAAAATGAGCACCATCCTTCATGACCCGTGACTGTCACTGTGTCAAAATGGTTCCAGCACATACAAAAATGACAGACCAAAGGCTTACATGATACACAAACTTCCTTTTTTCAAGTTTCACATAAATACATAAATAAATACATAAATACAGAAAAAGTCATTACAAAGTTCTGCCAATGGACTGGACAGAGTGTGACTGTTTTCCCATGCTGAAAGGACTGGAGCATTTCTAAAGGCAGACAGAGGCTATCAGCAGATTTACAGCAGGGCTGGTAGAACTGACCTCCTCGTGAATGACCTCACTGGATGGAGAGGGCAGGCTAAGCCTGAGCAGAGTTCTTGGAGCAGCTATGTAATGTTACAAATACTTTCTCATCCAGATTGAGCAATAACAAACACAAATCCCATAGTGCTGAACAATGTGTGCAATTAGTCAGAATTCATAGGTTGTGCACAGATTGCTCAACCTTCCAATGGAACAGGAATAGAAACTCAATTAATTTTCATGCAACAGGAATTACAAAATGGGAAAAAACATCTCATCATACAACTAATGGTAAGGGAGGATATCTTTAGGGAGACTGGCTAACTGTAATGAAACTGGTAAAGTTCCTAAACAGATGTTACTTAACCTCTTTTGAAGGATTTAAACCACAGCCAGGGTTAGTCATAATTCAGAGAACTCTATTTTTTTGTGTTGTGACTCTTTCCTACTGTAATTATTTCAAGTTTGCATATTTCATTGCACAGAGGATGCAAATCACCACCGGAGAGGAAAAGCACATATTATGAATGCATGAAAAGTCAAGGAGTGAAAAACCTCATATCCCCAATCTCCTAATCTAACTTAATTTCTGCACCAAATCTCTTGGCTTTTTTTTTTTTCCTGTGGTCAAGATTTCTCTTTTAGACACCTGAATGAATCAATTTCTTAGAAACACAACTACACTGAAATATCACAAATGCATTCCTGAAAGATTTTTAAAGATTATTTCAGTGGCTGTTCTCTCTCCTCTCCTGTATTTTTTTTCCTTTCCCATTTGCTGGTTTACACTTGAAGCTGTATTTCAGCCAGACATTATTAGTTTGTTGTCAAAATGCAAGGAAAATCCCATATCTCCTGTATGTGCTCAGTAACTTTCTAGACACAACAACAAAAAAAAAATCAAATTAATTCACCGCATGAATAAATCTAAAAATCAAACAGCATTGATAAAGCACTATTGATAAGAAATCTGTCAAAGCAAAGAGGAAGAGGCTGGCAAAAAAGCTCTGCACACTGCTTGCCTGTGGCAGCTGTGGATTCCCAGCAGTGAGACTATGCAAGTGAATAATGTCCCTTCCATCTAGAGCACATTGAAGAATTGGGACTGCTGTAATTTGGAAAAAGAATACTTTGATTTAGTCACCAGGTAAACATCACACATACCTTGAAGGGAAAAAAAAAAAGTCACTCATCAAAGGTTTAACAGATTGCCCTGAGCTACAGCTTACAGAATGAACAATCCTTATCAAGTTGCAGCTTTGAACTGGGTTACTGCTAAAACAAAGCTCTACTGCTGGAAAGCCATCAGAGAGTTACCCTTTTGTGGTACTGCATCCTCCTTACAAGTGGCTTTCTAGTAAACATAAGATTAAATGTTCGCTCTAGATCTCATCAACACTAAACACAAGGCTGAAATGCCCGTGGCTCACTTCCAGGCGGCAAATTAGGGAGTAATCGGTGGTGTAACTCCAAACAAGGCCTGATGCTTTTATCGACTGCATCACCATCTCATGCAAAACCTAATGTTCAGTCAATAGCTCTCCTTGGAGGGGAGCCACTAACTCAGTGTTCCTGTCAGTGTCCCTTATCTCATTACAAATGGACTGCACTTAGAACAGCTCTATCTGCTCAGCACAGTCGCCTCAGCCGCAACTTTCAGCACGGGCCGGCCTGCACAGGCCGCTGCTCTGCAGCCGTCTGAGCCTGCTCCTTCTAAAAATTCCCCTTCTGCCACTCTTTCTACTCTATTTTTGTGTAAAATATGCAGTCATTCAAAACCACCACTTCAGTAACAGCAAGGGAAAATTACAGTTTCGAAACCTCTGGAAACATCCAGTTTGGAGGGACACTTCATATTGTCCAAATTAAAGGCAAAGCAGCTACTGATGCAGTTTGCAGAAGCTGAAATAGGGACAATTAGCAAGGTATGCATTTTGGTTTGCTTTATAACTGCATGGTATATGGTACATATGGTATGGGTAATGCCAACTGCACAGAACTGCCATATATAAAATGCCACACACTTTCAGCTGCCTCCCAGCCACAAAGGCATGTCTCAAATTGCACAGGCTAAATGTGATTTCAAATAAGGATAAGATTCAAAGCCAAAAAAATGTATCATGCTGTTGAGCATTTCTTTGACTGATGTTTGATATCCCCCACAGGTAGAAGCTATTGCCCTGCATTAGGGGAAGGTCTGCCCTTTAAGTGAAGGAAAACAGGAGTCAGAGGGGATGGGACAAAGCCTCTATAAGCACAAAGCTGTTTAAAACAACCCTTTGTCCAGTCTCCAAACTTTATTCCCCTCCCTTTTCTTTTTGTTTTCCCACTCTGGAATCCATTTCCCTCAGCTGAGAAGTTAACACTGAACTGCCTCACAAAGATTGGCACTTAGGTCTCTTCTTTCAACAAATAAACAGGAGTTGCAAATTCCATTCAAAACAGAAAGGGAAACAAAGCTGTTTACAGAAGTAAGATGAGTAATGAACCCAGCTTGAGCAGAGAGCACTCAGCATTTGGAGTTCTCACATGGGAGACAGGAGCCCTCTGTTTGCAGTGCCCCTGAGGAGAGAGAAGGAGAGATTTCAAACCTGCATCTGAGCCTCAGTGGTGATGTAGAAACTTGCTTATTTCCCTCCAACACAAGGATGATTCAAAAGTCCTTAATGTACAGAGGAAAGACCAAAAACTAGTGGTGATGAAGCTAAGAAGTCTTCTATGGGGAAGGCAAACAGAAAAATTTCCAAAGTGTTAAAGGTACCTTGAAAGTTTTAACTGTGAGTTTTACTGTGTAATCAGATGGCTTTGAGAATCAAAATGTAATTTAGCAACTAACAAGCTTTACTGATCTTTTTCAACAGGTAATGGTGATGGGTAGAAAGGAAACTGCTCGTATTAGAGCACTCTAGTGAAGAAGCAGACAGAACAGAGATAAAACAGGAGAAGAAAAAGTATGATGAGACTCTTACAATCAGTATGAGTATTTTCCACTAATCCTACTGGGGCTTATGACAACTCACTGCTGGGAAAGTAAAATCATGGTGAATCATCAGAGAATCCAAAGCTACTGAGTTTGTTGCCCAGAGCCCTGTTTTGCAATATGTATAATTATACCATGCTACTGGCTCATCAGGAAAAAAAACCCAAAAAATTAATTTTAATAATACACCAGAATTAATTTAGAAATTTCCATGCCATCTCTGCCTTTTTGAACATTACTAAAGCTTAGAGATTAGTCAGTGAAAAGGTTAAGTAGAAATAACTGCCTAAATACCAATATCATGAGTTAGTATTTTAACAAAGAAAGCAAGCAATATTGGCTGTGGAGATTTCCTAATAAACTCAGTGAACCTGGGAGGGTGAAGTTCATTTGCTGAATTATGATTTCAATCCAGGCCAAACATACAGTGGCCTTTCTTCTCCTAAGGCTGACCAGAAACAAAGGCAGAAGAATATAGATTTTGATTACCAATTCAGAAAGCACAATAGACTCCATTTCTGCCTTTTCCCAATGTTTGTGTGCTGTCAGATTAGTTTTTCAGGTAATATAACATTTCCCTCAGTTGCATTCTGTGCCACTGTATTTGCAAAATGGATAAGAAGGAAGGAAGATAACAAACTTAGCAGACCTTAACTCACCAGGACACTTATTTATAAACAAAGCATGAGAGGCAAGAAAAGAGCAAAGGGAAATCATAGATGGCAAGGGCAGTCACAGAGCCCAAGATTCCAGAACTGATATCTAGCTACAGCTGGGTTGAGCAGAGTTTATGACATGCTCAGTCAGCCTCTCACCCAGATGTCTGTGGGAAACCATCACTTAATAAAGTGTGAAATATTTTGAGATACTGATAGCAAAGTAACTGTAAAACTTACCTTTCTACATTTATACTAATGGCTATGACTTCACATCAGCCCAGTTCCCCTGTTAACTTGGATAACCAAGATTTTAAAAAGGATATTGTTCATCATCATAACTCTCTCGTTTACCCATAAAACTGCTGAAAAAAATGAAAATAGATGCCTTCTACACAATGCAGTGTAATATAGTCCCTTGTCCTCTACTGATTACAGAGTGAAAAATTATAATCTCTATTTTACCATTATGCAATCAGAACAGAGGAGTGACAAAGTCAAAGCCTGAGAATTATAAAGGTCTGAAATACATAAGGAACTGGCATTTAAACTGCCTTGTTACCTGAGATATACAAGCTAGTGATCCTGAGACACTAACACCAGTGCAAAATACCTTGAGAGCAAGACACACATGTATTTTTGGGTAGCTAAGCAGAACATTCCCTCTATCAGGCTCAGTGCAAGGTTAATCCTATTTTGCTGCATAATGCACATACTGTTTTCATTATACTGTTATATATATTAAAAAATCTTGCTTTTCCATTTAGTGACAAATTTCTAATCTGCAAAGCATTAAAATATCTTTCTGCAAATGACAAGGCTGGGCATTCAGATTTCTCTGACATAAACCTCTATTAAATTTGGCTAATCAACGGAACAATAGAAAACCTAAAGGCCATTTTCCAAAACCTAACCAAGTCAGGCAGGAATACTTGGCATGTTATCTACATATGAATACACTGCTCTGTTGTGTTGAGTATAGGGGTTTGTAGAAAGCTAAGCACAAGGCTGCTGCAGTAAATTTAAGAAGGATTTAAAAATTCAATTAAAAAAGCCTGAAACAGCCATTCCATTTAGTGCCTAAACCACTAACAATTAAACAAAAACAACAAAAAGCCAGGAAAAATTTATCTCCAAATACTTCTGAAACTACATATGCAAAACAAAGGGTTTTTTTCAGTCTACTGATGTCTGCTTCTACCACAATACAATTTTTTTTAAAAGAGCATCATAATGAGTACATCTTGTAATTATGTTATTGGAAGGCTTTTTTGTGAGAAATAATCTGGTGCTTAAAAAAAAACAAACTAAAAAACCACCACCAACAAAAAAAGTAAATGTGATTCTCTTTTTTTGATATCAATGTGCAAAAACACTGTGTTAGAATATTTAATGTTTGATCTCCCTGGATGGGTAGAGCAAAACTCAGCTCCTTCCCAAAGACAAAATTCCAGAGAGCCCAAAATACCTCTGTCTTGAGTCTTCTGGCCACTCATCTGCAAACTTATTTTTTCAAGATCAATTTTTTGACAATTATCTGATGAGGACCTTCTTACACACATTCTGCAGCCTTGGCTATTTCCACCCAAATAATTTATTAGCTCCTACACACTGTGAAGAAAAATTATTTTATAATAAAACAGCATTATGAAAAACATTGGAGGCATCATTTCACTCCAAAGCAATACTACCATTCATACAGGAGCATACTTGTACTTCACAGGCATCCCTTATTTCCAACAAGTATTGAAGGCTGGTTTCACATTTGGAGGCTCTGTTAAATTTAGAAAATTGAAATCTGAAGGGTCATCATTAATTTTGGAATCATAGTGCTGACTAAAAATGAACAGTATGTTATTATATTATAAATGACTGTTGAGATTTGCTGTGATCACAAGAGATAGGGGAACGCATCTAGATTTGAGAATAATTCCACTTGCTTTCACTCTCTGTGGGTTTTCTTTCCTATACAGAGGCAGATTAAAAAACTGAAAGATCTTCTGTGACCTACAAAAACCAGCAAGAGAACTTAAGGCAACTATATTATTAAACAACAGTTAACTTAAAAAAAAACCAAACAAAAAACAAAAAACCCAGAACAAACAAAAGGCACCTTTGAGCAGCTCTCCCAGATGATGTAGATGAAAAAATATTTTTATTGAATTTTGTTGCCTTGTTTCTAAACCCCTCAAATTTACTCTTACTATATATGCATAGATTAGAAACCTTTCGTGCTCAGAGATTTCTTTCTCATGAAGCCTCTATTTTCAATTTTCAAGAGAATTATAATTGTAGGAAGAAAAGCTTTCTCCTGCTGAGACATTCACCTGCAGCACAATTTCCAGCAGTAGTAAAATGATGCTTCCTAACACATAAAATGGGTTACAATATAAATGTTTTAGAGACAGAGATTATCTTTGGCTAGATACATAATGGAGGAGGGTTCTTTGAAACAAATAAATAAAGAAGACCCCAGCGATCAGTAGAAAACTCTTGCTCCTTTTCAAACCAAAAAAAGAAAATCATGCACATGACTGCCAAGAAAAAAACCCCTCCTTTCTGAAACTGGAATAATGGCAGGGAGGGTCACTTTTAAACCAAAGTCACACCAGGTAATATGCATCTGCAATGAACAAGTAGCCAGTAATCTTTTCCTTTGCAATCCATTACTTTGGTAAGAAAGTAGCTTGTCATACACAATAGCTTACCTTTTTTCTTAAGGTGTTTGCCTCAAGTCCTGCTAACGAACTGAAGGAGTGTTAATTCAAAATCAGTCATTTAAAGGATTTTAAGAGCCAAGGGAAGCACTGAGATGAACAGTAACACAGATGATCTTATAAACTAAAGGTTCTCCTTTGAGAGCTTGCAAACTCATTTGTAGAAGCTATACTGTGCTGAATGAGTGAAGATGAAAATGAAAGGTCTTGAATGTTGACTACTTCAAAAACTTGCAACTTGGTATATATAATCTACCTTAGAAAAAAATATATTCAAGAAAAAAGGTGCAGATCTGATTTTCCAGCAGTGTTTCATGACACCTGAAGGCTAAGAGCACATCTAACATAGAGATCATGCCGAGAGACTAAACAAGCAATGTACAATGTGCAAGGATGCAACTGTGCCTGCCAGTTAAGAAGAAAAGTGTTACAAGCTCTATTTCAGTTTGGGAAATCTTACAGAATCCCCACATAACTTACTTTTCAAATTATTTATAAGCTTACACCAAAACTCATTAGGACTAATTCCTCTGAGATACTAACTGCCCAGTTTTCAGTAGTTTGACCATCTAAAGCTTCCCTGACTATATAGCAATTCTAGAATGATGCTCAAATTAAGCACCCACAAATGGCAGTTACGAAACTGCCATTATTTTCAGTTCTGTTTACAAGTATGGCCATTAAGGCACACACGCAATCTTTAATAAAATTGCCTGGATAATAACAGAGTAGCATTCCCCCACCCTTTTGAGAAAAACACTTATTTACACTGTAAAAGCTGTAAAAAGCCCTCTACTTAATGTAGCAGAAATTAATATTTAAAAAACACTGTCAATCAGAAATCTGAACTTTCACCTGAAGATGTATTGAGATCATTAAGTCTGAACAAATGTATGCCTTGAATAATTTGGTAATAATAGGGCATTCTGTACCTTGTCTGTAAAATCCTCCTTTTTTTTTTTTCTTTATCACATCTAGCTGCAATAATGCTGCAGATCTAATTGAGGTGAAAGACTGCATAATGCTACAATTCTGAAAACTAGACACTGCTGGAAGACTCATGTCTTCTGTCTTTTTTTACTTTAACCTTGGAAGCCTCTTGAAAAGGCAGCACAAAAGCTTTCAGAGCTGCTAGCACTCATTTCCACATGGCTCAGTCTACAATGTCAGTTTACTCTGTCTCCTTACCTGACATCTCCACTCTATTCAGGGTTCATCAAACACAGCCACTCTCCTGATTAATGGCTAATTTATTATTTGCCTTGCAAATGTTTATCTGCTGGGAGATGAAGTAAATATACTTCAGCTCTGACAAGCACCATGACCACTCTCTCCCTGCCTGATGGAATGGTCAGTTGATGGTGTCCCAGAGGAGTCGTGCCCTGCCTTAGGTTTCCCAGTCAGCCCTCTGAAAGGCAAAGTATCTATTTTTAATGAGCACAGTGCAAAATCAATTAGCTGGTGGCTTAGAAAAAAAGAAATTAATAATCATATTTATTTGGTGTTTTCATGAGACCCATCAAAAATAAACTTTTGTATTAATTGTATGCATTGATATTTTGATGCAGGATGATGAACCATTTGTTTAAAATAAAAATACAGAATAAGTCCCTATATTGCTACATCACAGTCTTTCACAGCACCAACCTGAAAAATGCCATAGTGTACCCAAAACAAAAAAAAAAGCACTCAAGGAAAATATAATTTCAGAAAAAAACAGAAAAGGGGAAGATGAGTGTATGATGTAATTCTCTAATGCCATTCAGCTGGGTGACAGCCAACTTCATATGTCATATTGTATCTCTGCAGCACCAGGCAATTCTAGATCCACCCTGTTATAATTTTTGTGTACCTGGAAACCAGCAGGTCACAAATCATGACCTCTGCTTGTAGAGATTTTTCTAAGCTCCCCAATACAGCCTTATCTTGGTGGGGAGGAACACTAAATATTCAAAAATCAAGAAAACAAAAGAACTTGAACTTCCACAAACAGCAGTGTCATTAGAAAATGCTAAAGTAGTAGGTAAGAAAAATACAGGTAGCAAACAAATACACTGTAGAGAAAACTACGAAGAACATGCATTTATATAAAATGTGTAGAAAAAAAAGAATAGAAACAGAAAGGAACTAATAGAGCAAAGCAAGTTAGCTACCATGTGAAAGGGGGTCAAAAAGTGGAAATAAGAGAAAAAGGGACCTAAACTGAGGAAAAAAAGCATGTGTGTCCTTCATACTATACACCACCTACATCTGTGTAAACATGTATTGTACAAGGCAGAGGAAAGTAACCAGCACTGGAATTTCAGGAGCTGTGGAAGGTGCAAACACTTCAGCAATGGAGTTGGAGTGATTGAGCCATGTTGCCTGAAAAGCATTCCAGTTGTCCATTCCTCTCTGCACCATTTTTTCCACTGATTACATGTGGAGATCATATGTGAGAGAGGCATCATACACTTGTCTTTGGCAAGGCACAACTTTGTTGAACTACTGACCACTACCTCATTTTATCCTTAACCCATTATAGGCAGGACCAGAGATATAGGCCTGTGGGATGCAACAGGATTGTTCCTAAAACCACTGCCTCCATCTTTTCTCCTGGTTTCAGAGTTAGCGGTATGGAGTGAGCTGAGTGCTCTGCCTTCCCCTGTGCTTGCTGCAGGACATCTTGGGAAGCACACCAGAGAAAAGTTTCAGCAGGATGTATATTCCAGGTAAAAGTTTGAAGTAAATGCAAGTGTACTGTCAAAACAATAATTGGGGTTTGAAGAGAGTACCTCTGAAACACTCTTTGAAAAGGTCTGCTCAATCTAGAGCTTCTGGCAGGAGTGGCAAGAAGAGCAGTAAAGAGGAGATGATTGCAGATAAGCCAGATGTGCTCTGTGCTGTAAATCCAACCTTGAAGTAATTTCTTGTGTCTCTTCTTTCTTGACAGCCCCATTCTCACCTCAGCTTCCAGAAGCAAGAGGAAGTGACAGCTGTTAATGTAATGCACAACTGGATTCACCAGTTCTCAGCACACACCACTGAAATCTTAAGTTTTATCCATGATTTCAAATGATCAGGTCAAGGTCTATTGCATAATGACTTGTAACTATTACAAGATATTAATTCACAAGACATATTTATGTACACCTACTAGAGATCTGTGTAGTGCAAAATAAGGCTTTCAAGATGTAAAGTTTAGCTTAGTCTGTGTGTTCTGACCTGGCAGGTTAAATATGTCACACTAAGTCTACATTCACAGTTGCTATCTGATTAACTGTCAGGGTAGTCAGAAAGAATTCCAAAACAGGACTCCTGAATGAGCTCAGCACACACTTTAGAACATTTAGAACATCCTCCTCTCCATGTTGAAGTTCTGAAGAATAGCTCACTTATTTTCGGGGAGAACCACATGGAAATACAGTCCCTTGATGCTTAATTCCCAGGTAGATTGCCAGTGACTTCTAGGAACAGTCAATAACTTTCCCAGAGCTAACTTCTGTGTGGATTGAGGAATACACAGTGCAGTTTATGTCAGTGTCTGAGGCAGGACACTCTGGCCTTGTTATTCAGACATCATATATGTAACTAGTCCTGACAACTGCTGATTATATCTTTTTTAAAGTGCTGCTGCCTTTTTCTGTTTGCCAGTTATCCTCTGGTGTATATGCCAATGCAGACAATGTCCCATCACTGTAATTGTCACTCAACTGTCTGTCAGTGATGAGAAGAAGAGGGTGACAGCCTTGACATCCCACCAATCATCCCTCTGGAAAATTGATATCGTCCTCCCCAGTAAACAACAGCTAAAGAATCGACCAGCCTTGCCGGTACGTCCCTGAACAATCAGCTTCCATTAAGGGCAGAAGCCACACATTTATCCCCCTGTACTCAATCAATAGTGCACTGACTTGTTCTGCCTTCAAGCATGTGGCTGCTCAAGGTCTCCATTTAGCACAGGCTACCTTTCAAACACTTCCCAGGTCTTTCAAACTTAAATGTAGGAAGCAGCTTTTGGGGTCTTTGCAAGAACCTCTATTTCAATTTTAAAATATCTTACTCCCATCAATTTTACTTATTTACTTCAGTTCACACAAGGTTTATTTTCCTCAACTACATTCTTTTTCTTTAACCACAGTATACAAAATCACTAGATCTTTTTACTGCTTATCCCTTGTAGGCTTGCATTTATATATAGCCTATAGCTTTAGAGGAAATAGATGCATATTGTGCAAAAACTGACCTTAGTTAGAATGAACTACCACGTGTATACACACTAAAAACACTGTCTGGCAATCAGAACAGTTTGTTAAACATGAAGTCTACAAACATTTATACATCACCCAGTAACTTAAAACAGTAGACAATTAGCCTGGTAAAACAGTAAAATGATCACAAGCTGGCACACACAATCTCTCAAGACGAGAAAACCAGTTATTCACAACTCATGGAACATGAATCTTTCAAGACAAAAGTCCTTAACACAGGAGGAAGAAAATACTCATGTAGAACCTCACTTCAAAACTCACAAAATAATTAAAGAATCTTCAAGTGCAGTCGTAGATTATTATTACTTCACTTTACTGCTTGGCATGAGGAGCTAAGGCAGCAGCTGTTACTGTTTCGCTCATGAACAACTCTTCTACACACAATCACACAATCTAGAAATCACCTGGGGCCAGTACAGTATTAAATCTCCTACACAAAGCACTGTCCACTACCTTAACATTCCCAAGGCCCTCAATTTATGACTTTGTAACTTGACTGTCCCTTGCAATCTTGTGACTTTTCATCAGCACACACCCGGAGGATACCGAGTCAGTGCTTCTCCTACTAGCCCAAGTGTTCTTCTACTCACAGCCCTGCACTGGCAGATTCTGACCACTGTCACAATGGGTTCTGTGACACAGACTGGTACAGATGCCTGGATCACTCTTTGCCTCTTGGCACTTAGCCTGCAAAGGGATCTTCACCAAAAAAGTCCCTGGGGAAACACCCTAGTGCATTGCAGAGGACACTCGTCCAAGGATATGCTTTATTACTTTTCACAGGCAGCCACTAGGAAAAGGTCTTTTTTGTCCTCAGTTTATTGGATNGTTTTTTCCCCAAGATAACTTTAATGTTTTCAGATGTCATCAACTCGAAACTGTACTAATAAAGCTTTGTGCAACATCATCTGATCATGTGCCTGAATGCCTTTTGTGAACCACCAACAACTACTGATGGAAGATAAAATCAAAGTTGTTGGTAAACAATGCAGAAATAAAATTTTCTGAAAGTACAAGGAGCAGAATTAGAATTTCCAAACTGTAATCATGATCACAACATCATGTCTCCAGATAAAATGTTACTATAAAACTACATCAGTCATTTATGTGATGGGAGATTTTAGTTGCTATCTGTAGTGCTAAGACCCTCCACCATTATTTCAACTTGGGAACACTAAATTCTTCATAGACATCAATAAACACAAAAGGATGCATATTCTGCCTGCAACAGCTTTTGGTCTTCAAAAGAAGCATACTGGCATTAATAATTACATTGTTAAATTCAATTCTTAAGGAAATTTAAGGCTTATCAATGGGTTTTCTTTGTTTAGGGGTCTAGACAGTACTGGAGTAATGAGTAAACCATTAGGGAGTTCCCTGTCCCCTTCACTTTGCTAAATGGACACAATCAATACCTTAATGGGAATGTTTGGAAGCATCCATAGGCACACCAAATTGGCACATTACAACACTTTTCCTAGCCTGTGCATTAAGTTCATTAACTTTTCTAATTTGAATTACAAATTTCATTTCTCTGATCACAATGAAGACATGGGCCTCATTTACAAGAGCAGATTTTTGCTGTGTTAATGTTTTACACAGAATGATAAAGTTAATGCAGCGAAGAGACATCATGTCACCCCTATCAGTAGACAATTATAGATAAGGTTCAAAATTCCAACAATCCTGATGGGAGGCACACGGGAACTTCCATAGAAGAATGACAAAAATATTAAGCAGAGAGGCCAAAAGGCTAATCAACCCTCTCAGAAACATATTCATGCTTGTCACAACAAGAGCACACTCTACAAAACCAAAATGTGTTACTTAATTTAATTTCCTTTAATTTAATGGACAAACACAGTCCCATTCGCCTTTGCATTGACCATTAAACTGCTAATTAAAACCTTTCAGAAAGGTTTAAAGTTTAAGTGAAACACTTCTCTAATTTTATGATACTGTATTTAGGAGACTTAATAAAGCTTTGGAAGGGAATTTTTTCTTACCAAAACTTCTTTCTAATTTTATCAGTTCAGATAAAATATAGGGTTCTGCACCAGGGCACAGCACACTTCTTCCAAGAAAGTTTAAAGAGTCTTTTGAGGATGCTTTAAGATATTTCAGTCAAGAATCAAAATAATCATACTTCAATGTTTTTCACCTTGAATTCAGTTATTCAAGAAATAAGCCTAGGCAAACTCTATGCACACAATCATTTATTAAATTCAGGAATTATTAAAAGAAGAGCAGGTATTACACCACTACAAAGTGTTTCTCAGTGACTTAGAAAAAATGACTTAAGTGACATCCAGGCACTTGGAGTTACATTTTAGGTTTTGCTTCAAAGGCAGAAAATACAAAATGCTGTAAAATTCCAACATTCACTTCTCATCTCAGGAACTGTACATGTTCCTCCTCACAACCATGCCCTAACAAGATGGCATTCAATTATACTGAGCTAATGGCAGCTGCAACAGTTATCTCCAAAAAAAACCTCAATAATTCTCTAACTCTTTCAATACTGCCACTAAGGCTACAATTCCATAATTACTGATAGCAGATGCATGTTCCTGCTCACAGTTGCTCCTGATCAGCACAGACACATGGGCAGATTGCTGCAAACTCCACTACAGCACACAATATGAAGTCAGTGCTGGCCATGTGGGAAGACTGACAGCATGGCATAGTGCCTGCTGCTGTCATGTTCACCTATCAAAAATGTTTGGAGGAATTGGAATTAGCAGCATAAATTTATAAGTAACCTGCACTTTTATGTCATGTGGCACTGGGATTTTTAAAGCAATAAGAGGATCCTCTTACATTCAAATTCGTAGCTCTCTCCTTGGTGCCTTGTACATCCAAAGACCACACATAAAACCTGTTTCCAGACACCAGTGGAGAATCTGCCAGTGCATTCTCCTCAAGTTAAGCACTGTGAATTTCAGGCAGCCTATGATGAGGCCTGATGAGAAGCAGATCCTTTTTCACATATGTCCATGTATATAAAAGGTCTGTCACAACCTAGCCTAGTGTCGGTAACTACCAAATACTGTCTATAGCAGTATCACAGAAGGATAATTTTTTCAGAAAAATCACACTTGACTGCTCTCTCACACTCTCTTTCATAATCAAGGGTGCTAATTTTGAATTTAATTTTAATTTCAAAGTAGCTAGACTGGCCCCATTTAAATTCAAAGCAAGAGGTATTTAAGATCATCTCCTCTTGTGACTAATAAACTTTAGCTCCCTTAGCACAGATGCATGGAGGCAAAGGGGGAGAGACAAATGTCAGTGGAAATTAATGTACATGGGACTGCATACTGTTCAAAATCAGAATTTCAGTAGGGATAAATGACCTTTGTTAACTGATTATATATTTTTTTAAATAAATGGCATTATAAAATACAGAGCATAGGGCATTACACAGCAATAACTTCACTGTTACACTTTTCCCATTTTAAGCTGGAGGTTTAATAAGTGATGAATATCCTCTGCTTGAGACCTCAGCTGTTTTTATTATATTTTCTGACTAGTGGGAATGGTTAATTCTCACTCATATAATATTCATGGGGGTTTGATTTTCAATGGGGAGTTGCATTTACAAGCTTTTGTGCAGGTTCTTCATTCCCTTGTAGACAGAGAAAAAACCTGGATGCCTTTAAAACAACTATGACGAAGGGAACATGTATAATAGAAATAAAGGGCATAAGGACAAGGATTAAAAGGATATTCTCTGTAAGTTGGAGTAGTTACCTACCTATTACATTACCAGTGTTTTCCTACCCAGTTACAGCTATGCACATGTACTTAAGGAGGGCTGCTTAGGTAAGTGGTTTGTTTTACAAATGGAACAATACAAAATACCAGACATACCCTGGCATCAAAGTTATAAGTAGAATGATATAGAAGTAACATTTCCACTCCTCCTTTCCAAATCCTTTTTCTTTCCATTACCGATGCACTAAAATGTGTACCTTCACTACCCAAAGTCTAAATTAATTCAATTCTGTAAATAATTACAGGTATACCATAACATGAAGGGTCTTTTGCACTAAAATAAATCGTTGAAAATCCTTAATAATAAAGAACTTGCATTTTTTCTCCTTAAGTATTTAGAAAATATTTAAACCTCAAGAGAAGAACCATAGGAGCTGACTATGAGTTTTGTTGTCGTGTATATCTGGAATCCATTAAAAAAATGGGCAACAAAAGTCACATAAGCAAACTATTATATGAATCACAGAATATCCTGAGCTGAAAAGGACACACAAGGACCATCAAAGTCCAATTCCTGCCCCTGCACAGGACAGTCCCATCAATTCTCTTGTGCCTGGGAGCATTGTCCAAACACTTCTGGAACTCTGGCAGGCTGATGCTGTGACCGCTGCCCTGGGGAGCCTCTTCCAGTGCCCAAACACCCTCTGGATGAAGAACCTTTCCCTGATATCCAACCTAAACCCCCTCCCCCCCCGACACAGCTTTAAGCTGTTCTCTCGAATCCATTCACTGGTCACTGCAGAGAAGAGGTTGGAGCCTGCCCCTCCTGGAAGCCTTCCCCTCTTGAGGAAGCTGCACTGTGGTGAAGCCTCCTCTCAGTCTCCTCATTTCTTCATCAAGGTAGGTGCACAGGAGGCTGTTTTCAAAAATAAGTGAATATTCCATTATTCTGAAGGTATTGTAATTTTTTTTCTTCCGTTAAACAAAGAAAACCACCACACACCAGAAGCAATACTCCTTTTGAATTGCTGGTGGCTTCCTTTTGAAATTTGCATAGACTTTGCACTATTGCTTCTAACTCCCCATGAAAAGGCCAGAGCCTCCACTAATTTTCAGTTAAGTTAGAAACACTATGACGGAAAAATTAATAGTAGTATGTAATGCACTCAACAAGTGGGTCCCACAAAGTGAAGTGCATGGTCCTTTTCACTGCCAGCATACAGCAGTATGCACTAGCCACTTATCTGAGTTACAAGGCAAAACACATGAGCATTTTTTCTGGCTCACTTGAGCCTTTAAAACAGAGCTCAGGGCCAGGACTGGACAATAACCCAGATATCTTTTTGCAGAAACAGTTCCAAGCTTACTGGAGAAAAGAGGAAAATACTGACTGTTACATCATCCTCAAACCATCATAACCCGTGTTGTGTCAACTGAGATCACAGAGAGGTAAGCCAAAAAATGGTGCAACTAATGTAACTAATAAACAATGTAAAACTGCATTCATAAGCCTAACATGCTTGATAAATGAGCTGTAATAGCATTGCTTGTCAATTGTGTGTCTGTATTTCAGTTGGTTTACATTGCTCCATTAGCAAATGAAGCATTATAAAATTATGCTGGGTTTGCATTTTCACGCATAGAATGACTGTGTGATACGGATACAAATATCCAATTCAAAATACATTATTGTTATTGTTATTATTATTACCATCATGTGTTGTGCTCGAGTTTTTTTTTATCAAATCCTAAATAAACAGCTCAAAGCCTCTGGGACCTTCATGCCCCAGACAGTCCTTTCTAAATCCGGCCTCATTTAAAGACCACAAGCTACAGTGCTGAAGTAGACTTGCAATTGCCAGGCTTCCCCAGTCCAGAGTACTCTTTTACTTGTGTAATCTGTTAACATTTTTATCATATAAGATGCTTTAATAATATTTTACATGGCCATAATTCTTTGTGGAACTGTGAAATACATAAATTTCATCACTTGCTAAAAAAAGCATATGCTGTGGTGATTTCAGCCCAGAGAAGAGTTCTAACTCACTCTTTTTAGCTGTTTCCAATGTGCTACTGCTGTGCAACTACATCATAAATACCTGCCAAGAGTATTCATTTCACATTTCTGAAGATTAATTCCTCTCTACACATTAATTTCTTAGAATTTCTGCCCTTGGTGCCCCTTGAATGGGAATATTGGAAGATTTACTCTGGGAGAAGGAGTCTTACACAGAAATTCTCATGGATTTATGTTGATGGACTACACAGCACATACAAGGTGGAGTTGTAGTTAGGAAGACAGAGGATCTCATGTTTCACTTTCAATATACATCTGCCACTCTCTAACCAGAAAGCCCCTTTCTCTACATTCTGCCATCACCTACACCCAGCAGCCCCATATTTTCTCAGTATTACCTGTTTCTCTCACCACTTTATAAACTGCTGATGCCTTTGCTTTGACCATTTTTTCTTCTGAAGGCTATGCTAAAGATGCCTAATGAGGTAAAAAAATACAAGAGTATACTGGATTTTTGTTTCTCATACTCACAGACACATCCATTAATTCTAATTCATGAACTGATAAATCATGAGCTTAAATCTAGTGACATTTACTAGCCCACTACTCATGTTAGAAGGACCAGAGCAGAACTGCTGGGGATTTTAATCAAAACATGACAGAAAACTACCAGCAAATTTTTAATGAAAGCAGTGACTAAATCCACACTGAAAAGAATACCACAGTTTCCTTCATTCCTCTAACTGATGTGTAAATGAGCTCTCAGGTGGAGAAGAATGGAAAAAATCCTGATCACACCCTACCATACACCAATGAAAAATGACTTAACCAATGAAAAATTACTTACCCTGCTGTGACACTTCATGAGTAATGTAAGCTCTGTGTATGGGGATCTACGTGTGTTGGTACATACAAATGTAATATGCATGGAAATTATGATTACACATGTATGTGTGTATAATTGTTTTTTAAACTAATTAATAATGGTCATACCTTGGTTATACTCATATTATGCTAATTTATACATCCCTAGAGAGAGAAAGAATCTTGCTGGATACTATCATCTTGGTCACAGGAATAGTTCAACTACTGTGCTTCCAGACCATCCTGAACAGGACTTTTGCATTTCTCCTGTGATTTGACTGAAGAAAATTGTGGAAAATTGTGTCATCCCATTGATCTTTCAGTCAGGTGGGCTGAAAGATTGGAATATGAAGCAAGAAAACAATCATAAAAATGTCTACTGCATACTATTACAATTATGTCAATTAAATTATTATTAAACCATACTTTAGAAGCTTTTTATCCTTTAAGACCACACAAAGGCTGTTCCCTAGAACAACTTAGCTACTATGAGAGGGTTAGCTACTATGGACAAAGAGATATTCAAAAGAAGAGAAATTTATTTCTGCCTTTCCTTCCAGCTGACCCAGGAGAACAGACTGCACACAGAAGAACTTATCAGAATCCCTTGAACTCAGGGAATAAAAGTGGATTTTAATAGAAAATTAAACTACATCTCAAGTAGTGAGTACAGATTGAAACCTTCTCTTACTCAAAACCTCATGCAAGCTGGGGTGTACAATTTGCACATAAACTACAATGTTTGCTCTCCTTTCTTTAGGCAGACATTAAAGAGGAACTTTTGTTGGGAGTAGGTGATGTGTGAGAACCCTTCCAACCCAAACCACTCTATATAGTCTCTGGGCACTAGCATATCAATTCAGGCACCCAAAGTCAGACTGTGTGAAACTTTTGTAGTATTTCCCTTTAGAAAATCAGCCCAGTTCCCATAACACTGGTCAACATCTACTTTCCAAAAGAGAAGCCTCTTATGTGTCAAGCTTTTTACTTGGCTTTCCTTATGCACACCTTCACCCTCCACCCTTTTCTAACAATTTCACATCAAATCCTAAACTGTCAAAATCCCACAATAATTTAAACTAATCCTCAGATATTTTAAGACTTAAAGCCACACACCACTCTGCTATGTTAGCAATGAAAAGATATCCAATATCTTCATTTACATCCAGGTCACATTGTGCCAGCCAGAAATGCCCACAACTTCTTAAGAACTCATGGTTTGTTAGTGCCTATACTCTTCTGAAACAGAAACATTTATTTTATTACCACTAAATAATGCCAGATCATGCATTTGCATGCTATAGGTGATAGCAAGTGCTATATGAGTAAATTAGATTTTAATAATTTTGAATTTTATTAAGCCAATTTTTCTTCCTTCTTAGAATGACTGTAATTGGACAAAACTACAGAATTTGAGAGAGAAAAGGCTGCATTAATGGCACTTTCAAGGAGTGTAAAACTTCCATAGTGGAAAGAATGTAAATGCATAGCTCTGCTTTCCTCATCCACTGACTCAATAACATCCCTATTTTCTAAGTCCTGCTCCGGTAAAGTAGCCATGCAGCTTGCAAAATACCAAACACACACCTGGATGAACCTACCCAAAATCTCTGACACATGGGATAGCATCAAAGCAGGCAGGTGATGAATAAAGCACCACACTGTCCAATGCCTTACTGCAAGTTATTTACTCCCATTCTGATACTGCATGCATGAACTGCCCCTGTTTGATGAATCACTGAGGAAAATGGGATCTGACAAACAGCCCCTCTTTCAGCAGCTGGGTACTATGACAGCATCAATAGAAAAACACATCATTGGTTCTAAAATGCCACATTTTTGCCATTTACATTGAATAAGACATGAAACTCCTTCAGGGAAGTGGCACTATGTTATCATTAAGGCCTGTTGACACTATGGAGGGTGTGCTTTGAGCTCTATTCTGTCATCCCTCCTAATCTGCAACTAATCGCATTCTGCTCTGAAGAGAGGGAAGGGCCTTCTGCACATTGACAGTATTGCCAGTGATGAAATATTGCACCCTTTAAAATCTCATTTGCAGATTGGTTTCATTACCACCCACAACTGGCTGGGATCCATGAGGGAACACACCTGCTCTCATTAGGGCCATGTGATGTCTGCTGTTAGCAGTATTTCCATGCAAATAGGGGGACAGGGAGATGAAGGCTCTGGGAAGTGTCTTCATCTTTCTGCTGATTGGCTTTTCCACCTTCATTTGGGATGTAACACATGCACAATCTGTTGATTACTCTAAGAGGCTTCTGATGGACTTTACTGACAGTTTCACAGGAATGGACTTTTACTGCATGCATTGGCTTCCCTTTTCTATCATGCAGCATTTCCAATCATCATCTAATGCATGCTTCTCATTTTCTACTGCAGATGAATCCCTTAGGCTAAGCAGTCTTCAAAATTACTGGCTGAAAAAGTGAATTCCAAATTAAGAGTATTCAGATGTACAGAGAACAATTTTTTTTTAATCCTACTGAGGTTTTGGGTATTTAGCATTGTGGATCCATAGTCTCAAATAGGGATGGTTGTTTTGTGCAATTATAGAACAGCTTGAGTTGGAAGGGACCTTAAAAAGATCACTTAGTTCCTACCCCCTTGCCATGGGCAGGGACACCTTCCAATGGATCATGTGTGTGTGCATGTCAGTGAAAAAATCCCTAGTTTAGAGCTGCTTTTATGTTTTAATATTTAATCCTCTTGGCAAAATCAGGAATAGCATAATTGTTAAGATCTAAATTACTTTTTTTTTCTCCCAAAACTAATATAGTTCCTTTTCTGTGTTACCTCAATAACTGATAGAATATATTTATCAATTCTGTTGAAGATGCTTGCTGTAGTTGTTTTCAGTCTATGAGGCATGAAGAGAAACCAAAAAAAAGGTTCTTAAATCTGGACAGGAATATCTATTTAGGTTAAATTACTTTTGAAACTTCTTTAAATAAAATCAACAAACTTTTGCTATATCTTTAAGATCTGGATGAATCCATATAAACCAATAGGAAAAAGGGGAAAGACAAAAAAGAATCACCATTAGGAAAGTCAACTTCTTTGCTGCCTTGAGTTGAATATTCTATAAGTGTTAGTTAATCCTTAAAAGGGTTTAAGCTCATTCTGTAGTTGAATTAAGATTCAACTGAGTTTTGCTTATAAGCAATCTGCCTTTCTTTAATTTTTTT
>WBNO01021889.1:0-135504 GCA_013400575.1 Peucedramus taeniatus
TGTTAGTGGGAGAAGAATATTTTGGGGTTCCGCGCCTGCAATTTCCAGTGTCCTCTTTCTGCCTTGATCATGATTTTTGCTATAGCTTCCATTCATGTTGTCAAGGATTTATTCAAATTACATGGTAAAAAAACCCATTGTAGGGATTTTATTGGCTGATTAGCCTGGCTAGCCCACTGCATTAGGATAACCATCATATGCTTTTATCTATTCAGCACGGCCACGGACAATGGTAAATTAGGGGACCAATGATCTGGAAACAGGAAAAATGATACCACACTATGGACTAGCCACATGGAATCCTTATGGACTAGTATGAGGTGCCAGAGAACCCATTTATAATTTGAAGGGGATATTGAAGTTACAAGTGGTCTTTGAAATAATAACTAACCACACAGCTATGGGTCTTGATCTTCTTGACGACCAATCCACTCAAATGAGGAATGCAATATCTCAGCATTGGATGGTATAAGATTATCTGTTAGCAGAAGGAGGAAAAGTTTGTGGAAAATTAAATTATTCCAACTGCTGTTTGCAAAGAGATGGCAATGGAAAAGTGGTGAAACAAATAACAAGGAAATAAAGTTTGCATGTGTACCAGTCCAAATGTGGAAAGGATGAGAATGGGACATGTTGTCATGGATACCTGGGAATCTCTGGGTTAATCTCCTCTTCTGTGCTATAGCAACTCTAATCTTTTTACCATGCATAATACCTTGCTGAGTGCAACTCTTTCAGCAGGTGATCAAGGGGATGCAGGAAATAGCCACACGTACTGGTGCAGAAGTGACTACAAAAGGATAGAAAATGATGTCACTGCAAATAATTGCAAAGCCAAAGAAGACCCAGAAAGAAAATATTCAATCCGTGGTAATTAGTAAAGACAATTATGGAGAAAATAAAAAGAGGTGGGATTGAAAGGAGTAAAATGAAAGATGTCAGCAAATTAACAGTGGTTTTAAGGCCCTTGTAGCTCTGAGAGGGTGAAATCTCTGTGTTAAACCCTCTGGGATCATAACTTGGACTTCCTGTGTTTCTCAGCTCTCAAAGTAAAACTGACCCACCAAACTCATATATGTCTCAATCCTAATCCCTGCATCATCCTTCATGTGTATTTTCTTGCAATGAAATTGGAGTAGAAAATGCTTTAGGAAATGCTTTGCAGCCCCTTCTTCCCCAAAGGCCCAATCTGCTTTAATTAGGAATGTTCTTCAAGCACAAGGTTTAGATGCAGCCAGTGAGACATTTCAGAAGACATAGCACTTTCAAGCAGGCTACAGGGATTTAGGAAGATATTTGAAATCTGTCGACATGCAGTTCTAGTAGTGGAAAATGAAATGCTGTTAGACAAGCCTGCTCCCCAAATCGGCTTTGTCTGGATCCATCCGCCCTGCATCACAGCCTTCTCCCTTTCTCCTTACTGCCCTCTGCTCAGGATCAACCCAAACCTGGGGTATTTAAATTCCTGTAAGACACAGTGCAGCTGATGGGCAGCAAATGCAGTCTTCCCAAAGTGGCTGCCAATGACCTGGCTTGCAGGGAAGACTTCAGGGAGGAGATGGCAGTTCCTTCAGTGGGTTTTCATGTCTTCTCTTTGCCACGCAGATGATGGCATATGTGGCATGGTTCTGTTTTGGCAGTCGGTCCCAAGGCAGGGCTGTGGTGAGGACAGGGTGAGCTCTCTCCTCCTTGCTCTGAGGAGAGAACTTCTCCGTTCTCTCTGAATTGCTGCCTGGGCTGGCAGCAATGATACGGTGACCTCCACAAGCTGATGCTGCCTGAGCCATTACTGGCTTGAGTTAGTCTGGGCAGCACCATGGGAAGATCTTTCTTTGCTCATGGGTTCAGTGATGACCCCGAGACTGGCTCAGCTGGTTGGAACATGGAGCTAAGAATACCAGGGTTGTTGGTTTGATCCTGTGTGGGCCAGTTGATGATCCCTGTGAGTCTCTTCCAACTCAGGATATGCTGTGATTCTGTGATGGGATGCTTCGTACACAGCAGAAGGCTTTGGCTAAGAAGTCACTGCTACCAAGGTCAGGGGGTACAGGTTCCTGCTTATAGATACCCAGGGTAAGCCTCTCTCTCTAACAGGATTAGAACACAGAGTTTTGTTTCCCTGGCCCAATTCAAAACCCCAGTGATGGGGGGTTAGCAGCCATCAGAGAGCTTCAGTCACCACCAAAGAGCCACCACTCTTCAGGTCTCACTATGTAGCACTTTCCATTATGGCTAAATGCAAAACATCACAAATAAAAAAATCTCTCCTTGCTTCTCTCCAGTCAGTTGTCCTGCAGGAGAACAGAGAGGAGGAACCCTCTGACCTCAAGAAGCTTTGCAAAAAATTTGTACACTAAAAAAGTTCATCCCTTTCTATTTCTGAAATTGGAGCTATCAAAATCACACCAAATGCTGACTTTTGTTTGTCTTTTCTTCAGTTCGAATAATTTCTAACAATGAGTTCTTAAAATTGGTATGGCTGGAGGAGTCGATGGATATGTTTCACCAGTAGACCATTCCCAGGAATTGCTGGTGAACCCTTCTCAGCAAATTGCCGGGGCCCCAACCACCCATGGATCCTGTAATGGGAGTTTCAGGTCTTTGGGGTTTTTCTGTGTATCCATTTCCAAAGACTTCTCCCAAGACTTGCTCCTTCAGGACACCGTCTCCTGCCTTTCCTGTTTGTAACCAAATGACAAAACACTCATGGATGTAATTACTGCTGAGAGCTCAGTGCTTCCAGCAAGCGTGGTTAACATTGGGCAAAGGATGCTGGAGCGTTTAAGGACAACCTGAAAAAAAGAAAGGCAGAACAACCTTAAATAAAGAGCCAATTGTTTCCTTTCAGAGAATAAGACTAAAAAATGGTGGGGTTTTTTTTTCTATGCTAATGATGACAAAGTCCATCCTTCACTGCCCTGAATGCTGGGGCTTAGGGAAAGAGCCAGAGAAGGTGTTTTCTTTTGTTCCTTTTAATGCAAAGAATATGGGTAGACAAAAATTATTTTCTATGCTTGACTCCTGGTGTAGGTACACATATTTATAATAAAATGCATGACAGATTTGCCCAGCACATTTCAAGCAGCAATATGGATATTTTCCCTGCTAATTGAATCATTAGCTAGTCCACCCTCAGAGTTACAGGACTTGTGATAAAATTACCTCAGTGATAATCAGTGATGCGATCCTTTTCCACCTCTGCAGAACAGTTCTCTTGACCTCTTTCTCCCTCTGTATTCCCATCTACAGGGGTGATAATTTCCTTTTTTATTTTTCTTTTCCTCTGAAAACAGGAAACTAACCTCAAGAAAATTGCACTTTTTTTATGGAAAATACTGCATCAGACAAATAATTTGTGGGTAATAAAAAAGGGAAACTGTCTTGGTTTGAAAGACAGGTACCTGCCAGCAAAAAAAAACAACTGGAATCTCCCTTTGAATAGAGAATGTAAACCCCCTCCCTCAGATTATTATAATTTTGCAATTGGAGGCTCTCAGGCAAAGATTTGGGAGTGGGAATAACAGTTCTTTACTAGGAATATTAGACAAAGCAAAGACAAATACAAATGTAATAGCACTAAGAGACAAGCAAAAAACAAAGAAACAACAAAACCTCAGAAAATGCCCTGACAGAGTCAGGGATGTGACCTGACACCCTGGGTATCAGGGCGGTGAAAGCAGTCCGGATGAAATCCTCCTTGAGCAGTAAATGCAGTTTCTGTGAAGTGAAAATAGTCCTGTATGAGAGTCCAATGGTGAAGAAAAATGTGTTCAGTCTTCCTCTGGAGAGAAATCCAGTGGAGAGAGAGAAAACCAGCAGGGTCCCCTGGTACTCCAGTCCTTTCGGAGCGGTGTCCTCGGACCAAACTGCTGCTCACTGCTGTTCCCCCGGAGAAACCTGCTGCCTCCTTTGTTTAAGTCAAGTATCCATAAAGTACCCAGCCATCAGTTACCTAGCAAACCACCAGGAAAAAATTCCACAAACACAAAAGAAACAGATCCAAATCCCAACAGAAACTTTGAGACGTGTGCTGTTTGTCTTCTTTTTCAACCAGAGAATAATGAATCCTCAGGTCCTTTTTTTCAAGTTTATAAATAAGGTATGGAAGTGCATCGAGCATGAGGGAGTCATCATTCTAATGTTGTTCTGCAGTGCTAAGACCACGCTGGTAAATTAAACCCCCTTTTATCCATCCAGGAGAGGGATATGCCATTAAGTTTTCTCCCATCCTCTTTGTGGGACAGATTTCAGGAAGAAAAGGGTAGCCTGCCAGGGAGGGATGGCTGTTGCTCTTTAAAATTTTGAGTGACCTGTCACGACAGTTTCTTTTTTCCCATTTGCTCTGAATTTCGCAGTAGCTTCTTGACCTCATTAGAAGACTGAAGTTGGGACTGAGGTTGGTGGAAAATTGAACCCAAAAAATATTCAATTCAACCAAATGGATCACAGAAAAACCCACAACACAATTAAACCTGAAGATAACTCAGTGGCTGGGAGGAAGCCAGCAGTGTTGCAATGATGCTGCCATTGCTACAGGATAGATTTGGGAGCACTGAGCAAGCAGGAATTCATTTTCCCCCTTTTTGTCAGCATGAATTCTTCTCCTGGGTAACAGCAGCCTTTTTCCTGATACAAGGACATGTGAGCCATCCAGCAACATCAGCGGTCCCTCCCTCCCAAGGGCCTGAGGGAAGGAGCAGCAAAGAGCCCACACAGCATGAGTAGGGCAGGGAGAGCAGGACAGCTGAAGCTCTCAGTGCTGAAGGTGGCAGCTGAGCCAATTGTTACATTTTTTGACATCTTATCAGCCTACTCTGCCCATGAAATGGTCCAGCAACAGGAAAACTGGCATCAACCCTGGTTGCTCTGGAGCTGACTCCATCTAAGTAATTCTCTGAGTTGCCCCAGGAGGAGCTCCAAAGCCAAACCTTACCTACAGGCAGGGCTTAGGGTTTTTTCCTTCCTGAAACTTCAGAGAGCAACAAGGCCATGAGATTTTTCCCGTGGGTGGTCACTGAAATTGGCCATGACCAACCTGCCCTTCTCAGGCTACACCCAGAGAGAGGAGTTTGCAGCACACAGCTCCCCACAGCCCATCCTGATCTTCAGAAACACGTTTGTGCTGAACATGCCCAGGGACTGAGCTCTGTCTAGGGGTCACCGAGTGCTGGTGTTGTGCCAAGGGCACTCCCTGACCTGGATTTGGCCTGTGATTGTAGTGAGACATGGGTGAGACTGTTCTGGTATAGGGATGAAGAGGTCTCAGCTGTAGGACACTGGCTGGGTAACTCTGCTTTCCCTCAGTACTGGCCTGCTGTAATTACTGGAGTTCTACTCTCAGGTAGAGGCAAAAGTTGTTTAAAATGTCAAACAGGCTAATGAATGCAGGTTTTCAGAGGTATTGAGTGCTCATGAATGCAGAGAACAACAGGATGGGGAAGGTTGGAAGGGACCATGGTGGGTCATCTCCCAGGTGCACCCTGCAGTCACAGAGTTGGTTAATAATCTGCTCAGTCCCTTTCTGTGATGAAGCAATGGCAGGGAGAGGGATGAGCCCAGCATCAATAGGTGTTTGGCAGCCCCAGGAACCAGCTCTGTCAGCGGTGACCATTTCCTCAGAGCACCACACATCCACAAAAAAACCCCACAGCAATACACTGGGCAGCTGGGAAAGCAGAGACAGCTTGTTGTCAAAGGCCTTTTGTGGTGTCACTCAGATGTGCCTAAATGGATAGAGAGCAGGGAGGGGATAAATACAGAACAAGACACTGAGACCATGAATTCTGCACCAGCTCCAGCTCCTCAGCTCTCACCAGCTGAAGTGCAGCTGTCCTCAGCTACTCTGAAGTGTAGACTTATCTCTGGGAATTTTTCCAGAATTATCTTGTATTTTGCCTCCACCACCAGTAGCAATAGGCACAGATAAACCAGCAGAGCCCATGCCCTTGTTAACCACCCGATCCCATTAGGAACTTTCCAGTTCCAACATCCTCTTTTTGTGTTCTTAGACAGCCTTGGTTTTACAAAAAAAAGGTCCTGCAAACTATAAGCACTTATTTCTTGAAAAATGCCGCCCAGTTTCACTTCTTAGCTCCTAGTCTCCTACTTGGAGGTTTTACTCTGACCTTGAGAGCATACATTTGCTTCAGGTCTGCTTAGGCCATTTGAAGCATCCCAGATCATGCCCTCCCCAGGAGCCATGGCTGGGACCGGTGTGGGGCTCAGAGCTGCTGACACCCCTGTGGCAGGAGCTGGATCTGCCTGCCTGTGCCGTGCTGCTCCCAAAGCAGTGACATGTTTCCATGCACTGCTGCTCCAAAGTTAAAAGTCTGTCATAACATGTCAGGTGGCAAGGCTGAAATACGAGTCTGAGGAGATAACTTTCAGTCCAGAGAAGACAGCCTGCTATGGGTGCCAAAAAGAGGGAGAGTTGGCTTCTGAGTTACTGAGAAAAGGTTTCATTTGCTTATGGCTGGACTCTCCCCCTCCTCTTGCTGGAGGAATGCACCAGAGAAAGGAACTAAAGAACCAGTTGGGAATTTAGAGAAATGGTGATTTAAAAAATTGTAACCATTCATTCTCTTGGCACTGTAAAATATTTCCATGACCTTCAGAGGTGGGTGAACAGCAGGATAAGATTTCCATCCAGCTCCCTAAAAAAGAAAAAATAAATAGAAAAAGCAAAGAGCAGCTGAATTCCTCTGTACAGGGGAAAAATTCACATAGAAAAAATTGGGCATTTCCCACTCCCAAAATTATGTGGCCCAAGCCCAGATCCCTTAGTATTTGGGAAAGGTGGAAGCAAATTATTAGTGCACACTGGTTACAAAAACAACATTGGCAAAGGTGTTACCCAGAGAAGCTTTGTCTGCCCCATCCCTGGAAGTGTTCAAGACCAGGCTGTAATGCAGGGGCCTGAGCCGGGGTTCAGGGTATCCCTGGCTGCTGCCACAGACAGCTGGATAGCAAGGGATAGAGAGGGATAGAGAGGGATAGAGAGGGATAGAGAGGGATAGAGAGGGATAGAGAGGGATAGTGAGGGATAGAGAGGGATAGTGAGGGACAGAGAGGGATAGAGAGGGATAGAGAGGGATAGAGAGGGATAGTGAGGGATAGAGAGGGATAGTGAGGGATAGTGAGGGATAGAGAGGGATAGAGAGGGATAGAGAGGGATAGAGAGGGATAGTGAGGGATAGAGAGGGATAGTGAGGGACAGAGAGGGATAGAGAGGGATAGAGAGGGATAGAGAGGGATAGTGAGGGATAGAGAGGGATAGTGAGGGATAGTGAGGGATAGAGAGGGATAGAGAGGGATAGAGAGGGATAGAGAGGGATAGTGAGGGATAGAGAGGGATAGTGAGGGACAGAGAGGGATAGAGAGGGATAGAGAGGGATAGAGAGGGATAGTGAGGGATAGAGAGGGATAGTGAGGGATAGTGAGGGATAGAGAGGGATAGAGAGGGATAGAGAGGGATAGAGAGGGATAGTGAGGGATAGAGAGGGATAGTGAGGGACAGAGAGGGATAGAGAGGGATAGAGAGGGATAGAGAGGGATAGTGAGGGATAGAGAGGGATAGTGAGGGATAGTGAGGGATAGAGAGGGATAGTGAGGGATAGTGAGGGACAGAGCAGGACAGCGAGGGATAGAGAGGGATAGTGAGGGATAGTGAGGGAGGGATAGCGAGGGACAGAGAGGTCCTGTTCAGCCCCGCCTGTCCGTGCCCCCAGGCAGCTCCCAGCCGCAGGCAATCTCAGCAAGCAGTTGAGCTCCTTGGTGATTTCAGTTCTTAGGTGATTTCTAGCTCTTTAGTGATTTCAGCTCTTTACTTGCCAAGTGCCCTGGCAGCAGACACAGGGAGAGAGGAGAAGGCTGTGTGAGGTTCCACAGAGATGCCATTCATTGGTTTCTTCTGCGAAGAGGATCAGTGACAGCTCTTCTGCCAGACTGGACAGAAGTAGGGGTTTTTATAGGGTTTAGGGATTTTGGAAATTGTCCAATGGTAAGGATCGAGGCGAATATGACCTATATATATGACAGAGAGATAAGCCAGGGTCTGGGGACTTCCCAGGTCCAGTTCTCGTGACAAAGCATTCCCTGTCTCAGGCTGCTGACCGCCAGGGAGGCCTTGCAGGCCCTGTGCCTGCAGCAAGGCTGAACGGGGCTCTGAGTGTTATAGTGGAAGGGGTTCCTGTCCATGGCAGGAGATTGGAACAAGACGAATTTTAAGGTCCCTTCCAACCTAAACCATTCCATGAATCAATAATTCCATGAATACTAGGTCTGAATTTTTTGGGGTCTCTCATGGAATGGCCAATTGCATGAAAGAGGACAAGGCAGCTATCTATGGACATTACAAAAAATAAAGGTGAAAGATAAATGAAGAAGAATACAGGTTGCTGCACCTTTGCTGACACTTTCCCCTTCACAGCTGTTCTAGCACAGTGCTCAGGTCCTGAGGGACGTGGGAAGATGCTGGTGCACATCAAGCCTGAGGTGGATGAGGACCATGGCTGTCTTCTGTATGACACTTTACCAGAGATCTTGGGTGACATGGGGCTTTCAGTTCTTCTCTGAAGAGAAAAAAAAGGGTAAATAAAGAAAACATTAAAATTTTAAATGCACTGCAAATCAAGAGTTGTTTCAGCAGCACAACAACTCGTAGACATACCAGCACTAACAAGGAAAAATTCTTCAAAAGCATTTTTTTCTATTTTTATCCTCTGAGTGTCCAGCTCCTTTTGCTAAATTTGTACAGTTTGGAGCTCAAATTACCATTTCTGACCAATGCACAGAGAAATGATGAAATATTCAAGAGTTATTCTTACTGGTCATCTTACAGAAGCACCAGCCAGCCCTAAATTTGCGTGCTCTAACCAAAGTAGACATATCAAGGAAAAGCACTTTTTAGAGTGATATTGAAAAACTTTTATATATTGTGGTAAAACCATCAAGTTTCCGTCCTCACTTGTGCAAAGTCACACATTGTTTGAAGAGCATCCTACTGAATTTTCTAAAGATGTGTAAATGTGTCATCACATTGGACAACAGGAGATAAAGCAGGATTAAAAGGCTGAGCAAAACTGAATTTAACAAGCACAGGGTTCATAAATCTTGCAAGAGAAGCTTGCAGAAACCTTTCAAGGCTCATCAAATAAAACCTTATGGCATTTTGTTCTTCTCCCTCCTCTCAAATCTCCATCTCTCTGAGAGAGCATCAGAAGAAAATTTTGCCTGGAAGCTTACCAGATAAATAACTACTTCATATGCCTTTCAAATGCCATTAGTATTAGCGAGTTCTTCAAAAATAGGTTAAAAATCATTATTATTTTTAACTAGGTTCTATTTTAGAGATAGGCCAAGTCTTGTTTCTTTGTATCTGTCTCACAAAAAGGTGACTAATATGTACTTTAATACCATATGTACAATAATTTCCAATGCACATTCTGCCCTCCTCACCTCATCCTGCACTGAAAGCTGAAAATGCTTCTGCTTTTGGAAATACAAAAAGTTCTTTAATTTATTTAAATATACCTCACTGGTGTCTGAATTGGTGTGGGCTTGTTACTTTAAAGTGACAATATTTGTCAGGCCATTTGTTCAGGTGCATTGTCTGTATGTACAGTTACACCAGAATTGGTATAATTAAGGTTAATTGGTGCATAATTAGAGCTGCTTCCAACACACAAGAATGGCTGCAGACCAGGGGGAGAGTCGATTTCTACCCAGCTCTAAATGCTGTAAAGGGGACATTACAGTTGAGTGGTAAAAACCTAAACTGCTTCAAATTGCAGCTCAGATTTTTGTCAAACCGCATACCTGACTGCCTGGCAGTGCTCTCCCCAGGGCACAGAGCCCTGTCCCACTCAATGACGCATTTTAATAGTAGAAGGCGTTTGTGCTAATGAATGTTTGCAGCTAGATTTTCTCATTTTCCAGCACAAAGGAACCATGCAAGATGCACCATCTTCCCTGATGCTGGGAAGCAAAGCTGCATGAAAAGGGTAAGGGGTTAGGGTTAGGGGGATGCTTCAAAAAGGCTGTGATTTATTGCACTAAAAACAAAACAGAGTTGGCTGGTCTGGCACAAACTGAGTAGGAGCAGCCCCTCAGCCTTTCTGTGATGATCCATTGTTATGCCACCAGCAGCTGAATGAAAACTGTGGGGAAGTTCTGGCATTGGTGCGTTGTTCTGCAGCAGTCCAGTGGGATGATCATCACAGAGCATTTGTTATGTTGTGTTTAATTCTTCTTCCCAAGGTACCCCTATATTTTAGTTCTGAAAGCAAAGCCAAAAGAACGGCGCTCAGCTGTGAATTCACCTGCTGCCTCCATCCCGCCCCTACTTTAGACTCTCCAAACCAAGGGCTCCCAGCTACCCCTGCCCAGGGCTGCTGGGACAACATCCCCCTCTCCTCTAAGGTGAAGGTTGCTGGGACAGGGCATCCTGAGCAACCATGCAGCTTCTTAGTCCAGATATTCCCACAGACACAGAGCCCTGGCAGCCTTTCCAGATGGCAAATCTTTCTCCAGCAGTGTGTGGCGATTCCAAATGATGAAGAAATATGAGGTGTTTGGAGTGGAAGCATGTAAGTCAAGAATGAATATACAGGAAACATTGAGAAACCCCTCCAGACAGTAATTAAGGTCAAACCATAGTGGTCCGATGCCAGACACTGTAAATTTGGGAGGGAGCATCCCTCCAAAGTTGCATCCCACAGGGGCAACTGCTTATTGTTTCTGACTTATTGTTTCAGCACTGAGAGAATTCTGCACCTGGTGAGAGAAACATGATCGTACCTTTGATAAGCAAGGAATTGCGAGGATCTACCAAAAAAGCAATTGCTTCCTCTGGTCCCCTTGACTATAGAGTTTTCATAAGAAAACACTACACTGCCCCTTGTAAAACACTTACAAGTGTTTTACTTGGGGAAGGTCTGTACCTTCCCATCCCCACTGCATACAAAATCCTCCTTCTTATCATGGTGCAAGGAGTAACAGTGAAACTCCCAGCCAGATCAGCAGCAAATTCCCCTCTGTCCTCATGCACAAGCTCCTCAGAAGAAAATAAAATGGTCAGCAAGACAGAATACGAGAGAAGAAAACACTGTCATAGGCAGAATTCCCTTATTTGTCAGACAGTATCTCCTGAAGGAAACAGAAGGGCTTTGGGGAGAATTATAGGCAGCTGTGTCAGAACTGGAGACAAATTATGCTTTTATTGATGTTTGAGAAAAAGCAGAAGATATTGCAGCGAGATGAAACAATGCACACGTTTAGAACAGATATTGGAAAGGGGCACAGATCACTCTGGCAGCACGGGTACGCTCCGGCGCGCTGCTCCTGCCGAAAGGCCCTCGCGCCAGGCGCTTTCTTTTGGAGCGCTCTGTAGCGCCGTGTCCTGCGTCTCTTGGTGTCTGCATCTTAGCAAAAAGCTTTTCCACTAGCTCTCGCAAGGAAAAACAGTGCCAGGAGAATGCACTTACCCTGCTCTCGCCTCTGAGACTTGTATTTGCTGTGCATTCAAGGGGTACTCCTCTTTCCTAGGACACTTGCCAACTGCTGTCAGACCGTCCTGCTCTCTGCCAGTTCCTCCCCAGCTTGAACGCCAGCGGGCACATTCCAGCCATGCAAAGGCAAAAGATGCCGAGAGATGTCACAGTGTATCGTGTAGCACAGGTGCTGCTTAGCGGCAAAGCTCAATAACCTTGTTCATCTTCAGTCCTATGCCAAACACAGAAGGTGAAGAATGAAGCAGCAGAGCACGGGCGCGTGGTGCGGAGAGAAGGGACTTGCAAATATCCAACAGCTGCCCATTCACAAGCACAGCCAGCTGCATACGCTCTTGCTTCTGAAGAAACTCATTGCTGATCTTCTTTTCTGATGTTGCCATGCGGTTCTCTGGAGCTCGGGGTCTAAAGGGAAGCATTAAGAACTTCCACAAAGGGCTGCAGGAGAACTAAGTAGAAGCACACGAAAGTTGTCCATGAACTCCTTCCATTCAAATGCTAACGTGAATTCAAAAGGCAGGTGAGTGGCAGCAACCGTCCTCCAGCAGTCTCAACGCTGTGCACACAAGTCTGGTGCTTTGTGGCTTCGTTCTTTGCCTCTTGTGAGCTGCCACACTCTCTGTCTCTTGGAGGCGAAGGAGCCGCTGCTTCTCGCACAGATCCCTGTGGCAGCCAGAGGAAAGCTCTGGCGCGCTGCTCCTGCCGAAAGGGGCTCGTACCAGGCGCTCACCTTTGGAACGTTCTGTAGAGCCTTATTCTGCGTCTCTTGGTGTCTGCATCTTAGTGAGAAGATTTTCCATTAGGTCTCGCAAGGAAAAACAGTGCCAGGAGAATACACTTACTCTGCTCTCGCCTCTGAGACTTGTATTTGCTGCGCATTCAAGGGCCACTCCTCTTTCCTAGGCAACCTGAAAACTGCTCTCAGATCACCGTGCTCTCTGCCCACTCCTCCTCAACTCCTTGTACCAGCGGGCACATGACAAAGGCAAAAGATGCCGAGAGATGTCACAGTGCACATACGTAAAACAGATGCTGGAAAGCAGCAACACTGAATACCCTCGCTTCGCTTCAGTGCTGTGCAGATGTCAGAAAGCAAAAAGTGATGCTGCAGAGCACCGGGCCTTTGTGCGCAGAGAAGAGAATTGCAAAAATCTAGCAGCTGCACCTTCACAAGCACGGGCAGCTGCATCATGCTCTTGCTTCTTGAAATACTCACCGTTGCCCTTCTTTTCTGCAGCAGCCATGGAGTTCTCTGCAGCTCGGAGCCTAAAGGGAGGCACTTGATATTCCACAAAGGGATGCAGGAGGAGAAGGTAGAGGCACGGGAAAGTTGCTCCTGAGCTCCTTCCATGCGAATGCTACCAGCAAGTCAAGAGGCAGGCGAGCGGCAGCCACTCTCCTCGGGCAGCCGGAGCGCCGCGCACACAAGCCCGCAGCCTTGAGGCTTCCCTCTTCCCCTCTTGCCAGCTGCCGCTCTCAGCGTCTCTCGGAGGCGAAGGAGCGGCTGCTTCTCGCCCCATTCCCTTCTGCCGCTGCCATGGGCTCCGGAGCGCTGCTCCCGCCCAAAGCGCTTGGGCAGCGGCACTCAGCATCGGGGAGCTCCGGAGCCCTGTCTGCTGCGTCTCCTGTCTCTGCATGCTAGCCAAAAGCTTCTGCACTCCGTCTCGCAGGGAGAAACTGTGCAGGGACGGCACACTTCCCCGGAACTTCCTACTGAGACTTGAATTTGTTGCGCATTCAAAGGGGCACTCCTCTTTCCTAGGCAACCTGCAGACCGCTCTCAGATGGCCGTGCTCTCTGCCCGCTCCTCCTCACCTCCTTGTACCAGTGGGCTCATTCCAGACACGCAAAGGCAAAAGATGCCGAGAGATGTCACGGTGCATACGTGGAGCAAAGGTGCTGAGAAGCGGTAACACTGAAAACTCTTGCTCAGCTTCAGTGCTGTGCAGATGGCAGAGGGGTGAAGAAGGAAGCAGCAGAGCATCGGGCTTTTGTGCACAGTGAAGGGCATTGCAAAAATCGAGCAGCTGCACCTTCACAAGCACGGGCAGCTGCATCATGCTCTTGCTTCTTGAAATACTCACCGTTGCCCTTCTTTTCTGCAGCAGCCATGGAGTTCTCTGCAGGCTCAGAGCCTAAAGGCAGGCGCTAGATTTTCCAAGGAGAGTTGCAAGAGGACAAGGCAGAGGCACAGGAAAGTTGTTCATGAACTGCTTCCATACGAATGCTCCCGTCAATTCAACAGGCAGGCGAGCAGCAGCCACCCTCCCCTAGCAGCCTTAACAGTGCACACACAAGCCGGGTGCTACAATATTGTTATAGCTGAAATCTGGGTGTTCTAAGGAATGACCAGCTGAGTTTCTTTCCAAATGATTTGTGTGTTTATCTGCCTGATGTGCTGTTGGACAGAAAACTCCTGTTGTACTTCTGACCCAAGGTTTTTCCTTTCGTAGAAAGTTTGTTTCCCCCTCCCTGAGGCTGCAAGAAGCAGTAGGCCATTCTGTGAGTAAGCTCAATCATGATTTGAACCAGGGTGCCAGAGGATGGCAAACACAAATTTTTAGCTGTGTGGATGAACAGCTTTTGGCTCAAGCTCAAGGAAATCATTTGTCTTCACTGCTGCTCTCATTGCCCCTCATCATTCCTGGATCCTGTTTAATTCTGTTGCTGCTCCACTGTAAAACATTTATCTGCATATTTTATCACAGGTAATTTCTGCATTCCACCCTGTTTTGGCCTCTGTCAGTATTTAATTTTTTCAATTTAAAATCATAATTTTGTTCTTTTGCTTTGCTTTCCACTCCTGACTCTATACTAACTTCTGTATATTGTCATCATATATTTTTGCATATAGATGTGCTGTAGTTCCTTCCTGATCATTGTACTGTTCTCATTCAGATTTCTCCTCATGATTGGCATCCTGACATCAGGAATGTTCCATTTGTCATTTCATTGTTTCTGTACATTTTGGATGATCAACTGTGCTCTGTTCTGTGCAGTGCAATGTCACCCTGGCAGTGCTTGTGCCTCGGGAAATAGAAAATGCTTCTGTCCCCTGGCATGAAGGAGGGCAGCTTTGGAGAAACGAATGCTTTTCTTTGGAGAGGGATGTCAGGAGAGGGTGTCACCCCCCTCCAGCTCTCCTGTAGGCTGCCAGTGCTAAAGACAGTTGAAAAATCTGCGAATCTGGGATAAGGTTCCGATTCCTCCTGTCCCTGCCGGTGTTCCTGCAGAGTTGGAATGGCCACAGGACGGCAGTGTCGCACCTCAGGGATGTGAGTTGTTTTCTGCCGGACGGAGATTTTCGGTTTTCTTCCCATTGCTTCTCCAGCTCCATTTAAGTGTCTCTAGAGCTTTTCAACCAAAGGCACTGGAAATTACACATCTCCCCCTGAAACTTGCCTCTTTTTCTTTGGTTGGTGCTTTGCCCTGATCAAAACCCGTCAAATTTTCAATCTCCTCAATCAACAGTATCACATCCTTACAGGATGGGAGTCAAATCCCAAACGACCCCATGGGATGGATTAATTGGAAGAGTGTTCCCACAACCAAAGTGCATTTCTGGATGTGCAGCATCAGCCTTTGGCTCCTGATATCTCCTGACACAGGAGATAGTGTCTGATGGATCCCTAGGAACTCAAAATGAGTGTTAACAGATCCTTGTTTATCTATCTGTATATCTTTCTCTATCTCTTCAATTATACTTGAAATTATAATTCTATCTCTGCCCCTCCCAACTATATTTGGAGGGGACTGGAATATAATTATAACTTAAAGAAATTATTTAACTTTTTGCTAAAATGCCTCTGTGGGGCAGGGGGCAGGAGGTACTGATTAGTGCCCCATGACATGGTACAAATGTTCACAGGAGGAACTGGAGAGGAATGCTTTATCCGGTGAAAACCACAGGGAAAACAGTCTCTAATGGCTCTGTCTGGAAGTGAGCCAGGGTCCAAGCCATATGTTCTGCACCTAGGGGAAAACACCCTAATGATCAGGCCTGGGATTTTCTTTTTCTTTATCCAAATATTAGATAAGCATTGGTATCTCTCCAAGCTAAAAAGCATGCAGAAATTCTGATCCATCCCAGCGTGGCCAGTTTGAACCTGATTTTACTGACTTAAATGTGTGATTTTGGGATTTCTGAAGATGTCTTTTGGAAGCAAAACTGTGTGCATTGATTAGACAGAAGCTGATGAGTCATTATATGGATTCAGGATGCTTTATTTCCCAAACTAAACCATGATCTGCTTCCATAGGCTGGTATAAGTGTAGCTGTGAGTATGGGGGAGGAGGAGAGGCACGCTCTGGAGCTTCCCCCAAAACGCTGCACTCAGGACAAGGATGCTTCCTCTCTTTTCTGCCTCTGAAATGTGAGTGTTGAAATTCTGCTGCATTTCTTAGTACAGCCTGGTGCAAAATAATCTCTGCTGGAAGCATTTTACAGGTTTTCATTCAGTAGGGAGTTTATCTGAGTTCAAAGTCCAGAGCAGTCACATGGTCTCGTAATGAGCCGGAGACTTGATGTTCCTGCACGGCCCTAAGGTTTAAAAAAATGAGAAACAAAGGATATGAGGGAAGAAGCAAGATCTGCCCACAGCTGCTCATAACCATATCCAGACAATTTGAACCACACTGCCTGCTCTCCAGCTCATTGAGCACAGGAGGATATGGGATATCTCGTGCCACAGGAGCGGGGCCCTGGTGCTCTGCACTCTGCCTAGGGGCCATAAAGATTAGCCAGGTTTTAGTCCTGAGCTGGGAATGTTTCCTGCTTGAGCTCCTGTGAAAGTCAGACAGACTTTACAAAACCATTCCAGTAAATTTGCCTCATGTGGCTTGTTTAGCCTCAAAGTGATTGGAATTATCACCTCACTTCCAGAGATTTTCCCAGGGCTTCATTATCTTGATTGTTTCCTTTTCTCTATGCCTAAAATGAAGTATTTTTCCCTTTTCTGTCTTTTAAGAATAGAAGTGAAGCCCACAGAGCAGGAAGGGGAATGACAAATAAGGACATTTACATGCCATAGACCGGGTAACCAAGTTAAATTTTAGGACAGCAAAAATCATAAGGAAAAATTACAGAACTAACCCAGGATTTTGATTATTAAAAAAAAAAAATAAATCCCATTCTACTGAGTGTGGTCACACCAGAGATTATAGGCAAAGAAATTCTTACATATTAATTATAAAATGTTATCAGGATGCTTTGTTTGTCAAACAATTGGACAGATTTCCTCTTGCCCTAAGAAAGAGCCAGGGAACTCGCCAAAAGCCTGTGTTTACAGTCTATATCTGAAAATATAGAGGAAGAAAATGAAAGTTTAGGGATGGAAGGAGATGAGACCTTTTCTATATTGCATATAATTTATACATTTCACACACACACATACATATAACATACATACATACATACATATATATATATAATATTCTGCTCAAACTTCTTTCCCTTTAAAATGAAGATGATTATTGGGACTCAAAGAGACATATTTCATTCCTAGAAAATATCCGTTCAGAAAATAATTTAAGATTTGGGGTCAAATGATTAGTGTGCGCACAGATTTGCTTCCATGTTGATCAGCGGGGTTTGGATGGTTTCCAGAAGCACAGGACCAGGGAAAGTTTTACCAATTACTGGCCTAAGTGCTATGAGACAGACAATATTGGTCATTTTAATTTTGGTGTGAACTATGAGCCTTGTACATGTGGAATATTGCACCAAAGCTCAGTCCAAATCTGATCTCAATTCCACCTGTCTCCTTTCAGGCTCTTCTCTAGGAATGAGGGGAGCTGTGCTGGCAGAAAACCTGCTGGAGTTGTGACTGTTCACAGGGTAAACCAGGCAAATCCTGATTACCAGGGCAGTAATTACACCTACCATCTCCTCCTTCCAGAGCAGCTGCCTGGTGATTCCAATCAAACTGAAAAATGCTGGCTGTATATCAAGGACAAAGAGAAGGCAGAGTTTGGTGTACTTTGGGAACACCCAGATTTGCTGGGGATGCTGTGAGCCTGGGCATCCCAAACAGCTCATATTTATCTATCTGGATACCCCATTTTCTTTCACTATGCAGGGAGGGTTGGCTAAGACATTCTACTTAAGACATTCTATTTTCTAATAGAATAAGACTTTTTATAGTGTAGGAAAATCTGCTTTCAATTGCCATTGTTGGGCATTACTTTAGTCAATGAAAATAAAGAGTGCTTGGGAAGCTGCCTGGAAGCCATGTGATTTCAGGGTATTGCTATTTCCCTTTTTAAGAGGAAGGAAAGCCAACTTTTTTTCTTTTATGTCATGGTTGAATACAGTGATGTATCCAGTATGGAGGAGGGGAATTCACTCCAGCTCCTGTGATAGGTGTAGGAAAAATGGGCTCTATGTGCCCATTTTCAGGCATTTGGAGACTCCCAGACCCACCTGAGTTATGCAGCACCTGTGGTGGGCAAGTCCTGCCCAGGAGCTGAGGGTCTGGCAGCCCCTGTTCTATGGCTGCTGCAGGTATGATCCTTATCTACATCAATATGGAATTTGGGTTTGAGCTGTTCTGCCAGCTTTGCCTCTGAATGGAGTCAGACTGCACAGGTGAAGGCAAGACATATTTCTTTCCCTGTATATATGTAGTACTTGCTGTGTGTTTGATTTAATTAATGTTTTTCTTCAGACATTTTATTGTATTTGATGTTTTGGGGTCTTCATTTTGCCCTGCTGCTTATGTACCAAAAATCAGGCCAATGCTTTGCAGGTATTTCTCTGCTGCACAAGTTCCCCTTTCCAAGTCGCTCTTAAGTGATTATATCCCATTCCTGCATCCCTTCCATCCCTGGAAATGTCCAAGGCCAGGTTAGATGGGGCTTGGAGCAGCTTGGGATAGGGGATGATGTCCCTGCAGGGGTGGAATAAGATGATCTTTAATGTCCCTTCCAACCCATCTCATGATTCCATGAAAGAACCCCTGTTTGCTGGGCAACAACATTCTATACTTCACTTGCCCCACTCTACATGACCTTTTGTATATTAACAAAGATATTAAATCACAAAGTGAAAACACTGCTCTAAAGTATAAAATATTGTTTTAAGTTACATTTGGCCTGTGTAGATAATAATTATCCTATTATTAATTAGGAAATTACACAGCTTTGTGAGGTTCCTCTTAATAGAAAACAGCAGCCCTGGAAAAAAAATAGACACATGCACACACACACACACACATATATATATATATATAAATATATACACACACACATATATTACACCCACCACCACCCCCCTCATTATGAAGAAAACAGCTGGTGGGAAAATTTATTCCTGTATCAGCCCTACCTGCAGGACCACCCACCTCCTTGGTAGAGGAGGAATTTAGGATATGTCACATGTTCCACCAAAGTTGCCTCAGCTTGGGAAGCTGCAGTCCAGCTGGAGCTGTGGCTGTAGCTTGGGGACTGCTGGCATTTTTCTGCTGGAAATTGGCTTAAGGGCAACAAAGTAATTGCAGGAGGTAAATAGACTGTCAGAGAGTCACAGAATGGTTTGGGCTGAAGGGACCTTAAAGGTCATGTAGCTCCAACTGCCTGCCATGGGCAGGGAGTACTGAGGTTCAGGGTTTACTGCTCTGGTTTATGGCTGAAAGATGGAGGATTAAAACCAAAGTATGTCCATAATCCATTATTTGAGAGCCATAATGGCCTTTTTGAGCTATCATTGTGTAGGTCCTCTCTCAGCTGTAATGGCACCTTTATTTGCAGGGAAAACATGACAAATTGCAAAAATCCCCTTTTGGTCTTCATTAACCATTTTTGAAGATACCCTTTTCCCCACTTTGTACTGTTGCTGGCCTGAATACCTACATCAAAGGAGACTGTAAAACAAGTCCTCAAATAATTGAGCAGGAAAAGGCAAAACAGTGACCTATATAAGATACTTTTCCAGCATCACAATAAGCACAATAATGTCCTGAGAAGGGATTTCATAGTCCCTGGTGTCTCCCTCCCCTGGAGACTAATTAAGTTTTGCTGTGGATTCACTTTTTTTAGCATACCTGTTTAATATCTGTGTTTGATCTGGGTGGTGTATTCTGTTCTTGTATGAGCACAGAGACCAACTAAGATTAGAGAGGGCAGGTTAGCACAGGCAGAGGATTTGCTGCCATAGGATTGTTCTGGGAGAGGGCTGCTCCTGGAACTAGTCATAACATGGACATGATACACATATTTTTCTTAAGACTTTTGATTAAACATGTAGGAACAAGTTCATTAATGCCCTCTATGTTACACACAGGGCATTTCTTTAATGTATTTTTATGTTAATCAACATTTAATGAGTTGAATATTCCTTTGGATTTTTTTTTCCATCCTTCTTGTCTAAATTTTATGGGAGGAACTGCTTTCCTCGTCCCTCAACTGCAGACTGAACCAGAGGAATCTCTCCTTTGTCCACTCAGTAGGCTGAGAGTTGGCAATAAGGTTACAGGGAAGGAAATCCACGGTGATTAGGGGGACCCATCCTGTGATGGAGATGCAATTGTGAGAGTGTTGTAGTGACACAGCCTCGGGAAAAGGCCAGACCTTCAAACCGGAGTTAAATTGCCTTGTAGGGACAACACGGTTCCCTTCTCCCCCTCACTAAACCTTCAGTAGCCAGGCTGTTGCAAAGGTTAGTTAGTGTTATCTAGATCTGATTAGTGATGAGAGGCAAGAAAAAGGTCACCTTTTCTTAAAAGGAAGAAATTAGTGAAGCTGAAAAACAGGGGAAAATGGAAGGCTGGTTATCCAGTATCACTGTCGTAAAAACCCAAATATATATATATCCCTGCCTGAACCCAATTATCAGCCTTGCCTGGCTTCCCTAGAGATTTAACTCTTGGGTCTCTTCCAGAACTCAGCTATGATCTCAGATGCTTTGGATTTTGGTATTTAATTGTAAGGAAATTAGCAAGTAATATATGGATTTTCAAATTAAAGCTCGGGGAGCAGTCTTCTTGAGAATAGGAGGATTTAATGGCTGTAATCCTTGGATTGTACTTTGGCTTTCCATGCACTTGTAAACAGACATTATGTTTCTCAGGAAAAAAAGCAATGTCCATCAAAACAATCTTGAAGGCTTGGGAGATGTGGGGCTAGCTGCATTGTTAGAATTGCTTGTGGAAAGGGACTTGCAGTAAATCTCTTGGTGTTCAGATTAAACTGGACAATATCCTTACGTGTCTGCATGGCAGCTGTTGGGATTGCAGCCACAGAATTATCCACAACCATCCCTTGGCTTTTCCAGGCCTCCGGTGGCTGAAGTTGTTACTGAGTCCTGTGTTGTTGTGAGAGCACTGGAAATAACATCTTACAGAGTCCTTGTGCACTTCTTTCTCTGCTGGTTTCAGCCTCTCTTTTTGTAAGGCTTTGTTCTGAGGCTGCCAGGCCTGAATGGAGAATAGGAAGTCACTCCAGCTGCTTTCCTCGTGCTGGCATTCTGTGCTGAACAGGAATTGCTGAGCAAAGAACATCATTTCCCCAGAGAGGTTTGCTGGGGTAGCACAAAGGCAGTCTGGTGTTTGTTTTTTTTTTAATTAGAAGATCCTGCCAAATACTGTCATCAAGGGTTGGGGGAGGAAGGGAGAGAGGGAAAGAACTGCATGAAGTCTGGAGTCCACTTGGAAGAGCAAGAAGGCTGCCTGGGAGCAGTGCATTCTCTACAGAACTCTTGCTTCTTAATTTATAACATCCAGAAAAGAGGGCTGGGATTTTTTTTCCTTTTTTTTTTTCCTTCCCTCTTCCATGGATCTTGGTTCTGATTGTTATTCCTCCAAAAGAATTGGAGGGATTATGCAACTTTGCACTTGGTTTTGGACTAGCCAGTGGAACAAAAATAAGGAGAATTCCTTTTCTTTAGTGGGTGCCAAATTCTCAAGTGACGCATCATGCCACGTTGTGGTGATGAATGCACGGCCGGCTGCTTGCTCCGCTGGAGCTTAAATTCTCTTTTTTTCCCTTAAAAAAAAAGATAAGGTTGTGGCTTCTTTGCTTTCTTTTTGCTTTGCAAAGGAAAGGTTTAGAAAACAATCCATAAAGAATAATTGACGTGTTTGGGGGAAGAGGAAGATATGGAGCCACTTCACTTCTTGTTGCAGGTTTAATCCAGGATAAATGTGTAATTACTGAAACATACTGGGACCTGATGCTGTCTGGTGCTGGATGAGGAATGCACTGGGTGGTTTATTCCATTCCTCAGTGCACTGGTGACCACTTTCTTTGTACTTCTGTATTACTTTGTAATATTTGACTCTTTCTTGTGTTCTTGCCCGCACTATTGTCAAATACTTGCCTTGCAGTTTGAATAGGTCTCTCTAGCAAGGTGGCTTCAGGTCAGAACTGATTTGTGGATGAAAGATTGTGTGTTTAAACTCATTTTTTGGAGTTTTTTGAAACACATGTTGCAAAATCCCTGTAATGCAGAAGGCAGGTGTGAGTACACCAGGACTGAAAAATTGCCTATCTAGTGCATATAGCTGTCCTGACAATTCAGCTGTGGACAAGTACAGAGTAACTTTACCAGAAATGTTCCTCCATGGATCTCTCAGTGTTCATCTTATAACCCAAAGTGAAAGGATTTAATATTCCTTTGACTTTTTGGTGTGTGGTTTAATGGTTTTTAATGCACATTTTATGATTATCTACTCTAGGTTTTGATTTCCAGTCCAGCTCATCTCCCTGAGAATAGTAACATATTGCACAATTAATTTGTTGTTTATAATATGCCCATGAAAAGAGGCTCTTCCATCCTGTTTATTCCTGTGTTTCCAGCTGATCTCCACAGAACAAAACAATGGCTTCTGCACCAACTTTTGTTACAATTTTGCATAACTGTGTTCAACTGTGGCAAATTTTGAAGGTCTTGGGTTTTGTTGAGGAAGTCTTTCTGTAAAACCTTAGAAATACAAGTAAGTCAATCCCAGTACAATGGATAGGGTTTGAGTTTGCTAAGTAAGTCGTCAGTAGGCTAGATGCTAGACCTGAATTTTCTCTAAAATTTTCCACTCTATTAGCACCTATACAAGAGGATTTCCTCTTCACAGGGTTTTGGGTTTTATTTTGCTTTTTGGACTTTGTCTAATTCTTTGGTAAAGATCATCTGGAAGAGAATTGGGGAACTGTCAAAACACAGGTTGTTTCCTGTCATTGTCTAGAGCATTGTGGGCTTCCATCTCCTTCCTGCCTTTTGTTCCTGGGTTGATAATGTTGCCTTTAAATAAGTTCAAACAAAAATAGATGTAATAGAGCTGGAAATAGAAATGAGTATCCTTAAATGAATGTCTTTGCTGCCTGAGCACAATGTGCCAATAATAATAAAGCCAGGTGATCCCAGAGGGGAGTGAAGTGTTTACAGCCTGTGGGTCTAATCCTGTCAGCTTTCCCTTGCAAGTGAATCTGCTGAAGTCACCAGCAGCACTTCAAGGAAGTGACAGATGGATGACAGCAGCAGCCAAGTAGCAAGAGGAATTTCTTTTTAGCTGGAGTGTGCTGCTCCCAAAAATCCACAGCATTTTTAATAGGTGTTGATCATTTGTTCAAGGTGAGTTGCGCTGTATTCCTCTACGTCCCAGTGACAGGAGTTGGATATTGCACTTGAGAGATCCATCATAAAATCTGTCCTTGCACCAAAGGTCACAGCAGGGTTTATGCCCTGTCCTGGTGAAATAGAGATTTTGGAGTTTACTTAAAATAACATTATGAATTGAGCATTTAAAGTATAGTCTGTAGAACTCTGGGTTGAAGTTTAACCTTTTTACTTAAGAAACCCCTGCCATGGTACAAAGGGCATAGGAAAATGCAAATTTCTAAGGTTTCTTGCATAGAAAACAATACCAAGAGGAGATCAGGAGATCCAAAAAGCCCAGATAAAGAAACCCCTCTGTCTCCAAGCTCATTAAGACCACGGAATACCCAGATAAGGACCGAGGGACCAAGAAGCGCATGAGAGGAGAAAAGGTTCAAAAGTTCATCCTCGAGGAAGATCACAAATCTTCAGCCTCAGAGACCCCCAGGGACCCCCGTGCGACCACCAGAGCCAACAAGGCATGGCCAGGAGGGCGTGGACCTGATCACCATACGAGGAGAGGACAGGCGGGGCCAGGGGTTGAATATGCCTGGGAAAGTTGTGCAATCTCTTCCACATGGAACACCTTTGGGAATAAAGCTGTGGGACAGCCCGAGGCTCGGGGCACAAGTCCTTATGAGAGCTACCTCACTTGTGCCTGGGCTCCAATACATACCCACTGCATAACTAAACTTAATTATGGAGTCTATTTATTCTCCTCATTGCTTCACTGGAACATCTGCAAGTGGCAGGAGTCTGAGCACAGCATGGAAATCAAAAGGCAGAACAGAGGTAGAACAAACAAGGGGAAGGATGTAGGGCAAAGTGTGAAGGTAAATACCAACAAAAGCAAGTATTTATAAATCACTAGTGATATGCCTCAAAAAGGGCTGTGCATTTTTTAAACATCTGTTAGTAAAGGAAATATTGCTTCTGTCCCATTGTTGCATTTCTGGCATCAGGATAAAGGTGCACCTCAAAGCTGGGTGTATAATTTTGAAATGGGTTACCAAGGGTATAGTGTTAGTATAAAAAAGACAAAGCCTTTCTTTATCCTTGGGGAGCTTCTGGTAGACATTGATCTATGAGAAGAAGCACCAGTAGAGATGAAAAGCTTCTAACATGAAAATAGGGAGAGTCAAAAAGTGAGATTGAGTTTTGAGGGGTCTTAAAAGTGAGTATTAAATAAGTGAATGAAAAAGAAAGTCTTAATGCTGCATTTTTAATGAACTGGTGATGTCCTGGTTTGAAAGACAGGTATCTGCCAGCAAAAGCTGGAATCTCCCTTTGAATAGAGAATGTAAACCCCCTCCCTCAGATTATTATAATTTTGCAATTAGGGGCTCTCAGGCAAAGATTTGGGAATAGGAATAACAGTTCTTTACTAGGAATATTAAAAATACAAATGTAATAGTGCCAAAAGACAAGCAAAACAAAGCAAACAAAACCCTAGAAAAAAACCTGACAGAGTCAGGGATGTGACCTGACACCCTGGGTGTCAGGGTGTTAAAAGCAGTCCAGATGAAATCCTCCTGTAGTAATAGATGCAGTTCTGTGGAGTGGAGATGGTCCTGTAGAAAGTCCAGTGGTGGTGAGATGAGTCCAGTCTTCCTCCGAGAATCCAGTGGAAAACAGGATAACCTGGTGCTCCCAGGTCTCCCTTTTATCTGGGTAGGAATGCCTGGTGCACCCCTCACTGGGTGGAGCATCTCACAATGGGATGCTGTAGTGTGTCATGTCATTGGTGAGCCTTAATGGCCCATTATCAGAAAGCATCAGCCCCAAAACTCGTGTTTGGCCACCTCTTTTGTTTTGTCTTTTGTCAAGTACCCATAAGTACCCAGCAATTAGGTCCCAAGCAACCCATGAGAAAAAATTCCACAAACACAAAGGAAACAAATCCAACCCCCAACAGGTGGGTAGGAATGTGAGCTTTGGAAAGCCCAGAGTCTGCAGTAGGCAGAAGACAAGAGTCACAGCAGCAGAAAGGGAAAAATGGGAGTTGACTTATGTTGATAAAGGCATTTTTGCCTCCCCAAGCAAAATAGGCCACTTCCAGAAACATGTTTAGCACTCATTTATTAAACCGGAGTGCTGTGAGAAACAACTGCTCACTTTGAAAATTTAAAAGGTTTATTAAACTTTAACTAAAAATACAACAAAAGGACTACATAAGGAAAAAGTGACAGCACTGGGAAGTGCCTCGTGTACGCCACATGGCCGGTTCCATTCCAGGATGGATGTTCAGTCTTTTACACCCCTGGGATTGCACCAGCCAACCCTGGCCCCTCCCAAAGTCTGTCAGCCAGCTCTTCCCTGCCCTTCATCGCTGGAGATCGCTCTCCTGCAACTTGATCGGGGCTCAGGTGTCCTCATGTCGCACCCCCTTAGCAACGAGCCCCTTCATTCCCAGCTGGCCACGGAAGGGACACAAGAGCAGCCTTCTTTTACCTGTCCTAGACACCCCAGGCTGGCTGATGGTAACAGTACAGAGGGGGAAAGGGAACCATGGGGAGAACAAAGGGCATCTAAACTATAATAACATAACTATACATCACTAAAGCTTTTCTTAATATTCACACCATAGTCATCCCTTAATTGGGAGAGCCAATCATCTCATTATCCATCTCTAACAGTGCCATTGTGTGTGGCTGGCATGGCATTGGATGGACAGGACTGAACCTATTCCTTATCCGTGTTGTGACTTTACTCAGCTGCTGTGTTTCATGAGACAGAGAACATAATGGACATTAGAAGTAAATGTGTTGCTGTCTGCAGTTCAAAACTGCCTTTGTCTTGTTTTCAAACAGTTACAGAATTTCTTCTCCAAGGGTGGAACTTGCTGGAGTTTTTGGATGATGAAAAAACAACTCCCCTGAGGAAGATTCATGGAAGCTGAAGAAGGCAAGTCACTGTTGTGCAGACTGTTTTATGTGACTGTAGGATATTTTAGAGATGGAGGAGGTAAAACCAATCCACGAAAAAAGTAACTGGAAACCCCCAAACCCCAGTCTCCCCAAACCTGGATTTTATTGCACTGCACTCAAAAGATACAATTTCTAATTTAGAAATTTCTGTGTTCAAGCTGCAGTAGTTAGTAAAGCCCTGAAATTTTAATTGTTTGAGGAGTATGTATGATGCAAAAACATCATGTGGTTGCAGAGGGACCACTATATCTATTTCTAGAGTTATCTGTTACATATTTGTTTACAATTCTCTTGTTTGTAGCTCCTCTCTGCTTAAAAGAAAGCTGTGAAGAAGCTTTCTGATTTAATAGGAGTCTGATTTAATAGGGCTTCCTGGACTCTGCAGAAGTGCTATAAAATCTTTGTAGGATTTGGTGAAGTCAGATAGAATGAATGTAGCATTAAAAAATCAAGAGACCTGTAGATAAGATGAATTGTTGCTTTCCTTAAATTATTTCCCTTTTAGCCAATGAAGAGCAGAAAACATGATCACAACTCTGGCTTACTGTTGCCTGAGTGCTGGGAAAAATTTTGAGTTGGTAAAAAGCTTGCAAGACTTTGTTTTAGATCTGACTGAGAAAATTGTCCACGGTGTGTAAGCATCTCCAGCATCCAGAGGATCTCTCTGATATGACAGACATTCAGCAGGCTCCTCAAATCAGGGTCTAGGAACTTCTGAGTATCCTGAAACCTGTCCCACAATAAAGGGGGGAAGTAGTTCTTAAGTTTAATATGGATCATTTAGACCAAAAAAGCAAATAACATAAACTATTATAAGGATTTATGAACAATTTATCCCTGTTATTTTAATCTTAGAGGTCAAGAAAATGCAAGCAGCAGGATTTTTTTGTAGGAACAGCACTGAAATTCAAACTCTTCATTTACCCATTGTGGAAACTAAGTGTGTGCATGAAGGGAGTGAGTCAAACTTAAGACATGCTGCCATCTGATTATAACCCAGTGGGTGGGAGGGACTAAGTCCTGGGGCTTTGAACTAGTTAGATATAAATACAGAGCTCACTGGCAAAGGTCTGCTCAGAGGGACAGGGGGCCCCAGACAGAAGGGGAAGTACTCCCAGTATCCTGAATAACAGACACTCCAATATCATTAATAAGCCCAGAGTCTTCTGGGGAGTGCTTGGACTAAAGGATACCAGAGTGATACAGGCTTCTAGGGGAGGAAATATTTCTCTTTTAAGAGGAAAAATGAAAAAGACTCTGTGCCAGAATTAGGAGATGAAGATCCTTATAGCCAACAGAGATTTATCCTGTTTAAACATACTGTAACAGGGCCATAAAAGGCATATGTGCAGTATATCTGTAATCAAAGCAAAATGAAACAGGGCAGAAGGGAAGTTTTGAGAACATATCTAATCAAATAGTTAAATTTATTTTTCTGGAAACTGAAGCTTGCTTGAAAAGAACCGGAACCATAGCAAGTAATTTGAGAGTGAGGGGGAGGATTGAGTACTATCTAGCCAATAATATAAATGATAAATTTGTAAATGTATTGAAAGTATTGAAGCTTCTTATGGAGAATCAGCCTGTGTATTGAGACAAGACAAAGTGAGGGAAAATCAGCATTGTGCTAAATCAACCCAATACATGTTTGTGCAATGGCCAATTTAATTATTAAACATGACTTAGGTGCAGAAAAAGAGATCTAAAACACAGTGAAGACAATCCTTTGAGTAACAGTATGAGAGCCATTTGATTTATTTTATATGTGACTAGAAGACTTTGACTTAGGCATTTTGGTATGTTCTGTAATGGCACTGTTGTGTTCTTGTACAAATGAAATGATTGCTGGATATATTAGCCTTCTGTTCTCAGTCTTCCATAACTTTTTGTTGGAGAAGGCAGGGATAATTTTTATTAGTTCTGTGTAAGCACTGAGATTGATTCAGGTCCCATGACAATGGAATTGATGTCAGGAGAGTTACCCACAGTCAAATTTGCAATTGAGCAGTGCCTTTTTATATGATTAAGTATTTATTCTTTGCAGAGAGTTTTTAAATTGCTCAAATAAGGCCCTTGGCCTCTGCTCAAAGGTGAACTTTTTGGAAAGTTTGAGTGAAAACATTTCATCCATTTGTGAATACGAGCAGAGTGGAAAACTATTTTTCCCCTCCATAAAGACTTTTTGCTGCCTTCTTTTGAACAGTTCTGCAGTGTGAGTAGCTGAGGCCTGTGGGCTAAAATTTGGCATTGAAATAGCCATAACTATGAAGTGCCTTAGTTTTGGCTTTGATTTGACTGAGTTGTGAGCCTCAGAAAACAATGTTCTCAGCATGCACTCCAGGGTGTTGTTTCTTCCTTCAAAGCTGCTGAAATCTGCAGCAGAGAGGATTTACTGTGAGCAACTGAGGAGCTCTGCAGCACAAAATCAAGAGAAAAATATTGCTCTGAAGCTGCAGGGTCATGTGGACATGGAACAGGAACAAGAGACCTCTCGAAGCACTTACAGTTTACAAAAAGTTTCTGGGTGTTTTGTGGTCCATGAAACTGAAAGTCCAGTTCTAGGACCTGCAGCCTCTGCTCCGGCAGGTCATTTCCAAGGAGCCCAGAGAGTGAGTGGGGATAAGGTGTGGGTGAGTGGGGATAAGGTGTGAGTGAGAGGGAATAAGGTGTGGGTGAGTGGGGATAAGGTGTGGGTGAGTGGGGATAAGGTGTGGGTGAGTGGGGATAAGGTGTGGGTGAGTGGGGATAAGGTGTGGATGAGTGGGGATAAGGTGTGGGTGAGTGGGGATAAGGTGTGAGTGAGTGGGAATAAGGTGTGGGTGAGTGGGATAGGGCTAAGCCCAGACCCTGAGGTACACAGGCACTACTTGCACTCCTCTGGAGGCAGAGGCTCAGGGATCCAATCCACTGCTGTTCCTCCCCAGGACACAGCAGGGGTGCACTTTCCCAGCCATGTGCCCCTGGTTTTACACGCAGGATTGCTTTGAAACCTTTCCCAGTGGGAGTCCAGGGACTCGCTGTTCCTGAAGGAGATATGCCCCCCAGATCTGAGATTATGTCTCTTTGGACAGCACAGCCTGTGAAACAGTGCATGCCTATCTAATTGCAATCACATGTGAAATCAGAGGGTCAGGGATGGCTGGATGTGCTTCCTTAACTACATAATTTTTTGATTTAGCATAGTTAATTATGCAGCCTTATGAAACATTAATTTAGTTTTAAGTATGGGAGCTCTGATGCATTTCCTCTGGCATTTTACAATGAAGCTGGTTAATATTTGCAATTACTTGAAGGCTTCTGTTTAGTTCTGGTGTCCAGGAAGACAGATTATGATGGACTTGTGTGTCTGGTTCTTTACTGAGCTGCAACTGCATTGTCACATCTTTCAGAGTGCAGGGGGAGCAGTGTTTTCCCTTTTGCATAGGAGTGAGGCTTGCAAAGGTTGCAGATAGTCAAAAAGCAGACATACAGCGTGTAACATAGCATTTTGTTCACTTTGATTAGTTAGTAGTTTGTAACTGAAATTCAATGTTTGATTCTAACAACTTTTCTGACTGGCTGATGTGTAATGATAGTGCATCTCAGTCATTTAAAGAATATATATAACCAAGTTTATTAATCCCAGATGAGGCAGATGGAAGACCTGGTTCACCTCTACTCCCTTCTACATCAGCTTGTAGCACGTGCAGAGCATTGCCTGTGCTGTGAGGTATGTGCCTGAGAGGTGCTTTGTGCCATAAAGGACCTTCAGGGCATTGCAGTGCACTGAATATTAAGCAGCTCTAAAGCAGCTCATGATAAACTAACTGTGTAATGGGGTGGGAAGCTGCAACTTGGGTGTGCACAATGTAAAGGAACACTCCCAGGTGAATCTCCTGTAGTGTCTGTGGTGAAGAGCTCTCTGCTGCCAAGCTACGTGCCAGAGTAGGCTGTCAAAAAAACCACGATATAAACCTGATTTGTCTTTGGGTTTCTATAGTGTCTGCATTATCTAGCTTTTGTGGTTCACCTACATATGATTTTTTTTTTTTTTTAGTTTCAATCTCCAGAACTGTAGGCCACAGCACCTGTTAGTTACCAAATTGAGAGCATGTGACATAAACAGAAAGCAAGAATTAAGAACTAAGTATGGTTTAAAGAAACCGGATGAATAACAATTAATGAGATAGTCTGAATAGAAACAGTATTTATTTTCTTCTGTAGGCACTCACTTCAAAGGCATCATCCATTGCAGGGGTGTCTCTTTGGACAGGCTTTATTCTATATGATGGATTCTTGCATTTCCTATGGAATGAACAGAGCGTCTCATGGAATTTTCTTTTTCAATTAACAGTTAGGTATGCCCTTAAGGTGGCATTGCTTTGGAGAAAAATGTAATACTATAAAGATGTTGACTACGAAGGCATGGTTACTAGGAAGTGTCTTGCATAACCAACACACAACCAATTCTGGCTCCTGGCCTACTCAAGCACCAAGGAGTGGAAATGGCTTGAGCTGGCACTGCCACTGAAAGGACCTTCTTGAAACTATGGCTTAACTTCAAAAAGAGACAATGGTGTGTTTTTTTTTTTCCATGTCCCAGAGAACATCCTTGCCCAGTGAAGGTGAGCTGCATGCACACCTCAGATACATGGCTTTGTCCTTTTAGGCTGTGTGATTTCTTTCTCTTCTGGAGAAGCTATCAGGGATCATTCTTACATCACCTTGCTGCTTTGTCCTTTTCCTTTGTTCTCCCAAATATTTTCCATATTTGGGTATCTCTGACTTCTGTTTCCTCCTCTCCTCCTGTCAGGCCCTGAGCAGGGGCAGTCAGACGAGCTGTTCTTTATTTCCAGCTGCTTTATAGATCTTGTGCTTTGTCTTCCCATGCAGGCGTCTGTGTGCCAGCTGTAGCAACAGCTGAAACACAGGAAAAATCATCACTCTGCCACTGCCTTATTTCTCTATGCACAGTCAGTTCTTGTTGGGCTGTAAGTGGTCAATGATCTGCAATCTGAGAGCTTTCCAGACCTCAAAGTATTTTCTTATATAACATTTCACTGGGAGAAGTGTAAAGTTGCATTCACAAGTGGATTTGTGCTTCTCTCTGGTTGTGAGTGGGAAGGAATTCGTGCTCAGCTGTATCAGAGGAACAATTCTGCTTCGGTAAAAAGGGCAGGCACAGGGCTTGATTATGGTAGGAATGTTGTTATTGCATGTGAACATGATTTGGAAAGAACCAAATGTTTAACATGGTGTTGACCGCATGGTTCATTGGTGTAGATCAGTTTTGTGATTAAAGTCTGCTAAAAGAGCAAACCAGCAGTTCTACTAAACTGAGTTGTAGACTCTTCTTTCTTATATTCAGGCTTCCTTCTGTCCTTGAAATCTTTACAGAACATCTTTTAGATTAATCAGAGCCTGTTTGGTTCTCTTGTGCATGCTTTCCTGTGCATTCAGACTCTGTCTCTTGGTCTCAAATAAGTGGTTGTATACTATATAATGGACTTTAAATGTAATTAAGTGTTACATATGCTTTTTCTCTTTTCCAGTATTAAATAATCAATGTTTGCATATATAAGGCAGATTTTTAGGGGCCTTGAAATATCCTTTTGCCAAAACAGACAGTTATCAATACAATGTCTGATTACTGCCACTTCTGTAACCTTTCACTGTGACATGATTGGACTCAGTGATCTTAGAAATTGTTTCCAATCTAAACAATTCAATGGTTCTAAAGTCTGGTCACTGTATCTCCCTAAAAATAATCTGTGAAGAAAATCTAACTCTGTGCAAGACTAATGGCAAATCCAATGAATAAAAATGGTAGCTTTCTGCTGCTTGCTAAACTGTATGAGATCATCTGCTGCTCCTTCCTGATGAAGGTTCTCTTTGTCACTTGTCAGTGGCCAAGAGGATTCAGGAACATAATTTCTGAGAGGGCCTGTGCTCTGCCTTGAATGGAAGGTCCTGAGCTGGTCTGTCTGTAAGGTGTTCTGTAAGGATCCAGTCCAAAACATGTGATTCAAGAGAAGCTAAATTGGATCAAATATAGGAGCTCCTTGCCACTGTATTAACTCACTGCCATTTTCTTTTTAGTAAAGTGCCATTGCTTTGTGACTGCCGTGCAAAGTGATGGCAGTGCACATACTGTGGCACCAGGACATCATCTCACAAAAAAGCTTTTATTTCAGAGTAATTTTTTGGCTTTGGAGTTGTATTTCTTGTGGCTGGATATGCATTTGCATATGCTGGTCTGTTGGTCCTGTTCAATGGCAATTTGCTCTGCAGGTACTCACACAGCTGCTGGGCTGGCCACGAGGGATTCAATGCACACTCTGCTTTTTGCACACGAAAACTACGATGTGGAAGAGCAGTTTGCAAAATCTAAAGCATTCAGAATGTTCTTTGCAGTTTTACAGAAGCCATAGGACTCTGGGAAATCTATACTTCGATTTGTAGGTGCAGTACACTTGAGTCAGGTTATTTATTCCCGATCACTTCATGATCACACATGTAGACTAAAAGCACAGCCTGGCAAGTGATCAGATCAGGGCACCTGTGACCACACAGCTCAGTCTTGGTCTCGTAGCTTAAAATGACGTTCCTTGCCTCCGTATGGTTCCTCGCGTTAAGAGGTGGAAGTGCTGACAGCCCCCGAGCCTGCGATGCTCCTCGGGTACCAACACTGGTGGAAATAAAACCAGGAACATGCTGGAGGTTAGTGTGGGGCTTTGGAAGGTCTGAGTTCTGTTTCAATTCTTAGCACTTTCGTTGCCTCGCAGGGGAATTTGTGCACTTGAATCATCCCTATTTTAAGTCCCAAAAAGCAGGTAATTAAAGACAGCTCAGAAGGCAGCGAAGTTAGTGGGGTTTTTAGGGTGTCTTGAGATCGTCGTGTCAGCACGCAGGTGCCTACAGCTAGAGCATCCACAGAGGGGCTAACGGGGGCTTCTTTGTGAGCGATATAGAATAAAAGTGAGGACAGTGTCGGCGATTGCCGGGCAGGGCTTACTAAAACCTTTCATCTCCTTACTTCCCAACTGGCAGAAGTAAGTTTTTAAAGTTAAGCATAGCTTAAAAATCCTTCCTTACGGCAGCCCGGACACCTGACCCGTGGTCATCCCTGCTCCCCTCCGCCCAGCCCGGGCACCGGCAGAGGAGAGAGGGGAGGGAAGGGAAGGAAACGAAGAGCAGGGAGATGAGGAGGAGGCGCTTCCCTGGGAGCCGGGCAGGGCGCGCCTGCCGCCCGCGGTGCGGAGCGGGGGCTGCCGGGGCAGCGCAGGCACGNGGCGCGCCACCGAGGATGAAACTGCTGTGGAGAGCGAAAATGGTAACCGGCCGTCCCGACCCGTCCCGACCCGTCCCGTCCCGTCCCGTCCCCTGCCCTGCCGCGGGTCCCGCTGCCTGGCGATGCTCAGTGCCAGCAGTGCCGTGCCCGGTCCCGCCGATGCTGTGCCCGGTGCCAGGGGTGTCGTGTCCGATGCCGGCGATGCTGTGCCTGGTACCGGGATTTGCTGTGCCCCCTCCCACCCCCTCCGGCTCTAAAGCCGCTTTGGTTTTTTTCTTGCTCTTGAAATAATAGGTTTTTGGAAGAGCAAATCACAAGCGGTTCAGATCCCTCCTCAAGAGAATGAAAATGTCGCTGTGTTTTAAATGCTCTGTAGCTTCAAAGATTCAAGGCTGTCTGCCGAAGTAATGAAGCAGTTTTCAAAGTGCGAATCTTTCCCTAAATGAAAGACTAAAGAGATTAGTTGCTGTAGAAGAGAGGAGAGGAAAAAGAGACGACTGCTAATCAAAACCAAACTCTTTCCTTAGAAGACTTTATGCAACTATTTAAAGTATGTGCTAGTCTGGGAAAAACAGTTAAATGGAAAGGCAGGGTACCTCGATACCACAGGAAAGGACAGCTTGCCAAGAAAATCTCCAGTGTTCCCTCAACCCGAGGGTATCCTGGATTGCTTTGATTGTTGTGTTTACTTTGTGCTGCCCATCTCCTGTGCTCTGCCTGGAGCAGCAGAGCACCTGGGACTGATTGTGGTCGGAAGAATGGGGAGAACGTTCCTTTTCATCTTATTTTTCTTTCTCCTTTTCCTGGCAGACCACATTTCAGGATGGGGGTGAAGAGGTAGAAGACGGAGCTGTCTACAATGTCACCCTTAAAAAAGTGCAGATTCAGCAGGCTGCCAACAAAGGAGCAAGGTGGCTGGGGGTAAGTGAGGCTAGCGCCGAGGCGTCGGGGAGGGCTGCTCATGGACTTCGGAGCCCTCTCCGGGGAGCTGAATTCCACAGGAATTGTTACAATATTAACTTCTAGCATTGACTGTGCTCATTATTAAAAAAAAAAAAAAAAAAGAACAAACCAAACATTGAACTAGTCTGCCTGGGTTATCTGAAATAACACTCTCCTTGTGTTGACTCTTCCTCTTTTCTTGACCTGTAAAAACAATTTGACCAGCTGTGGCCCTGTATCAGGTGATTCTTAGTGCAGGAATAAGGATCTTAGTTTATGGCCCGAGAAGCTGAATATTTAACAGTTATTTCAGACTGGACTATGGCTTGTTTCTGCTGTTAGGAACCTATCTCAGGTCTCCAAACAAATAGTTATGTTATTTTGACTGGAGAAGGTCCCTCAAAGTCAGCAAAACTTCCTCTAAACTTAAGGGAATACTGGGTTGGGTCTTATTTCTGTATTGCTCTCTTAGCCAGATGAGAAATTAATTGTATTTCTGCAAGAATTACAGCTCTGTACTGTTTTTCAAAGCACGAAGGCTTTAATGGTAAGTAAAATGAGCTTAAATGCACACAGTTGGTTTGACATGCTGCTGAGTGCCTTCACCTTTATCAGGCCAAGTCCCCAGCTGATAAAAAATGTCCTCACTTCATTGGAATCAGTGCAGCTGTGGCAGTTGGGGCCAGGTCTGCAGGAGATGCCTGTAACTTTCATAGTATTTTGTTATGTTTTTTTTCCTTTCGGATCAAAGGCAGTAATATACAAAGTTGGCTTGATGTAGTATCCATGTTGGTATTTTAAAGGCTTTTAAAACTGCCCTGAGATTTCTATCCAGTCATTTTCTTGTGAAGCTCCTGTGACATGAAGCAATACAGCAGAGTTGAAACCAGAGTCAGGAGAAATAAGCAAATTCTGTCCTGCATACAGACAGTGCTTAGAGTCTCCCCTTCCTGTGTTTTCAAGAAGTACACAGAGTACTAATCAGAACAGATAATTTCAAATCTGCTTCCTTTGAGTGGCAGATTTCCCATTTCTGCCTCCTGTTTTTACCAGGAAAAATACTACCAAATACATTTGAACTCCTGCAACTTTCCCAGCCGGTTTTGTGTAAGAGATGAAGACATTTTGAACATGTCTCTGTCCCATAAACATAGTTTGGAAAACTAGAATTTTTTTCCTGCTTAGCCTGCGTTTTTTCTTGTAATAGGAGTTTGTCAGGCTTTGGTCCTGTTCTCAGAGGAAGGGAGTGTGTGTGTTCCTGCTGTCATCCCCACAGCTGATGCTGCCCATCCCAATAGGAGAACCAGGGACTGCAGGGTCAGGACAGTGACTGTCAGGTTCCTGTGGCTGTTGTTGGTTTTTTCAGGTCAGATTGTTTGTGGGGAAGGAGACAATGTGTCAGAAATCCACACCTGTTCCGGGCATAAATCTGTGACTTCGGCTTCCAGTCTAGCCGCTTTCACCAGCAAAAAAACCCAAATCTTATGTATATTACTTAAAAATATTTTGGAACATATTGGCTGATTGTTCCCCTTAAGCTCTTCAGAACATCAAGTATTTTAAGCTCTTCTTGTGATCTTGTTGTATTAATGGCTTTTTTGTGGTCCTGAAATCAATAAATAGCCTCTAACCCAGAGCATTATTTATGAAGAGCCATCCCTGCCCCCAGCAGTTTGGCTTTGTAAAGCCAAATTGTCTCTTTTAGAACTGTCATCAGGTGACTTTTTTTTTTTTTTTTTTTAATCTGGAGTTTATAAGGGTTTATCATTTTTTTCCTATGCTTTGACACTCATTAGCACTAAATTAACAAGGTGTTAGATTTAGAAATGTTGGTCTTAATTTTTTTGATGGTACTCTAAGTCAGGCTTAGGTTCAAGACTCAAGGTCAACATCCTATTTGTACATCAGGAAGTATTGAGCTTCACAGTAACAAACATAGTAACTCACTTATTGATCATATGCGTGCCTGGATTTACTTTTTAAAAAACTTCTCAGTGTCACCTTGTGTCCTGTAAAAGTGCACTTAGCAATATGACACCTTCTGAAGCACTGAGCTTCTCCTGGTTTCTTGTGGTAGGTCAAGTCTAACAAACCTTCCTTAAAATTCTTCATCCTAAGAACCCGTCCAGGGTCACTGAATGGTTGGCCTTGTAATGAGAGAATGGATTGTTCAAAGGCCAATCATAAGATTGCAGCTAAAGCACCATAAACACTTGCCTACTGAAATACAGAAATGTCTTCCCTGTGTTTCAAACTTCTACAACTAAGAAAAGTAAAAGAGAATTAGGCTGCAACATCAGCAGTTCTGAAACTTTCAGAAGTGTGAAGCTTTTGGATAATCACTGAATTTCTTAGCTTTAAATTTAATATTAGACATCAAAGGATGCCAATAACAGCCACTGCTTTTGTCACCACATATTTAGTCACTAAATATTTAGTGAAGCTTAAGACTTTAAGCACTAGACTATTAGGGAATATTAAAAACTCTAGTGGGAGCTCAGTATTGGGAGAGAGGCTGCACAAAAGCACTGTTTTGACTTAAAAGAATGTGCAGACGTGATATTTAAAGAGGATTGTCTGTACATACATCTTAGCTGATGACTGGTATCAAAGCTTCAAAAGTCAAGTGTACTTTCTAGAAATATTGAGAGAGAATCCCTCCCAAAAACAATGGATACAACCAGAGAAAGCATGAATGCATTTTTTTGAAAACAAAGTGGTTTTTGGTGCCTCCAGGATAAATTTTGAGAGGTGTCAAGGATCCTGGAGAGAGAGGAACCAGCTACAAAAGCCATGGAAGCTGAGACACATGGCCTGACATCTTCGTGAGAGAAAAGGATGGAGAAGTAGAGATTTGTACATATGGATGGCACACACACAGAGGAGGGGATGAGGAGGGTTTGGGGTGGACAGTCATCATCAGTTTGAATGGCATTATGTCAGGCTAGAGAAAAAGGCATATTGGTAACTGGAAGGGAAGTTTTGGGAGCACAGCAAGGAATTTGAATGAGGTGGTTAGAAAGGGAATATTGTGTTTTAAAATTTTATTTTCAGAAAGAACCTGAAAAATGGGATTCAGCTTCCTTCTGACGATTTGAATGCAGTCCATAGGGAGGCTGGATGTCAAAGAGGATGGTGCTAATGTCCATGAAGAAAAGGCACCAAAGCATAAGAGACGAATGTTCTGGGGGGGCTTTGGTGTTGAACTGACAGCCAGGTACCCGTGCAATGACACTGAGACGAGCTGAGTCATACTGTAGCCAGAAGTAGGGAAGAACAGCCAAACAGTGGATGTGAAAGTAGATCAGCCACTAAATACCTGAATTTCTGTGGCCAGGAGCAATGTGCTGACAGTGCTAATGGGGTGGGGAGGTGAACTCCAGCCGGTGATATACTGGAAACAGTAAACAGCTGAAGAGAGGGGAAAAAGCAGCGGGTAGAGTGGAGAGATGGGGGAGAGTGGTGCGGGAAGAATAGAGGCATGGGTGTGGTGTGGGCAGGTGGACAAGATTACTGAAACAAAAGCAAAGGAGGTTTTGAAATGCTGTGAAGTGACTATTGTCGAGCCCCCTGCTAAGCAGCTGGAGTGCTTTATCACCCCCTGGCAGGAGTAGGGAGGGATGTGCCACTGCTGTCCAGCCCTGGGAGAGGAGGGTATGGTGAGGAATGAGGGGCTCCTGAATACCTGCAAATGTCTTTCCTATCAGAGTCTTTCATCTGGGAAGGAGGCAGGAAGAGACCTACAATGCCTGAGCATTTAGTGGAGCAGGTCACAGGAAATGCAGCCAGGAACTGGAGTTCCCCAAGCCTCAGTGCTGATTCTCATCACCTGAAATGATTGCTGAGCTTTCAGAGTCCATCATCGCCATCAAGTTTTTTGCTTTATTGATGGATGACAAGGACTCCTCTTCCTTTGAGTCTTAAATATCCAGATAACAGATAAATAGTCTGCTCACTTATGGCCAGGCTGCCTGGCTTCATTAGGCATGGATTACACATTTTAGAAACTTGGTTTTTACTTTTTGCTTTCTCTTTTTGTTTACAGCTGAACTTATGGCTCTGGGGTTTGTTCAGTCAGAGATGGATGTAAAACATAGCTTGTCTTAAAGTGTCTTTAATATTATAATCCTGGGTGTATAGCAGAACATGTTCTTCCAAAATTGTCAATAAACTGCTGTTAGAAGGGTGCTTTTCAATATGTTAAAAGAAATGGGAAAAAGCTGAAAAGTAGCAAATCCATCACTTAATATTTGTGTGTATTCTTAGCACTACTGTTATTTTGATAATTACCTTTTCTGGGAATTTTGTGGTGTTTTAGAAAGAAAGAAATTTTAAATTTTTTTTTTTTTTCATTTAGTTCGAGTGATTGCCTTGCACTGAAAACTGCATGTGACCACAAGTTTGGCTTCTAAACACATCCACAGTCACATACATTGGCAGGAAGTTTGTGCTGGAGAGTTCAGACAGAAAAATTTTGCAAAAACTTGTGGCTAACTAATCTGTATCCCAGTTGGGACCTGGGACACAACCATCTCTCTGACTTCATCAATATGTCAGAAAAGAAGCGTTAGTCCAGATTTCTTTCTTTCCAGCACAGACCTCCTAACTATGGGTTGAGATTTAAGTGGTGCCTGGAATCATCAACATTTAGGGAGAAGCAAAACCTCACATTTTCTCTGAGCCTGCTCCTGCCCTCCCACATGCCCTTCTGAGGCAGCTCTGTGATTTCTTTTTCATCTTACCCTTAGATCCAGATGTTCTGGTTGAGTGCAGTTTCCTGTGGAAGCAGCAGGCAGGGCTTGGCTGATCATTGTCCTTGCAGCAGCTTGCTGTTTTGTCTCTTGATTTAGAGCATGTGTTGGTCACTTTTGGCTAAAGCAGACTCCCTCTGCTAAATCAGGTTTCCTCAGCCTGTCCTGACTGCCCAGACCAAGGCCAGGGTGTAGTTCTGGCCGTGTATTTGGCAGCTTCCGAGGAGCTGACAGGCTTCCTATGGAAACTGAGCTGTGCTCCCATCCACTCCAAAGTCTCTAAGGAGGTCTCTTGGAGAAGGAAGAAGGATGGGGTGTGCTCACTTTGGTTTTGTTCAGGGGAAGATGCCTGTTGGGTGCTGGAGACCAAAAAGTAGCGTATTCTGAGGGAACTGAATGATTTTACCTATAGACAGGTACTCAGTTATCCAAAAGAAAGCTTTGGAATCTCACTCAACTTGTCTTTTGGTTTGGAGTAGGCTCTTTCCTCCTGTCCTTCCTTCAGTTGTGGGTATAATGGTACCATGATACTACTCCCAGCCCTTATTAATGACTTCTCATGGAATATTTTTCTCCTCACTTCCTAGTTTAGGTTCCAGGGATATCCTCAGTAGCAGTCTTGGATACAGTCATCAGCTGCTTAATAGAGGCTGTGTGTGCAACAGACACTCAAAAATGGAAACTGAGCCTATTAAGACTTGTAAAAAGGAAGCCTGAAAGATTACTGTCCATTACTTTGCCAGTTCCAAATCCCAAATGCATAATTAGAAGGGTGACTGGCTTTGTAGCACAATGTTATGCTCTCAGTTGAGTGTAGAACCTCCCACTCCAAGCTGCCAAAGCATGACAGGGTGGCAGTGCTTTAGTCCTGTGGTGTTTTGAAGGCTGTGTAAGGCTGGGATACCCTGGCATAGCCATGAGGGAGAGACAGGGACAGCCTCCCTTCCTGGGGCTGTGCAGGGGCACCTCTTGCTAGTGATTCTTATATTAAATGGAATAACAAGGGTTAAGAGAGTCTCTTGAGTAAAGCTGTTGGAGGCTGTTCTGTTGCTGCACTAGTTGTGTGTATCTGAATTTTGGATATCTCCCAGCCAGCCTGCTCATGGCCAAAACTTGCCCTTGGCATTTACCTGTGACATGCAGGATTAGAATGACATCCTGTGCTGTAATTGCTTTCCCCTGGGAATTCCTCTGACACCCAGGATGTTTTTTTAAACTGTGCTACTTGGATGCTACAGGTTCTCCCTAAATTCCAGTGTCTTAACTGTCTTGCTGCTGACATCACTGAGTGTTATCTTGCTTGCTTTTTTAAGAAGCAGGAAGTGAAAGGAATAAGCCCCAAATTTTGCTTGCTCTGCAAAGGAGCTGGCACTTTCTTTCTGAATGCTAGATGGAGGTCACTTGTTGGCTTTAGGAAGAGTTGGCAAGGAATGTGGCTATGTGTCATCGGAAAGCCTGTGAGATGCAGCACATAAACTGGACAGAGATGTTGTACAGAGAACAGCCCTGGAGAAACCATTAGTTTCACTGTTTGGGTTTTGATGCCTTCATTTAAGGAACAGGCTGAAGCATTTCATGTATGTTAGTCACACTTGGATTTAAATTTAACCTTGGTAAAGCTAATTAAAAATATGTGTGTAAATGCACGCTTTGAACTTGCATCTTTTACTACTGCTGTTTCTTAAATATATAATTTCCTTTAGACAGCACTGTAAGGGGGTGCACATGTGTGGAGAAGCCAGAACAAAGTAGTCAGATCATGGCTTAGCCCCTTGGAGAAAACAGGGCTATTTTGTGTAACAGGGGTAAATAAATGCTAACTCGATGTGGATCCTGCTCTTCCTTGTCTTTGTGTAGTCACTGTGTAGAGTCTTGTAAGGCAGGGGCAAAAGGTGTGATGTGCTAGCGTTAGTACCACACTAAGATAGTATCAGAGATTGTGAAAGATGATTCCTAAAGGGAACTGGAACCTCGTTCCTGAAGGGTTGGGCAGCTCACCAGCAGTTGTCTCTGGGAAGGTGTCAGGGTTTGCTCCTGCAGTCTCCCAAAAGTACTTTTGCCCTTGATTCACCCCAAAAAGCACTATGTTCAGTGGCCATACAAGCTCTTCAGAAGTGACTTGTAATTCTTCCTGGATGGTACACTAGCATGTAGGGCTCAACTAAAGAGTCTATCTTAAGTTTTTACACCTTTTGAAATAAGAATTTTATTGATGTGTGTTTAATTTGATTTTTTTTTTTTAATATTTAAATAAATTTTTAAAGCCATAGTGGGGAAATCTGTGTTTTGGGTATGGAAATCCATTTACTGTTTATGGAAATCTGTTTACCTTGGACCAAACTGAACTCATGCTAATGTCTGAATACTGTAGTTCAGTTTAGCACCATGCCACCAACAGGTGACAATTTAGGGATTGCAAGGAAAGCAGAAACATCCAAGTGAAGTGATAATGGTCTTACATTCTCACAGCACCTTTCACCCAAATAACTTTCACAGCATGGCTGCTTTGATTTTCTCTAATTGCATAGATTTTCTCTAGACTGACTATGTTGGGTGTTGTAATGCAGCACAAAAGTAGGATTTGGGTAGGGATCAAAATTCAGCCTCAGTGCTGGTGCCTGGGTTTGGGAGATTCCCCTTTCATCAGGGAAGCGGGAAAGAGGTAGGGAAAAAGTGTTTCTGGGACAATGTGACTTCAAAAAGGCTGGGGTTTTGAGGTTGCTGAAGGGCTTGAACCATTAAAAAAAGTTGTGAGAGATGAATTAGCTGTCAGAACTGCATGGTAATATTTATTTAGTGGCTTCATAGTGTTATCACATGGATATCTTCTTCAGATGTGACACATGCAGCAAGGAGCAGCTGCTTAGCAAGGCACAGCAGCACATGGAAACAATTTAGGACCAGAAGTGAATTAATTAAAACCATCTTGGGAGAAGACCTGGACTTCTGAGAGTCCAGAGTTCTGTGGAAGCATTTGCCCCCCATGCAACTGCAGTTGTGAAAGGAAGCTCAAATATTAAGTTACAACAGGGAAGGTGGGAGTGTAGTGAAGCTAAGAAAATACTGTTAGGGAGATGACAGTAACTCCTCACTTGTTCCTGGTGCTTGTTCCCTCATCTCAAAAGTAGGAGAATTAGAAAGGGGATCCACAGGTGGAGAGGGGTTTGAAGACACCAAAAAGGTAAGGACTGTTATATTTCTGTCTTGGTGCAACTGGAGTTGATGTGCAAGTTTAACAATAAATCCTCACGGGACTGAGGCTCCATTCTGGCAATGAATAGGAGGATATAGGAAAAGCCTTCAAAACAGTGAGTGGAGAAGGGACATGTTATATCCAGGGTGGCTTTTCAAAGCAAGGGGAAAAAGAAATTAGTGATTTTGCACTGCTTGTAATTAACCCAAAGAGACTTGCTGCTGGCAGAAGTAATCGAGTCCAACCAAGTCCAGGAGGATTCAGAAAGGATTTAACATTTATATAAATAATGAGAACAAATGCATGAGATTCAAAACACAAGACATTAATTTTTGTGATTTAGGGATAAAACAAACAGGTCCTGCAGCTGAGAAGAGTATTTTACTTTAGACTTGTTATTCTGAATGTTGTGTGTGTTATTTCTTCACCTTCCTCTTTAGCATCTGGCCATTGTTAGAGGAGGGAAAACCTCCAGTTTTGTTTAAAATGACAATTATTATGTGTGGCTGTTTTATAAAGTTCTGGTTTCAATTTGTTTGCAGCAAATGTTCAATGAGGGAGAATAACATTGAACACCGGTACTTACCAAAAGAATCATGAGGACTTTAATGCCCAGGAGGTGTCAGGACCATACTGCCACATGGTACAGGACTTTGGTGTGGGCTGGTTTTACCAGCAGCCTTGCAACCTCCTCCTCGTTAAGGAGAACTCTGGGTGCTCAGATCTTGCTCTTTTTTAATGTGTATAAAACAAAACTTTGCATCTGTGCAGTTTTAGACTCTGCAAAAGTAGGAACTGTGTGGGTTGCCCTTTGCTTTCCCCCATTCAGCTTCACAATAGCTGCTTTAAAAATGAGGCAGCTTGAGCAGAACAGGGTACTCTACACGTGGGCTCCTCAGACATTTTTTTTGTTTGCTTTTTGTTGTCACTTCCAAGCATTGTGCTGATATATGTAGTGTTCTACCTACTGTAACCCTTCAGGTCTTTTCTCAGATCTGTGTGCCACCATGGGACCACTGAGGGTGGGACTTTAAGCAGACTTTTTTTCTGGCTTCTCACATTTATCTCCATTTAGTTGCATGAACCATCTGTTGCACATCAGAGTGTAGCTTGCCTTCAGCAGCTTTGGCTGCTGAAATTTTGGCAGCTCCACCTCAGGTGTGAAGCTTTGTGCCACTTTGCATGGTGACATTCGCTAACCTTTTGCTCTTCTGGGTTGAGGACTGATGGAGTTCTGACTTCTTCCTCTGTGCCATCTCCATAGCTCTCCTGCACATGGCTGTGACAGCAGCCTCCAGTGCTGCCCCTGGGCCACAATGGCACTAAGGAGGAGTAGGCATTTTAAGTGCTTTTATGGAGTAATCCTGTTATTATTGTGTATTTCATCTATTTTTCCTCTTACATTCTTCCCACCGTTTTTGGTTTGAAAGCAGTTTAAAGGATTATTTTCTTTTCCCCTCCCACCCCCTCGCCTGCTTTGTACTAACTTTCTCCCTACGGAGACTCAACCTTTCTTACAGTCAGTAGCTCTTTCTTCCTTTCTGGGGAGTGCATGAGCTCTCTGTGCAAGTAAAACAACGTGTTTTTATTACTAAGTGGCATTTTCCATTTAAAGATCTCAGAATGACTGAACAATATGGAATGACAATGCTTTGAGATAGCTCTTGGGCTTCAAACTGGAGACTTGTGGTAGATCTCATTAGACTGCCAGATCCCAGTGGCTCCATTTTAGTATCTATAAATCCTAAAGCAGAAAGAGACCATCACGTTAGAGCTAGCTAGGGTTTTATTCCTTCCTAAATATAGTTCATGCCCCACACAAGTTTGCATGTATTGAGTAAACTGAGTTTTTGTTTTGACTCGAATTGAGCGCAGAATGTCCTTCAGTTGTTTAGAGGATTCCTGTGGATAGAACTTGTCAGATGAGGTTCATGACATTTCAGAGATGTGTTGGTGTTGGGATGCAAACAAGTCAGTACACTCATCTGGATTAGCTGTTGTCTTCAGTGCACAAGAGATTAATTAACTAAATGCTCCTGAGGTGCATTTGAAACCTGGTTTTAATATTCCATGCAAATACAGCAAGAAAATTATTACGAAGATACACCTCTGCTTTTGTTTGCTTGGTTTGTAGTAATCTCTGGCTGTACTTCTGATGCATTTTGTGTTTCTTAGAGTAGAAAGCCTTTAGGGCAGGGCTGGTGTCTTTGGTTGGAGATGGCAGCCCATTGTGCTGCTGTTGGAAATGCCCCATGAGTAACAACAACGTGTTTCACTTGGAAGGCAGATCTTAGGCCTTTGCATTCCTTCCATGGAGTGCTTCGGATTGATTCTGGCTGTGCTCCAGGCTGCTGGCTCTCTGGAGCAGAGAAAATGTGAATGAACTCTTGCACACTTACTTAAAGCATGAGTCTTGCATTCTTCCTGCAAAAACAGGCACTTTGTTCAGGAAAACATCAGGTGGTCAGGGAGAACAGGACAGAGAAGAGCAGAGGTATGCTATTAACTCCTGGTGGGTAGTTAAACAACAACCCCCTCAAAAAAGAAGAAAAATTAAACCGATGTGGACAACTTTTGATTTATCTGACATTTTTTTCTCTTTTCCCCCCCTTACTTGAAAGCTATACTTACTTTGCATTCTGACTCAATACTTCCACATAATTATGTGTTTTGATTTATGTCCATTGCCTGAGGATTTCAGTCCAAGTGCAACACAGCATTCTTAAACCAAAACACAAATATCTGCAGAGGGTTCAGGGACAGCTCACACTGTTTGTGCTGGGGCGGAAGAGGAGGGTTCACAACTGGTGCTACAGTTAGGAGAATTTTGCAGTAATTTGTATAGGTGTGTGGTAGTTTAGTTGTCACACACCTCTGTTGGTCCAGTGAAATGCAGAATTTCTCATGGAGAAAGTACAGCTGGGACAAGGATGCTGCCATTTTGCTTGCAGACACACATGTAGCCAAACAGTCACTCCCTGGCTCTATAGGGCGTGTGTGTGCAGGAGAGGAGCACCAGGAGATGCCATACTTCATCCCTACTGATGTCTAGATAATATAGGAAAAATGCAGTTTGGCCTGGACTAATGATTGAGTTAATATTTTTGGACTCTTTCAGCACGTAAATAAATATTCAAGCTGGTAACACTTAATATTAGGAAACATTAGCTTCCTATTACTGCTTTTTCTACTCAGACCCCACCCTGAAGAGGCCTCTTAGTTTCAAAACAAAGGGTAGTAAAAAGCACAGCCATGGAAATGAAGTTTATAATGCAGTTTAGGTATGTTTTCGTGCTATGGTCATAAAAGTGGTTACTGACTGCTAACCCATTTCTTCTTAAAAGCTTAGAAAAATTTGGCATTAGAGATTGCTCACATTATTAATAATAATTAATTATTATGAGACATGTAACAGCATTTCTTGGGTATTTGTTGTTCCACAAAAATACCTCGTTCAGTTTATTTTAAAATATGAATCAGTCTTCTGCTAAGTATTTTCTCCTCTGTCAGAAGGCTTTTCATCTCCCCTCACCTACACATTTAATTTCCAGCTATTCTTATTATTACTAATTTATCTCTCTTGCCTTGTTGTTTACACTGGATACAGTGGCAGTTTACACTGATTTCTCGACTTGGTATAAATTTAATTTCTGTATAGTGCTTGAGCAAGCCTTACAGTGTGAAAGAAAAGCCAACAATACAATTAGGATGAATAAAAGCATTTTGGGTTATGTAATATGCATTTATGCTACTATTATGCAACAGAATTATTACTTGTGGCATCCTTAAATCCATTTTGAATTTAGTACTGTTGCCTGCTGCCTCATACAGGACCTTCTTTGTTTCTACTGACTGAGCAGAAAGTGATGATGAGCACCACAATTAATTTAAATTACATTTCTGGAAGGAGATAAAAAATAGTATGACTTGTCACAGGACTAGTATTCTGTTGGTAGTCAAAAATCATGATACAATATGAAATCTGTCTAACTGTGTTAGTGTAATATCAATCATCCCCTCTTTTTGCTACACTTGTTATTTATTAAAAATGACAGCATGTTTCCGCATTTTTCATGAAAGAAACATGAAAAGGGCTTTGCTGACCGCTGTTTCACAAACAACATTTAAATAATAGCTTTCCTCTGGCATTTCTTAGGGTAGGCGTATAGTTGTCATTTTTAACATCAAGGCAGCTTAGAAATATTGCACATAAATACAGAATTTGCTGTGCTATGAGATTGAACCTCTCAGTATTCGTCAGGTGGCAGGTGCACTGTGCCTATCCCTGTAATCTAGAATCAGAATCACAAGAAGCTGTTTCAGTCTCAGGTGAAATGTTTGAGCTGTCTGCCACCTTTTATGTTAGCTTTTTTTACTCAGCACCTTTTCTCCCTTACAGTTCCCAGTAATGGTTCCTGGGTGCTTTGGCACCTCCAGATTTCCAGGGCAAACTGGAGGCTGTGAGAGTGTTGGGAAGGAGGAAGAGGAGTTAAGATAAAGGCTGTGAGCAGAAGCAGTAATTACTGTTTCTGGGGCAAAGGGCAGCTGCCCCAGCTGCCTTTACCTCCTAAAGGACCTTCTGTAATCCATACCTGGAAAAGCTCTTAGTAGTTTTCACAATTAATCGCTGCTTGCTTTATGCAATCCTGGGAGACTTTGTGGAGCTCTCCTCTCAGGGAGACACTGTGTAACACTTCCTTTGGCTCCGGAAGTCAAGATATTCTAGAAAATGAGCTGATTGTACTGCCAAAATGGGCACTAAAACCCATTTCCTTGCCTTCATCCTGGTGTTCTGCTCACTTACCTGTTTATTATTTTGAATATTTATTTACTGCTTGGTTTGGAGATTGGACATTTTGGTGTTTCTGGTCACTGAAGAGAGGACGATACTGAATTTACAAATAATTTTTTTCTAATACAGAAAGGGCTTTGAGAAGATACTTAGTACGGGACACATTTATTTACTGGATTATAAGAGTGTTTGTAGTAAATGTAATATGATGACAGATATTCCTCCAACAATGTAAGATGCACATGACTAAGAGTCTTACCTGACTTACTGGTTTCTTTTTCTTGCTTTTCAGTTTCAAATTAGGAACTTGCTATGCTTCAGTGTCCAATCAAAACCACCACAAGGAATATTTCATAATACAAGTTATGAAAATAATACATCCCTGGCATGCCTAAGAGGGAGGAGGGTTGTGGTGAACTGCAGATCTGTGAAACATGACAAACAAAAAAGAAACATCAATAATCTGATGATTCAGGTTCAGTTAACTCAGTGGTGACACCAAGTCAGATGAGTGAAGAGGGCGAGAGGCCCTATATTGGTTTTGTTAAAAGTCTTTCTAGCAAGAGAGGTGAGAGGCAGGACGAGAGGGAGCTTTTTGTAGGTAGGAAGCGATGAGAAGGTAAGTGTATAAATCATACAAGGTAGAAATGGAGATCTGGAGGTATTCAGGTGTATTTTTTTTTCTTTAAAAACCTTGTATGCTGCACAGTGAACCTCCTGAGTGACTTGATTCTCAGTGAATAATATGGCTATTCTGAGTGGGTAAATTCAGAGCAGGAATTTCTATGTTCCCATGGCTGGCTAAGCTCCAACATTTGTAAGACCTGCACAAAGCCATTATAACCTAGACCTCTTTGAAGATTCAATTTAGTAATGCACTTGCTAGAACTCCTTTAGAGTTGCATGCAGGGAGAGGTGATTTGTCAATTAGGCTTCTTTACTTTTGCTTTAATTCATGTAGAGCTGGTCCCACAAAATTCACCGATATCCAAATGAATCAAAATTTGTATTGCTTCAGAAGATGTGAGAATGCACAGCTCAGCACCATGGAATGCCTCTTGTTTCTTATTTTCCCCAGAGTGGCTTTAAGTATCTGCAAGGTGTCCGAGTGAAAAGGTTCAAGCTGAGCAGCAGCATTTGTGTAAGAGGCTTTTTTTCCTTTTCTCTTTTTCCATCTAAATCTGCCCCACAGCTTTTGTGACTGTTTGCCAGCGCTTTAGACAGATACCAACCAGCCTGTGAGCTCGGAGGAGAAAACAAGAATGCCTTTTGTGTCATGATCATGGAATTAATTGGTCCTGGAAACTCTGGGTCGCTGCCAAGAATGGTTATTTATCTGGCAAGAAGGGAAAGGGAAAGAGCGGAGCATTGGAAATCCAGGAATACCCCTCCTTTTCAGAGCTTAGGAAAGAGTTCATAAACTTATTTTGGCTTTTGAGTTTGGTGCAGTCAGTATGCAGAGTTCTGGTTTTGCATGGGTGTTTTGGTGCAGGTTTTTTTTTTTGTTTTGTTTTGTTTTTGTTTCTGTTGGATTGTTTTATTTGGTTTGGTTTGTGTTTTTGTTTGGTTTGGTTTTGTTGTTGTTTGTTTGTTTGTTTTTAACAGTAGCCAAAATGAGGAAATGAGAGTTATTGAAGTGGAGAGAGTTCTGTGGAGAGCTCTGGCGTAATTTTATTTTATTTCTTTTCCAAGTGCACTATCGGATAAAAGCATCTGCCTTTGTCTGCAGGACATCCGCCGCTGGCCACCCAAGCCCTGCATTGCCAGCCACGCATTCCTAGGCTGGAAATCCTGCTCCAAATTCACTATTTTGCCCCATGCAGACTGTTTTCTGTCCTGGCAGCTGGGCACAGAGCTTTCCTAGGCTGGAAATCCTGCTCCAAATTCGCAGTTTTGCCCCTGTTTTCTGTGCTGGCAGCTGGGCACGGAGCAGTGATGGGATCGGCAGGGCTCTGACTCTGCCGGGCCCACAGAGCTGAGGGCGGGAGGCGGCGGGGATGGGAACGGCCTGGCCCAAAACCACTTGAAATACTTGTGACTCTGTTCGATAAGATTAGCCCAGGCGCTGCTGTATGGCATTGTTTGGGCAAAATCGCCACTTCTCAGAGGGTTTTTTTGTTCGGCGGTCATGCGGCGGAGTTGGGAGTCGGTGCAGATGAATGTCAGCTGCTGTGGGTCTGTCTGTCCTGCAGCCACACCGCGATCCCGCTTCCTGCGCTCTCTTAAAAACTCCATCGAGGTCTTTGTTGCAAGGAAACGCTGTGTCACAAACGTTGTTAATATCTTTTTATTTGTTCTTTACCTAAATATTTGAGTAAGACAGCTAAGCAACTTCTGTTTTATCTGTCTTGCTGTTTTCTTTAGTGATGTGTGTCTGCATGTTAAATGAAGGATATTCTAGGTTTTTCTTCTCTTAGGCTGACATTATGGATGCTTATATTTGGAGCTATATATATCTTTTATATATATATGGAGCTTTTCAAGTTCAGTCATTCCATGATTTGGTTTTTTTTCCCCCTTTTTTTATTTCCTCCAAGGATGAGTGTAGATATTAAAGATACGTGTTGGAGAACCTGTGTGTAAGGAAGCAATGTGAAAAAAATAAGGTTAAAATCACAAAGAGCATCTAATTTCTACTTCCAGAAGGTTAAAGCAGACTCATATTTAGACAAATAGTGACAATCTTGATTAGAGTGCTTTATTTTGAATTAATGTACAAGTTACTGCACTTCAGGCACTTCTATTCCAGCATAGAATGTCTGTCCAGTAAGTTAATAAAAACAGAGTGGAAAACTCTCCATCTGGAAAAGCTGTAAGTTTCAAGAAAAGTGAAAAGCATTTAAAAATCTGTCAAAATTGGTAAAAATGCATTTAAATTGCTAGTTAGATGCTCCTGAAAAAAAATGCAGAATTTCTGATAAAACAAATCTGTAGTGGAGTGGTAATGTTTAAAATGACTGAGCCTGAAGAATATTTGCTACCTCTTTTTCTTATTGTTCCTCCCAGTTGTTTTAGTATTTTTTCCAGTCTGCGTAATGAAAAACAATTAGATTGATTTCATTCCATGATTCTCACTTCCGGAATCTCAACAGATAATATTTGCATTGGAAAAAACCTGTGCAGAGCAGTGGGTTTTTTGGGTGAAAGCAGTTGTTTCCAGTGATATTTCTAAGACAATGTCTGCAGTTGTGTATGTCTGTTTGGGTAGCAGCCTGGTTCTGTACTGATCAGAGTTTTAACTTTCCTTTTTGCCTTGAGTCTCTAATCCATCTTGCTAGGCTTTATTTAGGCATTGGTGGTGTCTATAGTTAATTTATATTCCCACTGGAGTTTAACAGGTAGTGTTTGGAGGAAGCTCTTCAGCCTGGATGTGTTTTGGTGTGCATGGAGCTCTCCTGTTTCAGCAAGAACTGTGTATGTAGGTAATATTTTGTGCTGTAGAGTTGCAAGATGATCACCTTAAAGACAGTGTGCCCCTCTGAAGGTACAGCATTGCCGAGGGTTAGCAAAGTTGTTGGAATTGCACTACATCAGTACACACACAACCTCAGAAAATAGGGATTTCCAAGGATATACCTCTGTTTAATCTTTCTACGTTTGCTTTTGAAAGATGCTGTCTTTTAGGAAGCTACTTGCTCATCACTTATGCTTGCAGATTGTCAAGGTTACAATCTGTTGCCTAAAAAATCGAAGTGAGATTTTAAAAGATGTAAATCAGACCATAAAATGCCATACCTGTTTCTTTTAGAGGACCAAGAAAGTGTTACTGAGGTCCTGAAATGTTGAGGTCTCTGTTAGACCACTGGACATGGTGCTGAAGGAGACAAGGAGGAGCTGGAGAACTTCTTTTGTTCTTTGGGTGCACAAAACACTGCAAAACTGGTGTCATTTGTTGGTACCACTAACTGTGGTCACCATGCACCTCTGCCAAAAATTGCTGAGAACTTTAGGAGTATTTTTTCGTGGCAGTGAGTAGAGCGTTCCTCTGAGCAGAGAGCAAACATGAAAACTCCTTTGGGTAGCCTGGTTGTGTCAGTGAAGAGATGCCCTCTTGATTAAATCCAGACTGAGCAGTTTCCTGTTAGCATGAAACTCAGCCCACAAGGTCTTGTTCTCAAAGCCTGTTATTGAAGTTGTCTGCCAAGTCCCTTTTCCTTTTAAACTTACAGGCAGAATTGCTAAAATAATACAAATACAAGCAATCCCAGAACTCTCACAATGAATTCTAACAATCTGATATTTTGCTGACAAAGTTTTAGATTTTTCAGAAACTGGGTTGGTTTTGTTTTGCTTTGGTGGGATTTTTTTTTATTTTGTTTCTTTTTAACATTCTCCCAACATGATGTCTTGGGGAAGTTGAAGTGTTGCAATTAATGGAAAATTTTGTGTGTGTCTCAGTCTTGGAAGCAGATTCTGCCCTTGTTTTGAGTATTCATGAATTCACATGAGAGAATGAGAGGGTTTTATGTGCCCTGAGTAAATATGTCCGTAAACCATTACACTGTGAGTGGGGTAATCTGCTGGATCAGAAATTAAAAGTTAAATACAGTGGTGCAGACTTTCTTCCCTGTCTGAAAGTGGTTGTATTGTGTAACTAGTTATTTTCAAAAGTATATCACAATGGTAAGATGAAGAATTAGCAAGAAAATTGCAATTTTTTTTTTATGCAGCCAAGTTTTGCTTAAAGAAAATTTGAATGTAAGAGAGTTATGTAGTGGTGACAACATATCCTGATAATATTTTTTCTGTAGTGACAGTGTCATACGTAATTCCAGATACACTCTTAGTTCATTTTTATAATTTGTGTATTTCCAGATGCACCTTTAAGTCAGATACATTACAAGTTACACACCTTTTAAAAAGTTATAAGATCCATGGAACAAAATGTAGCAAAATACTTCCCTGTCTAGTCTGTTTTGGGTTTTTTTTTAAAATACAGACAGTATTGTTGTATTTTAATGTTGTAGCAAGGCTCATTAAGCTGGGAAATGAGATAGCAGAGCTTTGTAAATAATATTAGAGACAGAACTTTAGAATGATGTTAAAGACATCTATATTGTTTAAAACTGAAAAGGATGTCTATTTGAAACAATTCCAAAGCAGTGGAGGGTAGTGATGTAAATAGGAAGAGGGTGGGGTAACTCTTCTGAATTATCTTATTAATAGATTATTTTTTTCCTTTGTGTTTTGTCGGTATCCCGAGCCAGGGTTGGTAGTGACTGTCATTAACATGCTGTCTTTGTGCCCTCAGTATCTTGGTGTTTGAATAAATATTGGACATTTTTTATTTATATTACCATTTTTTTTCCCACATACTTTACAAAATAGAGTCACGAAGATACTCTTCTGAACTGCCCTCTAAATAATGGCATAATTTAAGGAAGTGTTCTTTTCAGAGTCAAAGCAGGCTGTAAGCATTTAAAACAAATGCTGTTTAAAAAACATACCCACACACAATCCCAAACCCTAGATTTATGGACAAATGTCGTGCCAAGTAGAAACTCTAAGAGAAAATTGGGATCTTAGAATGCCTTGTTTGCAAGATGAGTTTGACACCCTCCTTGCAAAAAGTATCTTGAAATGTTTTTGCACCAAATGTGTTCTGACCTTGGCTCCTCTGTGACACCCCAAAGTTAGTATTTTCAGCAAGGGAATCACAAGTGCCAGTGCTTAAGTTATGGTTAGTTTTCATGTTTATTCAGAAGTTAAAGGAACCACTGAATTAATTAGCACTTTTATTCCCTTCAGTAATATTATTCTGTGGGATAATGGATTGTCTTTTAGATAATGATATATGGTGGAATCATGACTTAACTTGATAGTGGTCACACTGTAGAATGTTTTTTGGGCATGTCAGAGAAACGTTTTAAAATAAAATTACTTAAAAACTCCATTATTTGATACAGCATTTGGTGCTTGGAGAGCACCAAAAATTGACAAAATCATTTAGTAACTGGTAATGGCCAATTCCTGTGCAAAGATAGGATTTAATCTGTGTCAGAGATCTGATTTTTGTGCTTTGTTTTTGTTTCCTTTTGTAGGGTGAAGGGGACCAGTTACCTCCAGAGCACACTGTCAGACAGTATGAAACATCGAAGATCAGGGCTATAAAAGCTGGAACTTTGGAGAAACTGGTGGAGAACCTTCTTACAGCTTTTGGAGATGCAGATTTTTCCTACATCAGCATCTTCCTTGCAACATACAGGGCCTTTGCTTCTCCCAGGGCAGTGCTGGAGCTTCTTCTGGACAGGTGAGAGCCACTGCTGTGCAGTGGAAATGGACCCATCCTTTACACCACAGGGGAAAGCTGTCAGGAACTTCTTCCCTTGCTTTTAGTGGGCATGGATTTAGTAACCTGTTGTCAAGAATACTGCAAAATCCAGAATTTCAGCATAAAGATCCAGTCTATAAATGCATTGCTGCTCGCATCCCAACACTCATCAAAGCATAGGTAAGGAAAGTGTGCCATGTTTGGCTGCTAAAGAACCCAGCTGGACCAACACAGCAAAATTAATTCAAGTTTCCTCCAAAAAACACAACAGAATGCATGGGCTGCAAAATCATACGTAGAATAGACTCCAAAATTTTGTTGGATACCAGTATTTTCAGACCTAGGTCTTCTGTTTAGGGGCTGCTGATTTGGAGCAGGGATTATAGAAACACAAAAAAGAATTTGCTCTCCCGTTCTAATACATCACATGAATATGCAGCCATAAATTTCTGCAGACAGCCCAGGAACTGCTAAATGTTGTAAGAGTAGCTTTTATGGTCAGACTGTTAAATCATGGCTGCTGTGTCTGCATAAATGCTTGGAACACACAGCATTAGTTTCTCACCCTAAATTCTAACTGAGACATGGCTGGGTCAGGGGTGGTCTTATTTTGGGAGTGTCATATTTGTTGCACTTTCAAAATCTGTGATTCACAGAAATGGTTCCTCTGGCATGAAGTAATTAGAACAGAGAAGTGGCATAAGAACTCCTAGGGTTTAATTTTGTACAACAGTTTAGTTTTGTACTATCTCCCACTAGGTAGATAAGAAACAAGGCATGGATAACTTATCTGTGCTTTTCTGTCTGGAAATTATAATTGTGGCTGCTTTGTAGGAATGCTGTCTGGCTCAGTTAGTAAATATAATAATAATAATAATAATCTGACAGGTAAGCAGTCAGCTGAGAAAAGAGCAGCCATCCTGGAGAGCAGATTTGGTTACAGTTACATTGACTGTTCTGTGCTTTATCTCTCAGTCCATCCCAATTCTGGTTCAGAATGTTGAGAAATTATAAAATTGACAGGTCTAAGGAAAACATTGAGGCCCTAAGGAAGCTGGCCCTGCCTTCCTCTTCTCACACTGATTTAAAGAGGTGAAAATGCCTGGAGAGGACAGGAAAGCCCGGGAGAACTGTCTCCATAGAACAGAACTCTCTTTTCTGAGCCCGTTTTTGATCTTGCTGGCTTGTGTACCTCTCTGAGCAAGTTAGAATATCCCCTTCAGAGGAACGGGCTGCCTGATCTTGTCAGCATCATCCCCAGCCTTTCTTAATACATGACAGGACCCACAGGAAATCCTTGGAGGTTACCACTTCCTTCCGTTCTCACAAATCACAGGAGAGTAGTGCTTAAGAATCTATGGATGTTTCTCTTGGCTTTTTGTGTATCATGGATAGTCATGAATTTTATGGCTTGGAAGAAAATATAGATTAAACTTAAGCTATAGCAGTTAGAATGATATACATGTAGCTGAGGAATATGGACTTGTGAAGAAAAGCAGACGTTCTAAGGGAAAAAAAAGGATAGTAATTGATTTTAACCAGCTTGGTTTTCATCTCTAGGTTAGTTGAGAATAAGTAGCCCAGAGCCTGCATTTTTGCAACTTTGTTTTTAGTGATACTTGTTAATAATCAGACTACAGAGACTGAAGTGGATGTCAGTGCATAATTTGTGTTTTGTTTTGTGTGCCAGTGAAGTAATAATGAAAAAGGCAATCTCTTAAAAAAAGGCAGCACAGTTTTGGCATTTTTATCAGTTTTAGTTTCATCTGAAGAGCTTGAGCCCATCTCTTATTCTTGGGGATGGAGCAGGGTTGTGGTGTAAGGGAACAATTAGAAGTGCTGAGCTCTTGTTGTTTGGTCCAGGGGAAAACAGTGATGTGACCAGGTCAAAAAAGGCCCTTCCAGCTTTTTACAGGTGAACAGCTCCTTGGGAGAGAGGAGGAAGGAACAGCATCCACATCATCTGCAGGATGATACTTTATTTTGTAGGGACAAACTCACTGAAAAACGTTCTCTACAGTGTATTTGTGGAAGCTGGATCACCCTCAAGCCCAGTGCATTCAGTTTCTGCTGGATTTGCTGTGGATACAGTGCTGCAGAATTGTCTGATGAATGTGTTAGACTTACACAAACCCAGTTTACACAAAAAGTCCTGGGACTCTTGGGAGAACATGCTGGGAAATGTGCATATCCTGTACCCTAAGTGTGTGGGGAAACCTGTTGGTCATTTGATGCTGTCTGCAGAATATCCTGTCCAAGCAGTGCGGTGCTGACTGAATTTGGGGCAGGAAGCATTTATGGTGTCCAAAAGCAGGTGAGGTGCTCTTCCCCCAGTCAGGGAAGCAAATAAAAAAGCAGATGCTGTGCTTTCAAGAAACTTTAATTTTAGAAGCAGTTTTAGTAATCTGGTTGTTGCATTTTTTTTCTTTCCTCCAGGACTTCACATTTCCCTTTTGCTTTTGATTAAATTTGAGACAGAAGCCCTATTAATTTTTTTAGCCAAATACAGCCTATAAAGGTTTTCTTTTAGGATAGATAAGAAGTCACTAGCCAAAATCTTGAACGTAGACTGGTATGTTGAGAAGTGAGTGGGATGACTTGTGTTTCCAAAGCTATTTAGGAGTAATTGAACATCCACATCCCTTTAGCATTCATGGGAGTTTGGCATCTAAGTGCAGCAGACAGCTTTGGAAATCTGCCAAGCTTTTAACGCTGTACATTCTGATACTTTCTAGTTGTTTGGTACAAGGGGGCAGGGAGAGTTAAAAGAAAAAGGTCCTGGTGGCATTTTGATGTGGAAGCCTTCCATGGAAGTTTTTGCAGAGAAGGAGAGCGGCTCCTCCTGACCCTGGATGTGGGGATACAGTGTGGTACATTTGGTATTCCCAGGGGTGTATTCCAAGCTGTGATGGAAGCCAGAGGTGGTTAGCTATCCAGATGAGGTTAGAAGGAGACCAAATTCCTCTCTTCCATAATGTATTTTGCCCTGATAACCGTGTTCCTCAGAAGTGGAGCTGTGCTGTGCTTGACACAGGCACAGAGAAAGTAGCAACCAGTCCCTGTCTGGAGCAGTTTATGCAGGAGGGAATTGAGACTGTTTGGAGGGAGAGCTGGAGCTGGGCAATGATAGTGAAGAACAAGTTAGGTTTATGTTTTCCATTCATTCCTTTTGCAGGGGGATGGTTTGCTGCAGAGTAAATGGAGAGGATGGGAGGCAGAGGGGGACCATCAAAGGAATGGGTCCTGCAGTAGCAGAGCTACACGTTTTGGGACAGCAGCTTTGTGGTGTTTGACTCACTGCTGTTCCTGTAGCATCTATTATTTCATCTCTTTTTCCTTTATATGAGGTGGCTGGTCTACTCAGCTAGAGAAGTGATTTCACTTCCGTAGCTCCATGTGTGTAGGATTCAAACCATCTTATTTTTCCTGAGGATCAAGCCTTCCAAATTGCTTGTTTCAATGCTTACAAGCTTATTTAGGGTTTTGTTTGGGGCCGTTGCAGAGGCCACCTTTCCTTATAATTTCTCAGTTATTCAGAGTATTTTCCTTCCTGCATCTTAACAGAGATGCAGGGATGCGTTTTCCACTGTTTTCCAGTATTTAAATATTCAGTATTACCCATTACATTCCGGTCTCATTTGCTTAGTCAGTCCCTTTGAGTGCAGTGTGTAACTTCCCAAATGCCAAGCAAGGCTGAAAAGTTCTGTGAGCTACAGGATCCTTTTGTTTCTCGTGTCTCTTTTTGTATGCAAAGCATTCCTACAAGGCTGGGCAGTGAAAGGCTCTTTTGTCCGGGAGCTGGTGAGAACAGAGTGCTGGAAGGCTGCAGAAAGGCTGTTCTTCACATCAGTTGTGTTGTTAACTCCTCCTAACCCATATTTAATGACCTGTTGTTCATGGAGAGATGATAGATAGGCAGAGATTTACATCTGGCAACAAAAGGAAGCGTTATATCCTTCTCCAGTTTTGCACCGAAAACTGCCTGCTCTTTATTGCCATCTTACAGATTTCTCCTGTAAAACTCAGCTTGTGTCTCTAGTGGGATTTAAACACAAGTGCCTGATGTTCTGCAAAGACATATTTAATATTTACCACAATAGTAGGACATTGATGTTGGGACTCATCTCAATAAATTTTCCTCGAAAAATGAACTGCAAGTTTTGAGAACTGAATATAAAAGTCTAATTTTTATTTTTAAAAATTCCCTGGCAGGGAATTTTTTCCCTGTGTTCTAGGCATCTTACAGAGTAGATGGCAGTGGAGAGTAAAATCCTCTCCCTTTAACAACAGGTCTATGATCCTTATATAGGGAGTCTTAGACCAATACTTGAGGGGAGCATAAAACTACCACCATTTCCATCCATTGAAATGTATTTGGAGTTTGTGACAGTTCTGACACGAACCTTCTGGACTGAAACAGGTCACTGTGTTCTCTCTGTCTGATGTTACCAGGTTGTTGTAGCACAAGTACTTAAGGATGCAGTTGTTTCTTCAGATTAATTGAGGTGTGTAAACCTAAATGGATAAAATCAGCTTGTCTTATTCTGGACAGTGAGTAATTGTTCACCTTCGTTAAACCTGCCTGTAGGGAGCCATGGAATTCTTCATGGATAATTATGGAGCTATATATCTGAAACAATGGTGAAAATGAAGTGCATGATCCTGCCTGCAAGGCACAGGGATTGTGCCTTGTAGGTAAGAGATTTCCCTTTGGCACTGTTGGAGTTGTGCCCATGGTTCCCTGTCCCCGTGGTGTTTTCACAGAATCGTGGGCTTTTCTCACTGATATCAGGAGTTTGGGCACAAAGTGAGCGCTTGGCACCTGGGAAACCTTGAAATAACACTTGGAGCTGTTAGAGGTGCTAGAGACACAGAAGCTGTATTGGAGAAGGTGGTTGTGTTACAGTCTCCTTGCATACTGGAATATTGCCCTGGGAAGGGTTGGAATGAAAACAGGCAGAAAGGTGTTGGAACTGTGAGCCAAGACACTGTTTCAGTTGATTCCTCCTGTGTGCAGTGTGTAGGCTGCTTCATATAAATTAACAAATTAGGTTGGAAAATACTGGCTGTTTCTTTAGGATTTTTTCCCTCCTAAATGAAATAATCTTCAAGGTCCTTAGTTCTGCCCACCTATTAAGATTCCTTGTAGTTTGAGCTGGAAGGGTTTTGTAGTTGTTTATGGTAGTTGTATATAAAGGATGCTATTTGGGATTTTGCTTTTATTCACTGGAGTTTCTTCTAAACATCCATCTCTTTTTTCAGGTTTGGAAACCTGGAGACCTCAAGCCAAGGAGAAGTGGCAAACCTGAATTCCTTGGAGTCTGAGATGGTACTCAGGGCGTAAGTATGGATTGGCACTGTGGAGCAAGCCCCAGACAGGATTTGGTCTTGGAGGAGGATGCAAGCAGCAGAGCTGTTGTTTCTGTTGAAAATTCAAAGCACTGTTTGCATGCTTAAACAAGCTTGTGGAAAGGCCAAGTGCCAATTGTCTTGTAACATATCCAATAATACAATCCAGGCATCTTTTGCAGGGAAATTGGTTTGGAATTAAACATGAGATGAACACATCTAGGCAAACATTTTGCTGATTAAACAAACAAGGAGTGTTTGTTTCCTCTGCCTTATCTGTGTCAGTAAGTGGTTATTGCTTATGAGTGATTTTTTTTGTCCTTGCAGCAATGCCTGCAGAGCAAAGCTGAGGGCGACTGAGGCAACGTGTGTGCATGGATTTTTTCTGTTAGTACCCTGTGATTTACAGTGCTGCTTTTAGAGTGAAATTTAAATTCTGAGGTCATCCTCATTTGCAAAAGAAAAAGCAAAGCTGTTTTGAACTGCAGTTGAAATGAGAAAAAGGCAGTTTGGCTATCCTCCTAGGGCTTTATCTTTAAACATTGGGTGTAAAATGTGCCTTAAGTCATCAGCATTTGTACTTTGACATCTGTGATTTGCATGCACTGTGGCATGCTTGGTTATATTTGATTACAGAATGAAGGTGCTTATTCTTGTCAGCATTACTGGTTTTCTGTTCCTCTTTCCCCATGGGACTTGACATAGGAGCTCAACCCTCAGTCTCTCCTGACTAGTAAAATGTTTTGCTCCCATTTTGCCATGAGAACTCCTCAGAGAACAGCTGGTAGTTAAACTTGGTTAGAGGCACCAAGGAGGCAGCATTATGTCATGGGTAGAAGCAGTAACAATCAGTGGTTCCCACACTTCCATCCAGACTGAGCTCTAGGGTCTCTTCCAACTTTGGGCAAACCATTTGACATTCTCTGATCTCAGTAATAAAACATGAGCTAAAGCTGTACCCTTCCTGCCGAATAGCTGAAGGATTTATACTGGGGGTGAGGAATTAATTTCACCAGTATAAACCATGGTGGGATTAATCCCCCAGCTGCCTTTTCATGGACCCAGAAGACTTCAGTGATGAGATGAGAGAAAAGGGGTGAAAGTGGTCTTGATGTTACCTCTGTCACTTAGGCTTTGGGCAAAATGCGTCAGTTTTTAGTTATGCCTGCAGTTGAGTGTGCAAGCAAGTAACATTTAGTAGGGGAGTGTTTGTTTTGGTTTGTTTGTTTGTTTTTAGTGGAATTATTTTCCTCCTGACATACATACAGTTTACCAGCCTTGTCAGTTGCTTCCTGCTGCATCTATGCTTTCTTCCCTCTTGTGCCGAGAGGGAAGACACCTTTGCACAGCCAGGGATGGACAGATGGATAAAGCCTGTGGTCCTGTTCCTGTGGTAGCTCATCTTCTGATGAATTTTCTGACAGATTTTTCAGTAATGTAGTTCAGACAGGTTTTTCATTAATGTAGTTGATCCTTTGGCCTTCATAAGATATCTTTTATGTGTGAATTCGATATCTTTACTCAAACCCGTATCTGTAAAAAGTTCAGCAGTGAAGTTGTCTACAAAGTTTTTTGTCAGGTATATATACATGTTTAAACAGATCCCATATAAATATGAATTCACTTTCCTTCCTTGAAAATTTCCATTGCTTTCAGTTGCTCTGGCTACTTGTCTCTTAGATGCTATTAGTGGTATCTGGAAGGTGTTTGGCTTTGTAGTCCTGTTGTTAAATGTGTACTTCTGGTAGTTCAGGTTTTCTCTTGTCTGGGATAATTCCAATATAATTGCATTTGCCCTCTTTTCTTACAGAACAGAAACGTGATATAATTGTGCTCTTGGTCTTATATGACTTGGAGAAGTAGGAGGAAGCAGCAGTAGAGCCTTGTTATTTCTTGCCATTAATTCTGTATTTCTCAGAGGAAAAGTATCTCATGGGGAAGCCTGTGGTCTGTGGCCAGAGACCTTCTGGATCATCAGACTCCTGTTGTGACAGCTCAGAGGCTTTAAAAAGCCAGTTGGGCCATTAGAAGTGGGATGCAATTTAAAGCATTTCCACTCGTTTGACACAAAAAAAATGCTGCAGAAGTTAAGAACAACTGCAGAAGGAGAGTTTATGACTCATGGAGCCTGAAAGAAGGAGGGTAACAAAAACTGAGGGTATGTGTGGAAGGAACATTGTCCTGCGTGGTGCACTGTAAGCCCACAGGATACTGCCTTCTACATGGAAATTCTCTGTTCTTTTTGCATTTGTAGTATAGAGCTGTGTTGTATTTTGGGAGAATGCCTGGTGTGAATTACCTATTTTTTTTTTAATTATGTGAATATTCCACACAGTGTTTATGTACCTGCTTCAGTGTTCAGAACCTGCAGATCCTAAACTAGGACTTGAGCACGTTTGTGGCACAGCTTTGTTAGAGGGGCTTGTGGGAGCTTTAAGCCTGCCCTCCTGTTCCCAGATCCAGCAGTGATTCCAGACTGCTGCAGTGATGTGTAGTTGTTACTGACTGGAGATCACTTCAGCTGTGTTCAGAAACATGCCCTCCTAGGATCCCTTCTGCCAAGGGGATTTTCTCCTCTTCACTTGAGCATCATTCCTATCATTTCTTAGGCTGCTGGAATAGTGAAAAAGTGGGATTTTCCAACAGGGATCTGACTTATATGTGGTTTAAGCAAAATACTGTACTTTTCAAAATACCTTGGATCTTAGAGTTGTGAGTAAACTCATCAAAAATGTTGTAAGCTTCAAACAACCTGCCTTTTTTGTTCCCTATCAGGACCCACCTTAGCTTTTCCCAATCAGCAACTTGCTTTCCCCGCTTCTCACTACTTTCAGTCAGTCAGACAGTTCATGATCACAAATAACAGAGGAATGAAGTCTAGAAAAGGTCATATATTCCAGCTAAACATCTGAATTAGTTGGACTTCAGCCCATGTCTCCAGAAATGTGATGCTGTGTCTATTAATTGTCTGATAAGAGAGTTGAAAGGAGTAGCTTGTTCGACCCTCTACCTCCTATAAGTAATTTTTTTGTTCTTCATGTTACCATATCAGCAAGATTGCCTTCTTGTTCTGTGTCTCATGCTGCCTGTTTTTGTGTCAAGGGGTGACAGACTTCCCTTCTCGTTGTAGGTTGTTGTTGTCTTTGGAGTCTTCTGTGTTCTCTGCATGGTTTTTAGCTTAGGACTTCTGTTCACATTCAAAAAAATGTGTAACACACCAAGGTGTATGACAGTTCAGAATAAAACCATCTATACGTTACACACAAGCAAATTATCAGCATGATGAATTGCATTAAGATTTAAAGAGAGGTTAATAAAATTTCTACTACAATTCAGTTATGTTCTTGCCTTTTAAATGAGGTTATGTACTTCAAATGTGTTTGGTAAATGTCACCTCACAAAAAGCAAATGAAGAAAGAAAGTTCTTTCTCTTACTCATGTCTGATGTGAAAGCTCTTTGCATCTTATCAGGCAAAGTCATGGAAAACCTGAGTGGGATAATCACCTCCTCGAGATCTTCAGCACCTTTATGTATTCTTGGAAGGGGGTCAGCAAGCCAAGCAACTGATGCAGTGTGGAGCCTTCAGTCCTCCCCAAATGGCCAAGTGTACTGCCCAGGAGATAGGTCCTATCACCAGAAGCATTATTTCTATCACCTGATCTCTCTTTGGAGCAGACCACACTTCCTCAGTTAACTCTGTTAAAAGGTTGGGTTCTCTATGCAGGGTGATCTGTGGAACAACTTGTGCCATTTTCCTCATCTAGTGAAGGACAGTGTTAATTTTGATTTCTGGGACTTTGGTTTCTGGGCAGTCAGTCCACTTCTGGCAGATAGCTGCTCCCAAAGCACAGGCTTCATGAATTTAAAGAGGTGATGTGTTAAAAGAGCAGACCCTGCTTTCCATGAAGGCTGACACTGAAGACCAGGCTGAGGACTGAGAAAGGAGCATAAAGCCTTCCCAATCTAAAATATTGTAGCTGCTTGTACCTTCTGGGGTTCAGTGGCTCTGCAAGATGCTGAGATGTCTGTGGGTATTGTGAGAGTCCCAAGCCAGGCCATGGCACTGGAATCCCTTGCTGTGACAAGCCTGTGGCACCTGGGGAGCTGAGGCAGTACATCAACCAGAGGTGCTGAGCTGGCTGATACCAGTTTTAAAAGATTTGTGTCGGTGCAGTTCCCAGAAGTGATTCATTCCTGTCCAGACACACAAAAAGCTATCCAGGCTGGCAGTCCAGGCTTGCCTGTGATGTTTGCATTTGGGGAAGCCTAGTTTAGTGTTAGCTGAATCTAGTTCCTTGGAGACCTTACTCAAAAATACAGGAGTTCAAACCTGGGATTACCTGCAGGAAAGGTTTTTCAAGTGGCAGACATGTTGCCATGTTTGTCTGTGGACTTGGAGGATGATTATTTGTTGGTTTGCTTTCCAGAGGTCTAACATTAGTACTGCCATGGTTTTTGAATCCTTGAGTAACAGCGAAAAGTCCTTTCAAGCCTCTTCTTGAACTACAAGGCTGTGGTTTCCTTCTGTTACTGGCTTTGGTTTGCTGGTTTGGAGTCCATTGGTGGTGCTTTCCCTCAGATGGACGACAGGCCACAGAAATTAATCAAAATACTTGGGGCTTTTTTGCTTGTCTTGAATGTCAGCTCATAGTTGCATCTGCTTTCTTATCAAAATGTGGAATTTATTTGTTATTCAGACTTGGAATGTGGCACACTAGAAAACCACAGACAAAGCACCTTGAAGCTAAACTGAAACCTTGTTTCATTCCACAGCATTTGAGGGAAATAGTTCAAATAGAGAAAATTAAGGAATTATTCAGTGACCACACAGCATGTCTTGCATGTTCACCTTTCCTCTTCTGCATTAAAATAGCAAATACCCAAAACCTTCAGTGTAGTACCACAGAATTTGGACTTTTTCATAGTGACAAGCAAACATTCTTCCATGGCTTTTTGTGCGTTCAGATCTTCCTGACCAAAACCCCATGTCTTTTGGTTCCTTCTGAAATAAGCAGCCCCACTGGAAAACAATATGCACAGTTACAGCACTGCAGAAATAAAACTGGGCCTGAAACATTGTGCTCCACCAAAGGAATGTGAGACAAATGGAAGAAAATTGACTGGAAGCTTCTGATGCCTGGGAAATCCATGGTGGGGAGCAGTTAAGATGCCATTAGGGAGAGCAACAATCATTCATTCCAGTAAAGCAAATTAAGCTCGAACAACATCAGAAACCAGTGTGGTTACATGAGAAGCAGAGTCAAACACAGGGCAGTGGAGGAGAGAGTTATGAAAACAACCAGAACCAACAGCAAGCAGAAAATAATAATTAGAAAGAAAAATAATGATTGGCATCTCAATTAAAACAAAGAACAGCTAGCAGAGCTCTTCCCTTAGCGGCTTCACGTGTGTCCCAGCAAAAGTCTCCCATATGTTACTGAACAAGTTCTTTTCCAAATCAGAAAGAGGTGATCATTTGCTGGGAGTCATCAGGACAGTATTTATAAACAAACTGGGTGTGAGAAGCCACCCTTGGGGCAGCCTTTTCTTGTGGTTTGCTTACATTTTACCCCTGATTTAACAAGCAAAACAGAGAAAATATGGGTGACTTAATTTAGTCTGTGTGAGCAAGCCTGAGAGTTGCTGCCTGTACAGTGGAGGAAAGGGAAATAGCCATTTGTAATGAGTATTTTCTCGATGGACTTAAATATGCATTTGGCAAATTATAGCTAGTTTTGTGCACATTCTTACAGAATTTCATAAGAAATTAAGCATTTAACCTCTTTTTGCAACTGAGATTCCCCTTATTCTCCTTAATTGCTGAGATTCTCTTCTCATTCTTTAGAAATAATTGCGGTGGGAAGAAAACACCACTTTTGCCTTTTTGATCAGAAATTGAGGTTTAACAAGTCCCAGTGCCAAATCCTGCACTTGGGCCACAACATGCCCCTGCAGCACTACGGGCTGGGGACAGAGTGGCTGGACAGTGCCCAGGCAGAAAGGGACCTGGGGGTACTGGTTGACAGCTGACTGAACATGAGCCAGCAGTGGCTGGTGGCCAAGAAGGCCAATGGCACCTGGCCTGTATCAGGAGCAGTGTGGCCAGCAGGAGCAGGGAGGTCATCCTTCCCCTGTACTCGGCACTGGTGAGGGCACACCTTGAGTGCTGTGTCCAGTTCTGGGCCCCTCAGTTTAGGAAGGACATTGAGATGCTCGAACACGTGAAGAGGAGAGCAACTATGTTGGTGAAGGGCTTGTGAGGAATGACTTGAAGCCCTGTGAGGAAGAATTGAGGGAGCTGGGGGTGTTTAGCTTGGAGAAAAGGAGGCTCAGGGGAGACCTTATCACTCTCTACAACTCCCTGAAAGGTGGCTGTAGTCAGGTGGGGGTCAGTCTCTTCTCCCAGGTAACCACTGACAGAACGAGAGGACATAGACTTAAGCTATGCCAGAGGAAGTTCAGGTTAAGCATTAGGAAAAAGTTTTTTGGGCTCTGGAATTGTCTGCCCAGGGAAGTGGTAGAGTCACTGTCCCTGGTGGTGTTTTAAAAAAGACTGGACGTGGCACTCAGTGCCATGGTTTAGTTGATGAGGAGGTGTTAGGTCATAGGTTGGACTTGATGATTTCGAAGGTATTTCCAACCTAGCTAATTCTGTGATTCTGTGAAATGCTGTCTTTAATTCCTGTCAGACCCTGTCAGAACTGTTAGAGTTGTCTTCCCAGTAGAGACAAGGCCATGCAGAATTCCCGTGTGGTGGGAGGGTCTCATTTCCCACCTCTCCTGTGCCCTGCTGAGCTGACAGAGCTGTTGGACCTGGAGCTGCCACAGCCCTGTGACCCTCTGTGCAGCTCATGGGCAGAGGGGGGTGGGTGAGTTCTTCGTCCCAGTTGGTGAACAACAGGCTCAGATACACTTCTCCACCTAGCTGGGTGGGTTTTGGAGACTGAAACCTTCAGAGATGGGCTCGAAGCAAAGCTGGTGTGGAAATTAGAAGACTTTCTGATAGGTGTGAAACTTGAAAGCATTGCTTAGCAGAGCCTGGAGTCTGTGGCCAGCAGCACAGGAGTTAAGCATTGAGGGGTTTTTTTGTATAGGCCGGGAAGGAAGAATTTATAGCTCATAATCAACCCATGAAAAATGTAGTCTGTAGTGTTTCTTTCCTGTCTGAGCTCTTGGAAGGCCCCTGTTCCTATCTGAGTCTGTCGGGTATGGAGAGTTTCTTTGCAAGGGCAGCAAATATAAAGCTACTGCAAGATATGGGCAAGTGTCCAGCCCATTTCTGGAAAGCTGCATTATTCCCTGGCACTCCAGTAGAACAGCTGGGCAGCTGGAGATCAGTAGGGCACAGTGTACCTCTTCTCTCTTTCCTATTTCCCCTCTTGACTGAAATTATTTTGCTGGCAAATTCAGTGTCTGTAACAGAACTCATCACCCTACTCTGGGAGACTGTATGTGTCTTAAACTCTGTTTATTGCTCAGCTTAAGAAAGTGGCCATCAACCAAGCCTCTGGAAACTGAACTTAGTGTAGAGAGTGTGAACAATATTAGTACAAAAACTTGCCCTGTGGAGGGGCTCCTCCTTTCAAATCATGGCTGAATTAATAAATGGCTGTAGGAATAGAACACCTTGCCTGGGTTTTGGGACCAGGGGGGATGATGGTTTGTGATGTGGGTGGGGAAAAGGAGCATGGAGCAGGAGGAAATGCACTGTCTGGGCATGGAGTGAGGCACAGTGTTCCCTGCCTGTGGTGGGAATGAGAGGAAAATGCTGTGGGTATAGGACAGTGGTGTTTGTGACTGTTGGTGCTGCTGTGACAGCATTCTGTGTGTGTGTGTGGTTAGAGAGGACAACTGAAACTGGGAGGGTGGTGGAAGACTCTGGGAGCATCACTGGGAGCATCTACCTGTTGTGGTCTTTCCTGGCCTTGGGATGTGGAGCTGGTCTGGCACTGTTGGCTGTGCCACAGCTTGCAATGAAACTGGAAATCCTAGAACGTGTTTGCATGTTAATTTTTGATTGTAAATACTTCTTGTAGCTCTGAAATTGTGATTCCAGCCCTTTTCCTGTCAGCAAGCCTAACCAAAGAATGTTACCAATAGATTTCCAAATACTTTAACTAAAAATTCAAAGTTGCCACATTATCAGAACAAGAAGGGAAAAAGACAACAGACTTAAATGGATGCAAGTTGTATGAAATTGATCTGGTATTAAAAGTTAATTGAATTTTGAGGAAAACCTACACAATTCAGATGAGACACAGAGAGCAGGAGAAACTCTCTTTACTGTTTCTTAACAATTCATTTATTTTGGATGCTGCTGAGCAGCTGAGTTAACCAGAGACTGCCATGGTTTCCCAGCTTGCAGCAGGAATGTGCCAGTATTTGTACACAGCTCCAGTAGAGAGTTTCCTGCACTGGAAGAGACTTGAGATACAGGAATGGTTTTGGAGACATGGAAAGTTCAGGGCCTTTTTCTCAGGAAGTTTAGGTGTTTATTGTGCCTTTTATTCTGAAATAAGGAGCTTCAAGTTTTAAGAGAAGTTTTAGTAGTTTCTATTTTTGCTACACTGAGTTGAAAATTGTCAACAACATTGCAAATTATTTCTGGAAAACCAAAGCTTAAATGGTCTTATTTTCTTACAAAATCAAGTTGAAATGATGAGAAATCCCTGCAAATATAGGATTTAAGGGCATTCCCACAAACATATATTGTGCAGTATCTAAGTACCAATCTAATAGATGGGTGTGGATGAAAACCTACATAAATCAGGAAAAGCAAACAAACAGATCACTTCCCCCCCAGTCCCTGCTCCAGGCAGGGAGGAAACCACGCTGAGTCATCAGCTCTGCTTTCCCCTCATCCCCCTCAGTCTGTAGAAGGATTGTCCATGGGTTGGTGTTCTTGTATCTAGCAAAGTCTGGGATAACTTCCCTGAACAAGATCCAGTGGTCCTACAACTCCTTAAGTATCCTTTTCCTGCTCTGCCAGCATGAGCAGGACACCCTTTTTGCATGCTGTGATTTGACAACCCCTCCTTGTTTGTGCTGAAGATGAAATCAAGACCCTGATGATACATTTTCAGTCACTAAGATTAGCCAGGACCACTGTGTCTCCTAGGCTCAGCTCTCTTGGCACTCCCAGGCTGGCTCTGGCATGGGCAGGTTTGTGCTGCAGCGAGGGTTTTATCCTCCCAGGTGAGGCATTCCCACTCACTATGTGTGCCTGTGGGGTTTAGGTTTGGGATTTTCCCCTTTTTCCTCCATGAAAACCACAGTTTCATGAGCAGGCAGGCTTTGTACCAAGACTGTAGATAAGGAGGAACATGGTGTGTAGGGATATGCAGCTCCAGTATGGTCCCCAGACTCTGCAGCTGGTGAAAGGCCCCAGAGGAAGCATTTGATTTAGCATTTCCACTGGGAAGGAGCCATGAATACCTTGTTTCCTCTCTGCTGTTTTCCCACAACGTCCCAGGGAGTGGTTATGGAGCAAACATTGAGCTTATCCCAGTGGCCCAAGATGGAAAGAAGAAATTCTGTCGTGCTGTTGATGGTGTGTGTAATGTCTGGTGGTTGTTAAACATGGCTGTGGTACAGCTCAGCACAGATACTTCAGGTGGGCTGTGAATGCCTCATGTGTTTGTTGTTCTGTTGGATACAGGTACACTCAGTTCCACCTGGATGCAAACAGGTGTTCTCTCTGTTTACTTGCAGTGAAATAGCATCAGTCTTACGGGCCTGGCTCGATCAGTGCTCAGAGGATTTCAGGGAGCCCCCTGACTACGTGTGTTTGCTGAAGTTGCTGGATTATCTGAAGAACAATATGCCCAATTCTGACATGGAGAGCAGGGTGCAGAACCTCTTGAAGCAGTTTCAGAACCAAGAAGTAGAAGCTGTTGGTGAGTTACCATTCCCTTCTCTCTTTCTGTCCTCCCAGACTGTAAGATGCCCCAGGGATTTATGTGCAGTACATTTCACCACTTCTCATGCTTATTAATAATATTGTGAGGCTCACCAGTGACTTCTGTCTTGTTCTTCTGTTTTTTAAAACCTCTGTGAGGGATGAACTAGTGTTACAGTATGAGGTGCCTATGTCTGTTCATCCTGGGGTGGCTTGGGAAATCCAACACTTCTCTAGTATTTAGCCAAAGCTTTGAAATTGCTGCAGCAGCCAACTGGTTAATTGTCAGCACACTTCCCATGTCACTGAGTTAAAACACACAGCTTGCTCTCTAGCTGGGCTTCTCACTTAACCTCCACCCCAAAAAAATCACCAAACAAACAAAAAACAGAATACAGAGCTGTGACAAAATACAGCTTGAGTCACAAGCTTTGTCCTGCAGCTTTTCTTCCTAGTTACCATCTTGTCTAAGGAAGTGCCTGTGGGTGTTTTTTCCTATTGGAGTGGCTGGCTGCTGGTATCCAAGGACAGAGGAAAATCTTACGTTACTGGGGGTCACAGTCTGCTGGAACAATAGTGAACTGTAGTCACACAGACCTGACACATCCCCGTATCCTGGTCAGAAAGCTTCCTGTGGCAGAGCTAGGGAGTGGGGACAGCTCACATAGGATGTGAATGAGAACTGGAATCAACTTTCAGCTTTGATAGAGGGGTGAGAGGGAATAATTCATGCCATAAATGATAAAGGAAATGCCAGGAAAAAAACGTGCTTTCTTTCCATGAAAGTCACGTCTGCCGGATGCTCCAGAAATACCATGTCAGTGCATAATACTGTGAAATGCCAAAATAACTCCGTCATGAACAGAAAAAGGAGGAATGCCCAGAGCCCAGGCCTTTATTGAGCACAGGTGAGGGAACAGAATGGCTCAGATGTTGCTGGTGCTGACGTTTCCTCGGTTGGGTTCCCCCAGCTCAAGCAAAGAAAACTGATGGGAACTGTATTTGGGTTCACCTGTTCTTCAGAGTGAACAGAAGTTCCCAGCAGCGCTGCTTCTGTATTTGTTTCCTCAAGTGACAGCTGAAAACATTATTTTTTGAGTCATAGGTGAGCCAATAGGAATGATAACATTTTCTAAATCGTGGCAGACTAGAGGCTGGTTATTGGAGTAAAATAAGAGGAGGGCAATGAAATTAAGCTGTGGGGTCTGCAACGAAGAGTTTTAGAATTGCTTTACTTTTGTCAGAGCTCCATCTTTGTACATTTTCTTTCAAAATTCCTGATACATTTTCTGCAGTCTTTGTTGATAATTACTATCCCAGAGCATTCCTGCTGGGTTCTGAATTTTGAAATTTGGGCTCTAATCTTACAGCTTGATTTGGGTAATCAAACCTCTGTTCTGTGCTGCCATCAGCCATGCCACGTAGATTAGATTGCAGTACCAGACAGGAAGATAAAAGCTGCTTCTGGCCTCAATTCTTGCAGGTTGAGCAAGCAAAACAAGGAGAGGCAGAGGTTGCAGGGTCAGGAGGGGCACGTGCTTGCTCTCAGTGCAGTCAAGAGGCAGTCAGACTTTGAGAGAGCTGAGTGGATCAGTGGGGTCCTAAGATAATGAAATACTTGAGTACAAAGGGATTCCAGCTTGTTGGAGAGCAGGGAAAAGACTCTTTACATGTCTATGAAGGAGAAAAAGAGGGATGAAAAAAGAAAAGGAAAATTACGCTGTGCTTCAGGACCTCGCTTTAAGCATGCTGTGAGGTTTTGGGTAGGGCTGCAGCTCAGTGGTGAGGATTTTCAGTTGAATTTCAAGAGCCAAAAGGAGAAGGAAGTTTTACAAAGCCAAAAAGAGTGAGATTCTTGTAGCAGTCCAGTCCAAGTCCATTTAATTATGCAAATTGTTACAAAACAGCCATGGAAAAGTAGTGCTAGAACAGAGGTCTCCATTTACCCCACCGAGTTCTGCCAATAAATTGTGCAATTCAGATGTACAGATGGAAATCAGCCTGTAGACACAACTTGTTACATCAAAACTGTAGCAATTTACATTGGTGATTATATTCTGTTAATTACTGGAGGAAGGAACAATGAAGTATTTTGAAAAACATTGATTCTCTGTCACATTATCTGCTGTTGTTTCTTTAATGCTCTGCTTTAACTGGATATGAAGTCTTGCATAACACTCTTTGTTTTTGTAAATGAAATCTCACCAGTAGTAAACTCAGTACTTTGGTTGTTAGTCTTTGACAAGTCCCTATTTTTTTCTCCCTCCTTTATGGAGTTCCTGTTGCCTTACATTAAAAGGAATTAGGATTTATTTTCAGGGAGTTTCTGTTTGACTTCCCCCTCTACCATGGGAAACAAGGGCATATTTCTTGGTGTTTGATTTTTTTGTTCCCAACTTCTGGGAGCCAAAAGGTGACATGGCAGCAGCTGTGGAACCCTTTCCTTTCTGCACTGGCTCAGGTCCCTCAGTAAGGACAGTTCTGCTCTCTCACCTCCTCCCAGTGCAGATTTAGAAGAACCATTCAGCAGAATATTGTAGGTGCTCACTGCATTCCATTTCCTGGGAAAAATTCCCTGAAAGAAGAGGTGAAGGCTGCTGGAATAAAACTCTCTTCAGTATAGCCCATGTAGCCACAAAGGGTGCCAGGAAATCTGGTATCTTCTTTTATTTCTGGATAGGAGAGCATTCCTAATGCAGTATTTTTGTGGGTATGACTGCAGCCTCATGCCTTTGTAGTTTGAATTTTTTTTCAGATTATAAATCCTGAAAAATAGATGAACAAAACTGTGTAAGGAATTTTTGTTGGGGTGGTGGTGATGCTTTTTCTTTCAGAAGAATACTTAGCAAATGGGTCAAGCCACTTCTCTGCTAAGATTTGTTCTATTTCTTTTTACTCCACCTTTTCTTTGCCAGTTTAATCTTCTAGTAATTTTTTTCACTCCAATGGCACAGTGGGGCCATTACATCAGGCAGGGCCCTTGGGGCATGCTGCTGTAATACAGTGATGTTGCAAAATAAACACCTGCTTTGATTCATTGTTTGCTGTATAAATTCACTGAGTGTTGTTTTCCATTCTGGCCAGATGGGTTTTGTAGCACTTCCTCCAGTGAACTGGTTGATGGAGAGGAACTGGAGATCAGCAATCCAGAAGAATTCTCCTCTTTTCAAGACCACGTTGTGGCAGAACAGTTGACATATATGGATGTGGTATGTAGAGTACTGCATATAATATAACTTTATAAAATAAGACACATTTTTTTAAAGTTACATTGCTTTAAGTGTAGGGTTCCAGGACTGCTGCTGGGACACAGAACACAGCTTTGTGGTTATCCCAGCTGTTTCAATCATTGGTCATTGGGCTTTTTCCTTCTATCATTTTGAAGTTTTTTTGGTTTTTTTTTTTTTTTTTTTTTTTCTTTTTTTGTTTTGTTTTGTTTTGTTTTGCTTTGCTTTTGGTTGGTTGGTTAGTTTGGTTTGGGTTTTTTTTTTATGTGTAGCCTCTTTTACAAAAGCTATGGCACTGAGAAATAGCATGTTTTAACTATAAGGCTACCTGGCTTAAAGATGTCTAGATACTCTGGACTGTAATGCTCCGATTTTGCTTTGTCTGTGTAAATTCCCTTCTAAATATCATTATATATATAAAAAAAAATCTTGGTTATGCAGCTGATACAAAGGTGTCCCTTATTTTCCCAGTATTGTTCAGCTGAGAGTTCTTTCGGGGCATCAAGCCTATAAAGAGTATGCCAAAGGATATTTTAAACTAAAAGAGAACCAATACTTACCTTTAAGTACCATATTAGATTTAGGTCGGATTTGTCCTCTAAACCTGTATTTCTTCTTGTGAGTAAAAGAGATTCAGGAGAAACATGCTGGCTTACCACACCTCTGTTTCACTGTAGATGCTCTTCAGAAGAGTTGTGCCCTACCACTGTTTGGGATCCATCTGGTCTCAGAGGGATAAGAAAGAAAACAAGAACCTGGCTCCAACTGTCAGAGCCACCATCACTCAGTTCAATGCAGTCACCAAATGTGTCATCAGCACTATCCTGGGGACCAGGGAGCTCAAAATCCAGCAGAGAGCCAAGATCATTGAGAAGTGGATTCATATTGCACATGTAAAGCATTTATTCTGTTTAAGTTTTTTGGGTGGGTGCCTTGGAGTGAAGGAGTTGGGAGAGGAGAAGGGGGTTGTACACATCGGTCCCAGGCCATCTTACCTATAATTCTTTCTATTTTTAACTGATTTTTTTGTGATACCAAGTGAATATTGCCCTTCCTCTCCTTAGTTCTTCCCCACCATGGAAATGGGGTTGATACTTGGCTGTATCATGTACAATGCTTTAGAGAAGTCCAGATAGCTGTTATCAGTAACTTCCCTTGTCCACTGATGGAATCACTCCATCGTGGGAGGCCACTGGCCTGGGCAGGCAGGACTTCACCAGCATGTGGAATCACCTCCCTGTCCTCCCTGTGCCTCAGCAGATCTTGTAGCAGATTCCGTGTTTTTATCATGTTTTTCCTAATCTTTGCAAAAAGGGTTTTTTCCATGCCTGCTTTACATAACTGGTTTGCTAATTTCCTAGGTTTTAATATTTTACTGTAACCTTCCTAATTCCCCTCGGAGCACTGGGCAGCTGGCAATAAATGAGACCTCTCTGAAAGAGAACTTCCATGTGGATGTGTGTTGACTTCTAAGAGTCACATGGATTCTTCTTGAGCTATAGAGAACAGTCAGAAAAAGCTGAAGCCAGAGGCTTTCCAACCTTGGCAACTTCTGTGCTTCCAGAGGCAGCATTCAATCCTGGCACCTGAGCTCTGGCAACTGCATGGTTCAGGAAGTTAGTATGGGGAAGGTCTTGGACCTCTCCTGTGGCACTTAGATCTGCTTGTTTTTACCATCATCTGATGGATGCTTTATTGCCTGTGTGAAGGGATTAGGAAGTTTGATTTCCAGTTTCTACATGCAGATCTAAGTTGCAGAGAGCATTAGCTAAAAGGGGCAGGCTGGACAGAACATCATCATCCCAAGGCAGAAGGGAGGCCTGGGGAAGTCAGGAAAGGCACTGCCCTCATCCCACTCCCTCTGTAGATGGAGGACTTTGTTTTACACCCCTGCTGGTTCTGTGCTTCTCCCTTTACTTAATTCATTAGGTGTTCCAGGCATAGCATGGAACACATGAAAAATGTACGTGCACACTCTGCAGAATAATGGCACATGTACAGCAGCTGGGTGCACATATACTTAGCTGCCCACTTCTGAAGAAAGCTGCTTGCTTTGTGCATGCAAATGAGTGTTTTGAATAGTTAGGTGCCTGAATTAGAAAATAATCCCCTCATTAAAGTACAGTTATTCACTGACAACTAAACCTAGCAGCACAGAGTTCCACATTTGTTATCTCTCCATGACTTTTGGATCCATTTTCTTGGTTCAAAAGATAAACTGGATACTTTCTCTACTGTCAGCCCTCTGCTCCATCTAGATCTAAGGTTCCTGAGCAAGAGCAGCCAATTTCACTCAAACAATATTTTCTTTAAAAATAAAAATAAAAATGAAATAATTAATGTCTTGTTATGCTTAAAATTTTTAAAATCAAAGCTGTTTCTGCACAGGATTCTTTCTGGTTTTCCTTCTGTGAAGGACACAGCATGAAACAAAGTTATTAAAACCAGTCTTAAAAATTCTTCTCACATGCAAATAAAAGCTTGCTCAAGTTTAGCCTGCAGTCAGTTGAACCACTGAGAACACTAAATCCAATATTAAATGAAATTCCTACTGTGCTTTAAATTATACAGCATGCAGTTAAGTCAAGATGGTTCCAAATTGGTTCTTCCAGTTCAAACTCCTGTTGTACTGGTAAGAAGGAAGAAAAGCTGGTAACTTGTGCCTCTAAATTTGTGTTCTCCATAACCTAAATTTCAGGTTGAACAAAAAGAAAGGTCTCATTCTTTAACATGTCAGTCTCTGGAGAAGAGCTGATATGTGGCTTTTTTTTTGGCCCCAAGCCTTGCAAAAATAGCTTTCAGCTCTAGTGAGTCCTGCCCCATGAATGATCTTGAACTTGGTCTTTATCTGACCCAAGTGTCCACCTGTTTCAGGTGCTGTTGGCCCAGACTCTCTGCTTAGGCCACACTTGGATAAATGTAGTCTCCTAATTAGCACAGTTTTTTGTGGGTCTGGGAGACCCAGTTACTGGGAGAGCTTGTACTCTCCTTAGCTGTTTAGTCACTTTTAATGCAGCTCATGAACAGAGATGCTGATATATTAAGGTCTGACTTTTGCTTATGCTGAGGCTGCTTTACATTTGTTCAGTCATACAAAGGAAACAAATAATGTCTGTTTTCACTGTAAGGATCCTTTTCATAATAAGCATTATTAGGGTAAAAATCAGATTCATAAAAATGTTGATAAGCAGAATTGGAGTTTGAACACATTCTTATCTCCACACAGCAGTCAAATTGGCAGGTGTTCTGTCTGCTGGATTTGCATGTACAGACAACCTGTGCTGAACTTTGTGGTATCCAAGCTCTTGTTCTTGAGCCTCCAACAGATTCCCAGGAATCACAGACCAGACTTTCCCTCTTGCTTCCCTCCACTTCGTGAGGAATCTGGGTTTTGAGTTTTTCCTTGTCCTTTTCCACCCAAGCTTTTGCCACAGAGTAGCTGCATAAGAAACATCCGTGAACCAGTCTCTCTGTTCAGATTTGATCCCAACTATGGAAAAGCTGGGAAGGTTTTTCCCTCTTAACAGTGTGCACATACTTGAATAACAGGTTATTCCTTTGCATGTCTTTATTTTTAATTGACACTGAGATGATTGAGGGTTTACATTTTAAATACCACATATAAAGAAGCAAAGCCTGTGTTTCTCCCTAAGGGGTAAAAGGGATTGGTAACTATAAAGAGCTTTTTAAGGAGTATGACCTTTGTGCCTTTCACCATGGCTTCATGGACTCAGTTCCACTTTTATTTTTACTTGGAGAACTGGAAGCTGTGACACCACAAATACATGAAAGTGAGGAAAACAAGCTCTAAATGCCAAAGCTTGTGAAGTGTTTGGTGGCTGGAGTGGGGAGTGATATTTCTGATGCTCAGTATTTGCACAGCTGCTGCTCAGCAGTGAGAATGTGCAGCAGGCCTGTCAGGGCTCAGAGAGAGGAGCACTAAGGTCTGTGTAGTGCTGACATTTAATGCTCCTGTGATTCCAACCACTCCTTTCACAGGAATGTAGGATCCTGAAGAACTTCTCCTCCTTGAGGGCCATCATTTCAGCTCTGCAGTCCAACTCCATCTATCGGCTGAAGACCACCTGGATGTGTGTTTCCAAGTAAGCCTCTCCCTCAGTTCCCGAGGGCCACAGGGCTCAGTGCTCCTTCTTTTCATCCTCTCCTCACTCTTCCTGTTCTGCTCCTTCACTGGCCTGGGTCCTGTTAGAAGAACCTCCCAATCCTGGGAGGCTCAGACCTCTCCTGTGAGCTCCCCTTTCCTGTCGAGGGGACAATCTGCCCTTGGGGATAATGGATTCTGTCCTTTTTAGCATATTGGGTCTTCCACAACCTCTCTTTATGGCAGTGGCTTCTCCCCCAGCTCATGCTCACCACTCCTAGGTCACCACAACCTCTGCTTATTGTCTTCTTTTCCATCACGTTTGAAGAGACCCAGCTTGCTACAGATCCTCTCAACTTTTCCCAGTGCTGATATTTACATAAAATATATTCCCAAATTGCAAAATCCAGTATTTAAGATAATATTTCTTCCAGGGGAACACTTTATTGTGTTAATAATATTTACTGCCTGCCCCACAGATGCCAGAAGTTGCTGTCTAGAAAAGATGGTGTTCTGCTCATTCAGTTAGGGGAAACCAGATTGCTTTGCCTTTGATAAATTAAAATATCACTCTGCTAGGCAGTATCCTTCTGTATTTCCTCTCCACAGAGCTGGGATTTCCCTTCTGCAGCCCTGTGTTTCTGATCAAAATATTGCCTATCTTGTGTTTATAGTGTTGGGCAAAAAACTACTCCTACACTTGAATGCTTCCAGCTTTCCAGAATGCATGGAATAGGGCAAACATCAAGAACTTGGGTTCCCTCTCAGCTGTTTTTCTCTTCTTTTGTATCCCCTGATCCATTCTCACACTGCACTGAGAGTTCAAAGCCTTGCCCAGGGACTGCTGATGGTGTTTCTTTGCTGTCAGATGAAGCCCAACTTTACTTTTTAGAATATCCCACCAAGGCTCCCAGGAGATGTGCAGCATCTCACTGGGTGCATTTTGGTGCTGTTAGCTTTTATAAGTGGAATTGTTAATGATTGATAAGAAAGAAACAGAAACTTGATTGGATTTTGGAGTGCTTGCTAGTGGCATAAATGATATTATCTTCTCCTGTGCAGGGACATCCTGCTGATGTATGAAGAGCTGTCAGAGATCTTCTCAGATCATGACAATTATCTGACGAGTAGGGAGCTGCTGATGAAGGTGAGAATTGGTGTGAGTTCAAAACTCGTGATCTCAATGAAATCTGTGGTTTAACCCTTTTTGAAACCAGCTGCCAAAGCTCATCTCTTCCTCAAGGACCTTTCTTGGTGCTTTAGGAAAGAGCAGGCTGTAAGCTTGCTGGGCTGAGAGTTGATTTCCTTGTTCCTGGAAGAATCAGTAGCTTTAGCCTGGACAGCCACAACCAGCAGGCTTTGGCACCATGATCTGGGTGGACAGCAGGTCTTGCAGCCCCTCAGCCCATGAGGTCACTGGAACAATGCCACAGCTTCAGCTGAGGAATCAATCCAAGATGATTATCCCATTATCCTGTACCTTTCTTAGAACTAGGAAGCAGGGCTGGGAATTCTAAAGGAACAGGCTTCCTACTCTGTGGGTGGCTGGATGGACAACAAAGCAGGCTCTGTGTGGAGCAGTTTGACTTATGCACTCTCCTGGGTGAACCCCAGTAAGCTCAGGACCCTGAAAGGGGTGAGGAAGAATGGCAGGGAAAGGCTATGTTCTGCAAAAACTAAGGAATGTTTGTGGCAGGTTTTTTCCATTTACATGAAAAAGTTCTTATAAAGTCACTAACCAGTTCATTCTTTGGCAGTTCTGTCCAGCCAGTCTGGCATTTGTCCCTCAGCCCCTTGCCTTGGGATCTGAAACAGTGTTTTGCTCAGGATTGGTGGGTGAACACATTCACATCTGTCAGTCTGTTTTGTTTATCGTCCATTTATCAACATCTGTGGATCTTTTTTAAATCAGGTGAGACTATAATAAGCATAGAGTTCAAAACAGCCTATTTAACTATGTATTAAAAGACAAAACAACTCAGACTGAGCCCAGACCTCTGGCTCCCAGTAAATCACCCTCCAGTTGCCCTAAGCAGATTTGAAAAACATTTTGGAAGCAGTGAGAGGAGAAAAATCCCACAGAATAGCTAGAACCTCTCCCCTACTCTTCATCTTGGATCATTTGGAGGATTAATACCTACTGAATCCTCAAAGACTTAGTTTTCCTTCACTGTAAATAACCCCTGTAAGGGAAGCCATGTTGGACCTTGTCTGTCCCTCCTGCAAATCCAAGTGTGGAGCAAACAAAATGCTTTTGGAAACAGATTGGGTGGCATGGAAAGGGAGCAGTGTTCTCTCCTCCTGAACAGACACTGATAATGATTTGTGACACATCTATGCAACCACTGGAAGAAACATATAATCTCCAACATCCCCTGTGCATCCAGGGAAATAAAGGTTTAAAGAATTATGGTGAAATACCTCATCCATTCATAGGAAAGCTGGAGTTGTGGGGATGGAAACCCATTCTTTTAATTTCCTGCATGGTTTTGGATTAGTCAGTAAGCCACAGTCGCTGAATCTTGGTGTTGCAGCATAAGAAAAACAACAAAGCATTGCATAAAATGGAGATGTTTACTTGTAGCAGGCCTGATTAGGGAATTAACCAGAAATCCTGATGTCAGGAGTGTTGGGATAGAGCATCTGGACACCTGAAGTATGTGAGCTTCTCTGATTTAGACTCCCAAGAGATTTTCAGCAGCACTTGGCTTTGGCCAGAGCCATTGTGCAGAAAAATTCCCTCAGAGTCATCTCAGGTGATTTTTGTCTGAAATTCCCAATCAGCATCCGAGTCCCAGGAAATCAGCATGTACATAGACACACGTGTGTGTCTGCACAGCAAGTATTTTTTGCTGGCTTAACTTGTCTGGTTAAATGTCATTACTACTTTGCATGCATGTCGTTGCCAATTTACCACTTGGATCCTCCATTAATTGCCTTTAATTGTCTATCACCTCACAGGAAGCAACATCCAAATTTGCCAATCTGGACAGCAGTGAGAAAGAAAATCAGAAAAAGTCACAGAAGCGACTGCAACTTCAGAAAAATAAGGTGTGTTTGGGGGTTTTCCTCCACTTTTTGAACTGGTAACATGATTAACCCTAATTGGTCGATTCTATAAGAAGCAAAATCTAGAAAGGTCTTCACCAGAGTGAGTGGGCAGGAGGGGATTGATGGATATAAACACGTGGCCATCACTTCCAGCTCTCTTTTTTTGGTCCTACAAGAAAGAGTTCCATTATCTACTCTTGTTACACTTCAGAGAGAAACACAATTTCCATGTAGTAAAAGATGTGCTGCTGTAAATACTGGAGTTCTTGTGATAAAGAAAATTAGCTCTGGCAGAGCAGAAGTCTCATTTACTTTCAAATAGGCTGATGAAGCTTCTGACATACCAGCTTGAAAATGGCACAGGCTTCTACAGAGATTGCTTTGTAAAATGTGTCTGGGCTCCAGTCTGCTGGTGAAAATGGTTTTTGTCTCAAAGCTGGCAAAGATTTAAAAGGACAGGGGAGAGAGAAATCTGGAATAGCGAGGCAGAAGTGCTGAATGTGATTTTTGTCTGTGTAGTTGTTTGACTGGAAAAAAATACAGATCCTTCTGGATGGTAGAAACAAGTGTTTCCTTCACAAGTGTAGAGCCAGCCTGAACTCTGCAAGTGCTGGCAGTCTAGAAGTTTGAAGTGTGAATAATTAGCATTAAAATGCAGTGGATGGCTGGGGAAGATGGTCACTTCTTGGAGAGAAAAAAATTGTGGCTTGATTTGACTTCACTATCACAAGTTATAATCACACATCATTAAGTAAAAATCCACAGGGATGAAGCAGAAGCTGCTCACACAGGCTGGCCAGGACAATTCCCCTGCTCCTCCTCTTGCAGCAGGTGACAGAGGGACCCTGTCCCTGGTGCTCAGTGCTTCTCCCAAAGGCAGGGTTTCCTGGGGACTAAATGGTGGGAATACTGTAATACAAAATCACTGGGTAATACCTGTGAGAGCATCCTGGTCTCACTGGAATTGGATTTAAATTCTGTATTATCTAATGAAAATGATGTAATGAAAGAAAACATAATTGTAGGACTGATACTTGGTTAAGCAGATTACTTTCATTTCATTTTCTGCCACAGGAGTGTTCTGGAATTCTAATTATTCTCATTTTTCACTCAATTAATGCACCATTGCTCTGCTCACTTGCAGGGAGTGATGCAAGGCACAGTCCCTTACCTTGGCACCTTCCTGACTGATCTCATCATGCTTGACACAGCCCTTCAGGACTATGTTGAGGTAACTTGGGGCAATATTTTGGAACCCTAAATACCCTCTCTGCCTTCCCAACTGAGTTTACTTGTTTCTGTATCCTCTCCTTCTGCAGCTCGTAAAATCTGTTTACCAAAAGAGAAGGGAAGCAATATGCAGTGTTATTACCTGGAACTTGTGTGAATTTTTGTGCATTTATCTCAAGGTGCAAGTCTGACTCTTCTCTGATCCCTTCTCTTTCCTTCCAACAGGGTGGCCTGATCAATTTTGAGAAGAGACGAAGGGTAAGTTGAATGTTCTGTGATTTTTGGTTTACTGATACCCTCTGGCCAAGGGCCTTTAGCAGCTGAACCAGGCCTGGTGGCAGGAGAACTTTGCTTTCCAGAGCACACAGTTAGTAAATATCTTCTTCTCCTGCAGGAAACCCTTTGTAGGTGAAAGGCTGCAGAGAGCAAACCAGGTACAGAGGATGCTGTCAGTCTCTCCTTTCAGCCTGGTCCTTGTTGGTCAGAGATAAGCCATGTCCTGTAGGAGTAAAGGTGCTGGGGTTACCTTGGGCTGAATGAAGTCAGGCCAAATCTCCGTCCTGGGGCTTGAAAGCAGACCTGGCCTTGGCTGAGATGAAGCCATTTCCTCACCTTAACTGCTCAATAACCTGCCCTAAACAATCCAGGGTTATTCTGGCAGTGTGTGTACAAGTGCAGTTACAAAAGAGCAGCACATGCTTGTCACATGCCTTAAGGGTAGCATTTTACATTCCTCTGGAGCAAGTGTGAGTGCACATTATGGATCCTAGGAAAAAAATCCCACCTTTATTGTTAGAAAACTGGTTCTTTAAATAGTTATCAACTGAAACTGAACTTCTCATCAAGCTGTGTTTGTCCTGGATCCCTTGTTGTATGAATGAATATAATCTTGTTTTCTAATTAGACTATTTGATTATTTATTTTCTTAGGAATTTGAAGTCATTGCCCAAATCAAGCTCCTGCAATCTTCATGCAACAGCTATTGCCTGATACCAGACCAAAAATTCATCCAGTGGTTCAGGAGGCAGCGACACTTGACAGAGGAGGAGAGGTAGGTCCTCAGTGCAGCTGGAAACCCTCTCTTCTCACCCCCACACAGACCTGGGCAGGTCAGTGGCATACAAATACTGGGGAGTTTAAAAACCTGTTATAAAGAGGTGAAATATCCCCTTGGCCCTGGTAAAATGCAGGCAGAGCAGTGTTCCTCTTTGGGGCACTGCAACCTTCTGTGAGGTGAGAACAACTGAAGGACTCTCGGATTTCCTGAATGATGCTGCTGTGAGATGTACAACTAAATAAGATTGTACAACTAAATAAGATCGTACAACTAAATAACATCATACAACTAAATAACGTTGTACAACTAAATAACATCGTACAACTAAATAATGTTGTACAGCTAAATAACATTGTCTGCAAATATTCACCTGCTGGCCTCTGCCCTGCAGTTACAGACTCTCACGGGAGGCTGAAGCAGCTGCTGATACCAACATCCTGTCTCCAAAATCCCAGAAAAGCATGGTGAAGAGGATCAGCATGTGAGTATGATGGGGCAGAGGGGTTTTGGGGTGGTACTAGGGGCCTGGGTAACTCGAACCTGCAGTGCTCATTTAAACAGCTGCAGAACCTGGCTGGGGATCCACAACCCTGCATTGCTCTGAGGAGAAATGCAGCCTTGTGGCTGAAGCTGTCCCTTTGTGCTGCTAGAAACAGTCATGAGGATTATTAAATATAGAAGAGACTAGAATAAAGAATCCTTCCTATGGTGTCAAAAAATGGAACCATTTTAGTGATGGATTATAATTCAGTACTTGTTGTGTAATAACATTGCTGAATGCAGCAGGAAAACAGAGTAAATGAGGATAAAGCCTGGTCTATTATTAGTCTAAATTGCTACAGACATGCAAAGATTCCTTGCAGGATTTTAATATGAAAATTAAGGTTAGCAAAAAGGCATTTGATAGTGGAAACAATCTGCCTTCCAGCTGGAGAAGGGAAAAAAAAAATCATGGGGACATGGTCCAATTTGGTGTAATACCATGATGATTCAAACAGGACAGGGCCATGCAGCTGGACATGGGAAACAAGAGGCTAGCAGGAATGCAGGGAAAGCTGCATGGAATAAAGCAGAGCTCAAAGACTGAAGTGAAAATATCTGCACTCTGAATGTGTTTTGCAAATGAATACTGTAGAAAAGCAGTCGGTGGCACCTCTCTAAGCTGTATTAAATCAATAACTGCACGCTGATGCTCCTTGCTCCTCCTCTTGGTGGGTCAGACCAGCTTGTTTCTTTTGACACTCCTTTCCAGTCACTTGACCTGCATTTAGAAATGAGTCTCAGAGAGGGAGTGCCTTTAAGTTACACTTTATGATCTCCTTATTGTGTGTATCTCCAGCCTTCTAGAGAGAACCTGGTACCTGTGGCACCCTAATAGAGGGCAGGAATTGGCAGCAGGGTGAATTTTCCCTTTGAAGCCCTTTTTTTCTGTTAAATGAGCCTGAAAATGTGAAGAGATGGGAGTGTTGTTCTAGTGGGGCATGAGCTGGTTGTGAGTTTGCAGCTGTGGGCACTCTGGGTCAGGAAGATGTTGTGTTAGCCTGTAACAAAGCCTCTGGACAAACTGTATAAACACCACAAAGGAAATAAAAACAACAGGCCACTCCAGAGAGGAAAAAAATCCAGAATGAAAGAGTTCTGAACCAAGGGACAGCTTTGCTCAGCTCTCACTTACTGGCTTTTATGTTTTTTTTCTTTCTATACCAGACTTTTTCTGGGCACTGATGTGTTCACCCCACCCAAAGAACAACCCCTGAAGAGCTCTCCTGTAGGAGGGAGCTCCGGGGAAAGCACGGATTCAGCCAGTGTTTCATCGTGTGAGTTTAATCACTCTGAAACTGAGGATGTGTGTGTCACTCCCATCTCTAGTCCTGAGGACCCTCTCAAAAAGGTACAGCTGAGGCCTCTGCATGCTGCAGGCAGGCCCAAGACACTTGCCCAAGGCTCTTGGTCTTTACTAAAGCATTGGTTTTAGTGAAAAGGAGAGAGAAGTGTGTAAGAATGAAAGTAATCCAGTCAGGGCTCTTGCACAATGTTCTATGTTGTCCCTTACAGTGGGTTTGTTCCTGTCAGGAAGCTTTTGAATAGAGAAAGGCAAACGCTGAGCAGGGGAAGGAAGGGGGCAGTTTCAAGGAGAATGGCAGAGAGGAGGGGGTGTGTGTATTTCCACTCGTGTAAAGGCTCTCACCTGGAGCAGGAGTGACACTCTCTGCTCCTTCCCAGCCTGTCCCAGTTCCTGGCTCGCTGCCCACAGCCTCATGCTGTTCCTTGGATCTGCTGCCACCTCCTGGGCTGCTCTTACTACAAGGTCAGAGCACCCCCAGCGGGACAGAAATTGTCATTAGAGTGCTGTAATCAATCAAGTGAAGTTCAGTTTTCAGTTCAGGAGGCAAGGAATTCTGCCAGCAGGCTGGGCAGTGTGGGTGACTGAGGTTTTGTCTGTGCCTCCTGCTTTCTCCTGTTCCTCTGGCACAATGACACACAAATGTCCCCTTTGTGACAGCACTTTCTCTTGTGCAGATCTCTGGCTACTCCTTGTCCTCCTGTTCTCCTGACTCTTCCATGAGCACGCCTTCCTCAGGGGTGTCATCTTTACCCTCATTCCTGCTGGCCTCCAACGATGACAAGAGCTCTGTGGGCTCTGACAAGGGCTACGACTCCGACAAGGGCTCCATCAGCTCCGACAAGGGCTCTGGCTCCAGCAAGGGCTCCATCTCTGACCCTGGCTCAGGCCTGGACAGTGGCTCCATCCCCTCCAGGGACTCAGGCTTGGTGCCCAGCAGTGCCCCCAAGGTGCTGCCCGTGTACAACCAGCAGAGTGAGGGCTCCTGCATCATCCGGGTCAGCATGGACGGGCTCCACGCCAGCGTCTACAAGAGCATCCTGGTGAGTGCCATGGCTCTGGGCTCGGCCCATGTGGCCATAGGGGGGTGACTGAACCCATCAGTGTTTTGAGAACACCCCTTCACTGAGCTGGCTCATCAAACCTGGCTGGAAAGGGAAAGTGGCATGTGGTGCCAGGCAGAATGTGTGGAGCCTGGGAGGAACGAGATGTTTGAAAATAGCTTTAGGGAAGTTTCTGGTCTGGAAATTGGAGTTTGTGTTTTATCAAAAAGCTCCAAGTGAAGCATTGTGAGCACACTGAGGTTTTGACATAAGATGGGATGTTTTCCCTGAAGCAGCTTTCCCCAGGAGCTGGTTTCTGGAAACAGGGAGCTGCAGGGGAGGGAGCTGACATGCTCTTTAATTCCGGTGACAGCTTCTCCTGGTGAAGAAGGGAGAATCTCCCTCCTCTTGCCAGACCAGCAGCCCCAGGATTCAGGCATTTTCCTCTCTGTTTATTCCACAGACATATCCCAGTAGTGCCACTGGTGCTGGACCATGGGTGATGTGGCTTAGCTCAGCTGGGGGGGGAAACAAATGCAGGGTAGTTCTCAGAACCTTTAGTTCCTGATTTTAATAGTCTCACTTCCCAAATCCACCAAGCTGTTCCCTGAGGGCCTGATGGATTTGGCTGCAGGTGAGACTGCAGAAAGCTCTGGAGGAGCCTTGTGTCTGCTCCAGATGGACTTCACAGCACAGAGCAAACCCAGCTACAGCAGCTCTTCACAGGGGCTTTTGTGGCTGGTGAGAATGAGGTCTCTGAGGGAGCAGACACTGGTATCTACAGCTATCTCTACTACTACTGCATCTGTGTCAACTTGAACTAAAATGCCACCCCCTCCAAAGGTCACAAATAATATTTGTCAGCACCTGCCCCTTTGTTACTGACCTGTGTTTTCAGTTCTCTGCTTTTTCTTGGAAGAGATGTCAATCAGGTTTTCGCTAACTACTAAATCACAAGAGTGAATGAGAAAAATCTCTCATTGCACCTTATCTTTCCAGATAACCAACCAAGACAGAATCCCTGACGTCACTCAGCGAGCCTTGCTGAAGCACAACCTCGAGCCTGATGCAGTTGAAGATTATGAGCTTGTGCAGGTCATCTCTGAGGACAAAGGTAGGGAAGCAGAACTCTGCTGCCTGGAAGGTTCTGTTGGATTTCAAAGGGAAGAGTAAAACTGTAAGCATTACAAATGCTGTTAAGAGGTCACAGCTGCCAACAGCTGCCAGTGAGAACCCCCTGGCTGCTCAGGGGTGGTTTCTGTCAGCACAGCCCCCTTCCCACAGGTACAGCCAGCTCCCGGGCTGCCAGGCTGACTTCATGTGTGCCTTGCAGCCGTAGAGTGACCACAAAATTTTGAGTGGGGGTGATGTTCTACCTCCTTGGGACCAGGCCCTCGGATCCCACCCATCATCAGCCTTCTCAGAGAGTCTGCCAGGGTCTCTGCCAGGCTGAGCATGGCCTGGGCACAGCCTCCCCTCCCTGCCCTGCTCCCTTTCCTGCAGGAAGCTGCTCCCGCTGCTGCTGTGGCAGAACAGTGAGATGGCCCCGCCCGCACCGTGCTGCTCCTGCTCCCTGTCCTCTCTCAGCTTTCCTGCTGCTGTGCCCCCCTCCCCACTAATGCTGATCTGGCCCTGTTCTGCAGAGCTGGTGTTCCCCCGGGATGCCAACGTGTTCTATGGCATGAACAGCCACGTGAACTTCAATTTCATCCTGCGGAAGAAGACAGAGCTGCTTGGCTGAGGCTGCTCCTGCGCTGCCCTCCCGGCTTACGGGGAACCTGTTGGAATTCCTTGTTGAAAATGTGCAATTGGAGCAATGGGCAGCCCTGGTGCAAAGGCTCCAGGCTGCTGCATTTGTCTTAAGGATACCCCATGAGCCAACTCTGTGAGAAAAGGGTCTCCTTCATGCCAGTATTATACAGAAGATCATCTGGACTTATTTTTATAGAACTGAAGCAAGTTCTGAATATGTCTGCGTGAACCAGCTGAGAATTTTTTGCACTTGTTCTATACCAGAGAATGACCCATTTTGGATCTTGTTTCCAAAGAACTTCAAAATGAATGAACTGCACTTGCCTTTGCATGAACATCATACTTTGTGTTGGATGGAAGTCTTAATGTCACGACAGGGTGGTTTCCCTTGGACTTGGTTAAACCATGGACCAGAACTCGATGCCTTTTGTGTGCACTCCCAAGTGATGGATGGACGTCCTCCCAATGTGCAATTCCTTTGCCAGAACTGAAATATGAACCTCTTTAAAAGCCATAAGTAAGATGTTGGATTGTAAGCAGCCCTGATTTGAGACACATGAAATACACACAGTATTTCTGGTTCTGCTGGTAGTACTGTGCATCCCTGCACAGATCTAGGAGTTATTATCCAAACAGATAGCTTAGGATTCTTAAGGATCATTAGTTAAAACAGAGTTTTATCCATGCCTGGGCCTTTTATTCCTAGTTCTGTGGCACTAATTTGCAACACTGGGCTCAGGTAAGTTTTACACTACATTTGGATTTATCACTTCTGTTTACAGGTAGGTAAAACAGACCAACTGTAGGTCTACTGTACATCCAGGAGTCCTATGGAAGGTCCCACAAGCCTGGTGTAGGCTATAGCCTGAACAATTTATGAATTCCAGTTGTTTAGAGGGTGACAGAGTGGGGGGGTTGTTACTGAGCCTTAACCTTTGCCCAGAGTTAGGGCAAAACTAGAACTTCAGTTTTCTCTGCTTTTGGTGTCTGTACAGTGCAGTTCCTTGTGTACATAGCATAGCTCCTACTGTATATAGTACTGCTCACTCAGAGGATGGATGGCAGTGTTAAGCTGAAACATAAATGTTCTGGATTTTAAAATTACACTTTGCAAATGTTTATATATGTTACATTTTTAACTGCTTACCTGTAATCTTTATATAAGTATATAAATTGTTTTTCATTAATATTTGCCTGGAATCAGTCAATTTCCTTCTATTAGTGCACGTCAGATGTGCAAAAACACCTCACACCACTTCCCTTGCTGTCACTTTCTTCAGCCTCTCCACTTAAACTGTTTTAACTTCTCAACAGCAGAGCCAAAGCCCTCCCAGAGCATCAGCCATGCACACAGGCTCTGAGGGATAGGGATATTTTGTGCTATTTCTTGAGGTTTCAGCTTAAAGATTTCCGTAACTGGGTAATTAAGACTGCACACCAGTTTTATGTCTTCTGCATGAAATTATTCTCTTTTGAGTCACTGAATGACTTCTGAAGCTGGATAATACAAAAGAAGTTGAGGCTGGATAATACAAGAAGTGCTTTTGAGTGTATCCATGGTGTTTTTCCTCCTGCTCTCCTAATCATTATCTTGCTGTAATGTTTAAAAGTGTGTTTTTCTCTCCCTGCACACAATACCAACATTCAGATAAACAGTTTACACACTACAGCCCCTTCTGCCATCTCACAAATCACTTCAGCATGAGGGGAGCCCCCTAAAGCTGCCCAAAAGTCTCACACTCAGTCCCTGAACTACAGCTGCCCTGGCCACTGAAAGGCCTCTCATATTGCACTAAGGAAGACAAAACAAAGAGTACCTGAATCTGATTTTTAAACTACCTCAGGCCACAAAACCCAACACTAGAACTTCACTCCATTTCCTTCTGGATCAATACAATCCATTGGTTAACTTGGAATTTCACATGCCATATTGAGAGCACAACAGCACTTTTCCATCATTAACCCAAAGCAAAGACCAAGCTAGTGGGTTCTGAGCAGTCTTACTGCAATTATTAATTTTTAGGGCCTGCCACCACAGCCTGCCTTGTGGAGAAGCTGCCAGATGGCTGGTCCAAAGCTGGTGCTCCTGCTCAGTTTTGAAACCCATTAGCTGAGTCAAAAAGAAATACAAAATTGTGTCAGGGACCCAAGGTCATGCCTAAGGCACTGCCGTATTTGTCCCATGGTTGTACACATCAACAAGATAATGAAGAACACTTTAATGGTGGGAACCTGACCCTTGAAAGAGAAACAATGGATTGGTCAATTGATAAGAAGGTAACCTGTGAAAGAGGAACAATACTCACTGGAGCTGTGATCAGCAAGGAGAGGGTATAATGAACAATTGTGGTCTCATCTCACATGCTGGCCACGTGAGAGATGATCCTGTAACTGGAAAACTTCCGGGAGATCTAAGGCCTGGTTCTGGGGTGGAGGGGTGAGGAGGACAAGATGCACAACACTTGGATCCAGGGGATGCCCTGAAGGTGCACAGCCTTAAATGTGCTTTGCAATCACAATTGTGTCTCAAGTTTTTTGTGCACAGGCATCCTCCCATACCCGTAACAAAAATAAGTTCATGGAAAAATACCAGAAAAATCCAAAGGTGTTTCAAGTGGCTCCTACTTTTCCAAAACAGATTTAATTCTGGGAGAGCAAAGCTTGAGCAGCACCAGCCAAGGAACTGAAAATACAGGCATGGAGCACCACTTGTCACATGGGTAGAACCACTGGCATCACCCAGGTCTTGTCTACATCAATAAATGGAGAATTGTGGATGTATAAACACACACATACACAAGGTAAAGGACCAGTCAGCAAGACTGAGTTCTTGTTTACTCTGAAATGGATGCAAACATTTAATTCCTATATCCTTCCTTTGTTCCCCTCCCCTGAAACCACTATCAAGCCCCCAGTGCTCCTCACTTCCCCAGTCAGCTAGAAGGAAAAATATTCACAAAACCCCAGCCTTGTTGTAAAGTTGTTTTTCATAAACTGCTAGCGCTCTGCTTAAGGAAATCAGAGTTAAAGCAAACTCAGGTTCCCTGAGCACCCTCACCAGCTGCACTTCTCAGCAGTTCTATCCCAGGCTGACACATCCCCTCATGCACGTGTCCTTGCCCTGTCTTAGCTGCAGGGCTGGCCACAAGGCCAAGGAGCCCAGAAGCTCCAGTTCAAGACTGTGCAAGTGATGCAGAAACCTTTTTCATCTTTCCTTATTTGAATGAAGTTAAAAAACCAAAACAGGGACACCTCAATACCTTGTGTTTTTCTAAAAGCCATGCTCTGTTTGCTGGTGAGGAGCACTCCATCCTGACTCAGGGAAAACCACACAGGGAAATCCCACAGCAAGGGGGAAGGAGAGGCTGCTGGTAGGCACTGAGGTGGGTCTGTCATGGGACAAAAAGCATGATGATGGAAGAGACGTGGCTCTCATATCCACAGTGACACTTGACAGTGCTGGATGTTCACCTGGTCACAGAGCTCGTGCAGGAGCTGCAGGAGCTTCTCATCAACACCTCTGGAATTTCCAGTGTTGTTCACACAGGCCACGTGGGCTCATAAAGCGAGAGACCTGCAGAGAAAGCAAGAGGGATTGTGAGGAAGCAATGACCCAGGCTGTGTGTGGGCCCATGGGGCAACCTCCATACTCACCAGGACATGTGGGCATCTGCTCCCACATGGATACCAGGAGGAACTTGGCTTCCAGGTGGGAAGTGCAGAATGAGCACCTTTATACAGCCAGGGACTCCCTGGGAGAGGGACACAGCCAAGAATCCCTTGAGCGGACTTCCATTAACCTCCAGTTAACATTCAGGGTCAGGCTGGAGGGGGCTTGGAGCAACCTGGTCTAGTCAAAGGTGTCCCTGCCCATGGCAGGGGGTGGGACTGGGTGACCTTGAGAGGTGCCTTCCACAACCCAAACCATTCCAGGACCTTCCCACATAAGGAAGAACACACAGATCTGCTCATCTTGCACCAGGTTCTATGTATTATCAGACCGGCTGACAGGTAATAACATGTCTTCTGCAGCAGAAAGCACAACATTGATCAGTAATTATTCAAAACAAACAAAAATTAAAACCAAAACCCCAGCCACACATACTCAATGCACAGATCTGCCAGCAGGTGAGCCCCCAGATGGCAATTCCAGGAGGGAATCCTCCCACTGCCCAGAAGCTCAGGGTCTGTGCCAGTACAGTCCATGATCACCTGGCCTCTGAGAAAGGTTTTTTTAAAAAAAATAAACACCATATCCTGCTGGCATGTGAGCCAACAGCAAAAACATCAGAACTCGTCCAAAACACAGAAAAGTTCACTCCTCACATGAAAAAATATCCAGGCAAGTTGCCTTTCCGTCCTGTAACACACAATTCTATCGGGCTGTTGAGAGAGTAACATTGCTGTAGGTTCTTTTGGTTTTATAAGGAGAGTTTGTAACCTAACTTCTTAACATTTTAAGTTCCTAAAACTCCTACCCTTGCTTTTATGGCCTGAATAAACAGGCCTGCCAATAGGTCATGGGGTTTTGTTTTCCTGAAGGACTAAGTTGAGGCAGGGGTGAAGCAGGATGCGACATGGACCATCTCTGCCTGTATCCCTTCAGGCAGTGCAGAGACAAATCCAGCTACCTACACTTGCATGGCTCCCATGACTTCAGACATTCCAAGACAACCATTCTGGATCCGGAGGCCTGTTTAGATGGGATGCAGCAAGATTAAAAATGAGCTGATGGGAAGCCAGCACTGGTTTTGTACAGGAGTGTGATGGGGAGAAGACATGACAGAGGAGCACTGCTCTCCTGCATTGAACATTTTGGGGAAACATCTTGATTCTGATAGGGATCCCTTTGGAAAACAAACCCAAATCCCCCAGATGCTCAGCAAACAGGGTGGTAAAAGCCTACAGACCTACAAGGAGTAACAGTGAGGGGGCAGCCCAGGTACAGCCATCCCGAAAGGCACTGACATTTGTACACCTCTATATATTAATCTTTATAAATACAGTGTTCTACACGAGGAACTGTGGAACGACGTAATTCCAGGCTGGTTTCTTCTAACAAAAGCTTGCCAGGGCTTTTGCCTGGATCTGGAACTCGTGTTCTTCTTCCTCCTTGGTGTCCCACCCTGTCCTCGGCGGCCTGGGCAGGTGTCTGGCCCAATCCCGCGCACGGCCCTTGGGAGTGGTGGGAAGGAGACCACATGAAGAGCTGCTCTACAACTTTCAAGGGTGAAAAGCTAAAGTGTGAGGCAGGTTCAGCTGTCAACGGAGTCCCAGGGAGGTGGGCAGTCATAGCTCATCCCTGGATGACGGCGTGTCCAGGGATGACTGGGAGGGCAGGGCGTCCTTGTTCTGGGCGTCGCTGTGGATCTTGCCCTGCTGCCGGGACTTCCAGGAGTGTGTTCTGTCCCAGTCCGTTGACACGGTCTCGTTGTCCCAGATGGTGGAGGTCTCTGTGTCGCTGAGGTAGCCCGGCTGCCCCGTGTAGTGCGTGGGGTAAACAAGCAGGGGTTCTGCTGAGAAGGCCTTCAAGTCTCTGGACTCATAGTACTCCATGTACTTTGTGCTACGGAGGAGAGAAACACCATCAGCAACAGAGGAACCTTCACTGGTGCCGAGCTTGTCCCGGGGAGACATGGCCAGTCCAGGGAGAAAACTGGTCTGGGAGTGGGGGTAGGTGCTGGGGTACAGCCAGAACCACACCCTTACAACCACACACACCTGTACAGCCAAAGCCTGTTCCCAGAGACAGACAAGTGCCTCAGACAACCAGCCCACAAGCCCTGCCCCAGGCATTCCCCTCTGTCACCTCCTCTGACCTGTGCCAGGAGGACAAAACCAAGCACCACAAAGAGTCCTCACCAACCAGGCTACTAACAAGAGCTGGTTTAAGATCAGTCAGCAAGACTCAGCCCGTGTCCCCCTGAGCCACAGAGGGACTTACACAGGGTGCTTGTTGTACATGATGGGCAGGAATTCATCCACGGGCAGCATCTTGCTGAAGGGCTCAGCCCCGATGAGCTTCTGAGCCCCGTGGAAGGAGATGGCGTAGCCCAGGGTCCAGTAGGAGTAATCAGCTTCCACCAGGTTCCGGACATTGGGAACGGCTCTCTCGGGCTCCTGCACCTGCATCCTCTTCCGGCCAATGTAGCTTCAGTGAGAAGATCAAGGAGATGGGAGCCAAAGTGAATCCACAGCAATTAGGACAAGACTATTCCTGTCAGCCAGGCTAGGGCAAAGGGCCAAAGGGCCAATCCCAGAAACAATCCCTGACCCAGCTCACCGATTTCTATCCTGCACCACTACCAGACATGCAAGTCTTAACCCAGTGGGTGGGACAGCTGTGAAAGGCTTCCTAAGGGAGCTAAGATAACACAGTCTGAGGCTCAGCACTGAGCTGTGTGGGTTCCTCTGTCAGCATCTCCAACACAGCTGATGTCAAACATTGTCCACCATGGACAGGGATGGTGCCCTGGCAACAGCAGCCCTGGAGGGCGGATCTGCTGTGGTGGGAAGAGCTACCAAGAAGACTGTGCCACTGTCCCCTGCACTGCAGCATCAACCTGCACCTCTGCCACGCCCCAGCAGTGCTGCCAACCTCCCCATGTGCCCAGGACCTCCCAGAGGAGCAGGAACTTACATCAGCTCCCAGTCTAACTGGGCTTGCTCGATGTCATCCATCAGCTTCATGAGCTTCCTCTTGAACTGGTGCTCGAAGCGCACATCGTCCTCAATGACCAGTGTCTTCTCTAGGCCCCTGCTCACCACCTGAAACACGAGGGCTCCCAAGTAAGCACAGTGGCCCCCATGGGTGCCCTGCTGTCACTGGGGCCACCCTGACCTGGCACTCCCAAACCATGCAGGCAGGGAGCTGGAGAACCCCTCTGTGATATATACATGATATGCCAAACCACTAGAACTTGCTCCTGCTCAGATGCAGAATAAGGGGAAAAAAACAGGAGTGTTTCTTTAACCCCATTTGCTTTTCAAAACCTTCTTGCCTTTCTTCTAAGCAAGCTTGCCCCAAGCAGGATATTGGATGAACTGCAAAAACAAGTAATGAAAATGTTCTGATAAAAATCACTTGGAGCTGAGGGCAAATGAATCACAGAATCCCTGAATGGTTTGGGTTGGAAGGGACCTTGAATATCATCTCCTTCCACTAGCCCAGGCTGCTCCAAGCCTCATCCAACCTGGCCTTGGACACTGCCAGGGATCCAGGGGCAGCCACAGCTTCTCTGGGCACCCTGTGCTAGGGCCTCAGCACCCTCACATGGAAGAATTTCTTCCCAATATCCCATCTAACCCTGCCCTCTCTGGCAGTGGGAAGCCATTCTTCCTTGTCCTTTCCCTCCATCCCTTGTCCCAAGTACCTGTCCAGCTCTCTTGCAGCCCCTTTACATACTGGAAAAGGAAAGGGGAGGTGTGAAAGGTGAACACTGCATTCAAGTAAACCCCTGCAATCCAAGGAAATCACTTCTATCCTACACTTCCAGAAACCCAGGCTGGATCCAATGCTCTGCCCCAGGACTGGCTGTGCACCAGGACACAGCTCCTTCCTGCAGGACCCTCAAGGCACCCCAAAACCCTCACCTCCTTCCAGATGTAGTAATGGCTCAGGAAGCAGCCGATCTCTCCTCTGGTCAGGGGCCTGGAGGAGTAGGGGTCCCGGTATCCCGGCAGCATTTCGATGCTGAGAGCTTTGAGCTGACTCGTGTTCAGTGCTCTGGGAAACACAGAGTATTTATCACCATGGCAAAAAAAAAAAAAAAGCCAGTTCGAGCCAGACACAGGCACGACATGGGGAATGCTGCTGATGTTCAGGGAAAAGCCACACCTTGAGAAATCCCTGCCCTTGTTTTGCTCAAAAACACAGAGGAAAATTAACTTCTTGATTTATATCTCTAAATCAAGCTGATAAATTGTATTCTTAACTCTTCCAAAGACTTCAGACAGGACCATCAATTAACTTTACCAAAAACTTCCTGGGGGGCCACCCACTTGCCAGGTGCTTGGCTTTGATTAATTTTCTGAGGCTTTGACAGGATCCCAAGTCTCCAAGACCACTAGATGGTATGTGGACTCCTGTCTCCTTGAGGCCTTCTTGCAACTCACAGACTCAGAATTTCTGCCTTGATTTCTCATTATAAAAAGATCTTAACATACCTTAGAATCATAGAATCAAAAATGATGGAAAAGCCCTCTAATATCTTCAAATCCTCAGTAACTCAGCAACTCTCCCAGAGATGGGGCCTCCACCACCGCCCAGGCCAGCCTATGCCAGTGTCTGACCACCCTTAGCACGAAGAAATTTTTCCCAGTTGTCCAGCCTGAACATTCCCTGGCACAGCTTGAGGTTTTCCTCTCTCTTGTTCCCTGACTCCTCCCTGGCTGCCCCCTCCTGTCAGGGAGCTGTGCAGAGCCAGAAGGTTCCCCCTGGGCCTCTTTTTTCTCCAGGCTGAGCTCCCCCAGCTGCTCCTCAACAAACTCCAGACCTTAGAATAAGCTTGGAGAGGGCTGTGGCAGGGTTAACACTGTAGCACCACAGCTCTGTAGCACTAGGATGGACAATATTCCCAGGAGTTAACTGCTCAATTCACAGAAACCTGTGATTTTAACCTGATTTTGACCCTAGTCTGAACCCCAGTGCCCTGGCTCTCTCACAGAGATTGACTAATTGCAAAGGAGGAAAGAAACAGAGCAGAATTGCCTCAGAGAGAGGGTCAGGGAGACTGAAGTGGTGCTGAGCTCCCCCTGCAGCCAACCCTGCCCTGCTGGAAGTAGGCCAGGACATCCAAGGAGATGCTGTGAAGCAGTAAAGCACATCTCACTCTGAAAACACCCTCAAGCCCAACCAAAACTCACTTTCCATCCACAGCCTCCACTACCTTCACTGCAATCTCCTGCTCATAGAGTGTCCGCAGCATCCGATCCCGCCGGTCCTTGCGACGCTTCAGGTTGATCATGAAAATCTGGGAGGAAGAGAAAGACATCAGGACATCAGACTCCCAGCTGGGAGGGAGGGAGAAGGGAAGTCCTGATCCACCCCTCTCCTGCAGCCCCACTGCAAAAGCAGGTCTTGTGAAAATACCACGTGTGTTTGCTCCAGGTTGTCTAGAATTTGTCAAAAAGCTGAACTTGGTTTTGAGTCAAAGTGTAGAGGCTTTTTCTCTAACAATTACTTTTTATGGATGTTCACGGAGGAAACCTGCTCTTTCAGGATGAAGAAAATGAGGAGAGACCAGTTATAGCCAAGTCTATAATTCCCAAAGATACAGGATGTTTTGGTTTATACCAAACAGAGTAACATGACCATCTGCAGCACCAATCCTAGAGGAACACTGCCACTGCCTGGATTTAGAATTATCAGCAGGGCCACCATCCAAGTACAAGGCCATGGTAAATAAAGGATTTTTGTGATCACTTCAGGCACTGAAAATCCACTGTGATCCCTACCAGAGCAGGGAGCCAAGGCTGAGAACAGAGATGTCTGGGCAGGGCTCTATTCAAATCTTTGAGGAGACTGGTAGAGGGCTGAGGACTGAGGTTGCCTCATTGCAGGTAACCCTCAGGGGCTCAGGGATATTTTTCAGTGCCAGGCAGGCTGGTACAAGCACAGCCTTGTAGCCTGTGGAGCAAATCCTCATCCCAATAAGAAGCAGAACGAATTTCAGCTCCGTACAAATGAAAGAATAATAAACTGGATAAATAAAGCACAGCCACAAAGGACAACAAGGAAAAACCTGGACCAGCTGTGCCTCAAACACAGACACACAGCTGGGTAGGTAGGGTCCAGCTTCAGGAGCCCCACAAACACACAGAACAGAGCACACCAAGAAGACAAAAGCTCCCCTGATCCCTACAACTCCCTTGGTCCCAGAGCCACCCTGGCAGCTGCACACACAGGGGCTGCTGGCTCTGGGAGTAACACAGACACCAGGCAATCCAAGCCTGGCATGCCCCTCTCCAGCCCTCTCCCCAGGCATGGTTTGCATCCCTGGGGGTATCCAAGGTGGGCTAGAACTCAGCTGTGAGCCTGGATCCCCCACCTGCTCTCAGCTCTCCAGTGTCTCTCTCAGGTGAGAGAAATCCTTCCCTCCTGCCACTGGAGAGCTGGAGATCTTTACCAAAGGCCCAATTTCTGTCACAGATGGAAGGGAGGCCAAGCTCCTCTGCAGAGTCAGATGTAGAGCAAACAGCACAAGAATGGGGGAGTTAATCTGCTTTTCAGCCTCACTTCTGCCTTCTCCTCCTGGCTGGATTAAAACACACAATCATGGCATGGTTTAAATTGGACGGGACGTTAAGGATCAGCTGATGAGTGAGAAGACAAGACAATAAACAGCAGAACAGGCTCCTTACTTCATCAAATCCCATCTTGTCAGGATGCTTCGGAGGGACAGAGATGTACTGAGAGGGCTCCACGGGAGGGCGATCGACTGAAAGAGAGCAGAGACCCCGAACGTCACCCTCGGGCACACCCTGCAGTGGATATTATGTGTCTGAAGGTGTCTCCCTCTAGGGCTCCTGGCAGCCGGGATGAGGAGCCACGGCAGGATGGGGACAGCAGGAAGCTCCACATGGCAAAGCCAGAGCCAGCAGCCATGTGCCAGACAGACATCAGGAAGAAAACATGGACATGCAGCACCCCTTCCCACATGGAAGATGCATTTGATCTGGGGAAGTTGAGGGGTTTGTGGATGGGGCTGACCTGACCGTGAAGCAATTACATCCCTAGGTAGAAAAGTGGTGGAAAATGTCAAAAACTGCGTATCAAAACAATATTAGAGAGGATAGGTTGGGATGCAGACTTCCAAGAGAATGAGAGCTGGGCTGCTGGTAGGAGAGCTCTGCAGGCATTAAACTGGGGGGGTCCATCACAGCAAGGGCACAACAACTCACTCATGGCCTCGATCAGGGTGTGCACAAAATTCTCAGCTTCCTCCTGCAGCGATTGCTGCGGCTTCAGGGGCATGGGAAGGAACCCGTAGTGCTCACGGTTGCAGATGAACATCTGTACTCCTGGGGATGACAGAAAAGCAGAAACTATCATCAGGCCTGCTACCAGGGCATGGCACTGCTCTGTGGCTACACAAACACACCTGTGCCAGGACCTCAGTCCCAAAAGCTCTGCTTCGTAAGCAAACAATTCAGAATCATTCCAGTTCCACTTTCTGTTTTGCCTGGCTGGCAGCAAGTGGCTTCTCTCATAAAACCAATCCCTACTGGCTGCCTAACTAACCCTTCAAGGGCCTGGGCTGGCAGGACAAGGGAGAATGGCTTCCCACTGAAATAGAGTAGGTTTAGACTGGATATTGGGGAAGAACTGTTCCCTATGAGGGTGGGCAGGCCCTGGCACAGGGTGCCCAGAGAAGCTGTGGCTGCCCCTGGATCCCAGGAAATGTCCAAGGCCAGGTTGGACAGGGCTTGGAGCAAGCTGGGCTAGTGGAAGGTGTCCCTGAAATGAGATGATCTTTAAGGTCCCTTCTAACCCAAGCCATTCTATTCTTTATTACTGCTTCCTTTTGCTTTGGTTAGGATATAAAGGTGATACATTTTCACCTGTGCTGGCAAAGGACTTTGAGGAACACATATGACAACAACCTTTGAAATGCCAAGTCACCACAAACACGGTCCTTTCCTCTCCAGAACTAATTTTTACTGTGCCCTGAAGATGAAAGGAAAATCCCAGAGTGAGACACCAGTGAGCAGAACAGATGTGATAACACTGACACCCTTCTACTCAAAAGCTTCTGCAACTGCTTGTTGAAGGGAGGAAACAGAGAGAAGGTGCAAAGCCTGTCCTTGGAGTAGATGCATTTGCAGGGCACAGACTCACCCAGTGGGAACATCCCAGCATCAGCAGAATGCTTTTCCCACTGGGATGACAAGGATTTGCTCACCACTGGCTGTAACTCTTCCTTTCACATCAGGCAACACACTCAAAAGCCACATCCAGAGAAGCCAAGGAAGTATTTCCGCTGTTTTTCATTGAGTTCTGGTAAGGTCCTTTTATATTAACTAACCCAAATCAAAGCTGCTAGAAACCAAGCAACCAGCCAAAAACTGCCTTTGTCTCTTCTTTGTCTTTTTTTTTTTTTTTAATAAAACAAGCTTAACCAGACCCCTCCCTCGAGGAAATAAATGAAAAGCAGACACTACCTGGTGTGCTGGTGCTTTCATCTCTTAGTGCCCCTAATCCATGGTATTTTTAGCAGAGTGGAACTGTTGGCACTAATGACCTCAGTGTTTCTCTCATTTTAAGTTTTGCAAGTAAATTGCTGGCTGTGCTACTTGCCAAAACACATTCAGCTGTCAGCTGCAATTTAGGTAAATGGCAGAATAAAAAACTACTACCTGCAGACATTAATGGATTTGGCACTGATCTAATTAACTAATCTTATCTGGCTCACTGATCTCTGTTCTTATCTTCCACTGCCTTGAACATACTTTATCTACACAGACTCACACTAGTGTTCCTGTTCTGTCTGGGATGAAATGTACTTGAAAATGGTAAATCTCCCATAAAGTAGGGAGGGGGACTCACTCTCCAGCTCTGTTTTTATAATAAAGTTAAATGATTGCTACAAGGGATAGAAAAACTACAGGTATTTGTATTATTATTATTGATGGGCATTAAAGGCAGTGTCCAGGATTTACACTCATAGCCCAAAACCACAGCTATAGTTAAGGAACCAAAATTATCCCCACTTCCCTGCGACCAGACCTTCCTGCTGGCTGGCTCAAGGTCTTCAGAGACCCAGGCTGAAAGGGAGCTCAGAAGATCATGGAATCATGGAATGGTTTGGGTTGGAAGGGACCCTAAAGCCCATCTCCTTCCACCCCTGCCATGGGCAGGGACACCTTCCACTAGCCCAGGTTGCTCCAAGCCCTGTCCAGCCTGGCCTTGAACACTGCCAGGGATCCAGGGGCAGCCACAGCTTCTCTGGGCACCCTGTGCCAGGGCCTCACCACCCTCACAGGGAACAATTCCTTCCCAATATCCCATCTAAATCTGCCCTGTGGCAGTGGGAAGCCATTCCCTGTGTCCTGTCCCTCCATCCCTTGTCCAAAGTCCTTCTCCAGCTCTCCTGGAGGACCCTTTAGGCACTGGAAAGTGCTCTAAAGGTCTCATCTGAGCCTCCTTTTCTCCAGGCTGACCTGGCTGGCTAAAAGCTCTCCTGTGAGTGCAAGGGGCTGTGCAGAGTCCAGTGCTGGCAATAACACACCCCCTCTGAGTTCTGTTCAGATTCAGGACTCCCACACAGGCCACGTCCTCTCTCAAAGTTGGGACCTCCTCTTTGGAGCATCACAGAACAGCTGCTTCCAGCAGCAGATTCCCTGTTGGAAATCAATGGTTTGTTAAGCACAGCTTTTGGCCTGGACAAAAGCCAGTATAATTTCTGACTTGAGGGAAAGTAAGTGAAAACACTCCAAAAAGAAGTTTCCCTTGAAGCTCACCCATTTTTCACATTTCTGAACTTGGATGTCATCCTTTTATCCTGGGTGACAAAACTGAGCCCAGGACACAAGTCAACAATCTGAGCAGATCAACAGGCCAGACAGCTGGAGCAAAGCCTTTCATGTCATGGGTCAGTCCTGGAAAAAGCTGGGGTTCTAGGACAGAAGGAAAAAATGATGGGATTGAATCCCTTAAATATTTCTGAAGCAGCTGGAGCTAATGCACTGCAGTTACCACATGGACTGGAGGCTGCACTTCTGGGAGAGCTGTCACAGGGAAGAAGTGGAGGGGTAGACTTTAAGCAGCCTGCTTTGCTCTCCAAACTTAAACCTCAACTCTTCTGTGGAGCCAAGATGTGGCACTTGGGGACATGGTTCAGTGATGGATTTGGCAGTGCTGGGGAAACTGAATGGCCTTGGGGGGTCTCAACTCTGTGATTCTGCACTCATGTCCTGACTCTGAAAGTCAGGACTCTGAAGCTGTTCTGCAATTCATTTCTCACCTCTGCCTCCCAAGGGTCCCAATTTCAGCTCTTGCTGCCTCTCCTCCATCATTCATCTCATCTGACACTCCTCATCCTCTTGCAGCTGACCTTGAGAACGCCCTGCTCAGTCTGCCAAGACAACGACATCATCTTTGGTACTGTCAAGACCTGCCAACCAGGCCCACCACTAAAAGGGAAGCTACAGGCAGCTGGTGCCTGCTGTGCTGGTCTGGGAACAGTGGGAAGGGAGGCTCAGCCTGCAGAACAACAACAGCAACCCTTCTTCCCTTGGCTTTCTCCCTGCCTGCCTGTTCCCAAGAGCAGCCCTTCCTGCTCTCCTTAACTTTACATCTTCTGCAGAGGACAGGGAGCACCAGCTGCACATCATTCAGAGGATTCAAGAACATCTTTTCCTTGATAATTCACCCCACCAAGTCACTTCTGAACAGAAGGCACTTACGGGCGCTGCTGAGGTTTCACCAATCCCTTTTTCCTTATAATGCCCCAAACTTTTCCCTTTTCAACACAGCAGGCAAAGAACACAGATGGCCATTACAGTCCTGGGAGCCCCCTCCAGCTCTGACACTGCCACACACAGCTCTGCCAGCCTGGACTTTGCTGGAGACAGAACACTCCCAAGAGCCACTCTCCAGAAATAAATGGGACTAAACATCCTCACCACAAGCATGAACAGCAGTAGCACAAGGCACTTAAAAGACAGTGATGTCTCAGCAACACCTGGAGGTCTCTTAAGACATCAACAACCAGAGATTTCCTCTCCCTGGAAGTACCCAAGGCCAGGCTGGACGGGGCTTGAAGCAACCTAGTCTAGTGGAAGGTGCCTGTGCCCGTGGCAGGGTGTGGAATGAGATGAGCTGTAAGGTCCCTCCTAACCTGAACTGTTCTAGGATTCTATGATTTAAGAAGAGTCTCTTGTCCTCACCCCTTTCCTCATGGATCTTTTGGAAGCAGTAACTTTAGATACCTCACCCCCAGACCACCTTCCACTCCCCCAGCACCCACTTGTGTTCACCTGCTGTGACACAAACCAAGGATGGAATCCCACGTTTTGTCTCTGAAATATTGCCCCATCCCAAGAACAGCCCCCACATCCTTTGAAAGTACAGCAATCCAGAACTGCCTTTCCAGCCACCTGCTGCTGCTAATCCCTGACCAGATCCCAGAGAGGAAAGGGAACGGGCTCTGAACTCCACATGGAAGTCCACCCAGGATTTCTGGGCTGTGAAGCTGCAGTGGAGGTCTGTGTGTCTCTGGAGTGACCCCTCCCCAGCAGAGGCCCTGGACACACCTGCCTGGCGACTGGAGAAGGCAAAGACCATGATATCATCAAAACTCCAGGTGTAGTCGTGGTGTGGGGGGTAGAACGCCAGCTTGGCAGAGGCCTCCTTCCTCAGGTCAATGAGGAACGTGGAATGGACCATGGGGACAGCAAAACAGCCCATCCTCTTCCATTCCCGGATCAGGGGATACTCCAAAGTCCTCTTGTAGTAGCCCTGAAACCACAAAGAGGGAGCTGTTGTCACACGAGATTCCTGTTTCAAAGCCGTTCCTTAGCAGAAGCTCACGCCCTGATCTCTCCAGCAGAGGTTCACCAGGGCTCAATTCGCAATTTTTTCAGTGTCTCCCATTTGGAAATGGCTCAGTCAAGTATTTAGAAACAGTCTTCATCCCAAAAGTTAAAGACTGACCTTCTCCCTACTTTACAGGAGCTCTTGGAGAGCCCAACCTTTCCACTGCAAAATTCCCCTGCAATGGAGCTTCAAACCTCAGACTATTTTCTCCTGGTTCTTCAAAACCCTTTTTGCACTTAAGACTCTCCAGCCTGATCCTGGAAGCTGCTGAGCATCAATGACATCCTCCACATTCAACAGGCACAAAGTCCATTTAGTATCTCAGAGAGTAGGATCTTCAAATTAATTCTATCCATGACTTAAAAAAAAAATCATTTGTTGTCACTGCAGTGAAGGCAACATCTCAGTCTCTCTCCATCAGCTGTGTAAAAATCCCTGCTTCCTGCATCCTGGGGCAAGCAGGTTTGATACTCACTCCTGACTCTGCCTAGGAAGGCACTTCAGTCACCTCCTGGGTAATTCCCTGTACCCAGGAGCTCTGCCAGACTTCCAGCACTCTGGGTGCAACACCCACAGTGTGTGGCTCATGTGGAAATAAATACACTGAATTCTTCCTGGAAGAAAACCCTAGAGCATCAAACTGATGTCTGGATGGTTGAATCCAGAGCAGATTCTGGGCTTTACAGAAACAATGAGTCACTAAAAGAAGTTGAAGCTCCATTTATGTTCTATTTTCCATGAGCATTCAGGCACAGGCTGAGCAGAAGCCAGCAGAATTGCTCTGCTGGGCTGTGTGGGGCCACAGCGTGGTGCAACGTGCCTGGTTATGGATCTGCCATCTCCCTCTGCCTTTCAGGTACACTGTGAGCATACTGTGAGGATGGGATATCCCAAACACAGCCATCCTGACTGCCACAGGAAGGAGCAGGTGGGAAGAGATGTCACTGCCATTGCCACCAAAGGAAGGGTTAACACACCACCCTTTAACAGACACCTGAGAATGCCCACAAGTGAAGATGCTGGACACTCATCTTTCCTCCTCCAGTGGCTCACCCTGGGTTTTTGGGGCTGTCCCTTGCTCATAAACCACGTGCAGGCAAGGAGGGCTCCAACTCCCCCACACTGCTGCCTCTCCCAGGGCTTGCTCCATGACAGATAAATGTCAGCCTGTGTGGAGCTGGGCTTGGCTCACCATGGCCCCATGCTGGGGGAGCTGTGTTTCAGGAGGATGTGCTCCAGCTGTTATTCCCTCCCCAAGCCCCCTGGGAGAGCAAGGCTGAACACATGAAGCCCTGAGACCTCATGCAGAAACAAGAGAAAAGGAAAAATAAAGGGAGAACTTTCCTGTTCACTCCAGCAGGATTTTTTTTTTTAACACCAAATTTTGCAAGATGCCTTTGCTGGTTTTCCTCTCCCCTTTTCTCAGATAGTGCTGGTAATGGTGGAAACTTCCTGCTGGAGAGGTAGGGCTGGGGCTGGTGCACATGGGCAGAGATCCACTTGAGCCTGATGTACCCCAGTGGAAAACCTGGCTGACTCAGGACCTAGCCTCAAAAACTTGAAGCACAATCAATACCTTTGCTATGAAGTCTCTATCTCCATTTTCAAACAAAGCAAACAAACCCAAGTGAAACAAGTAAACACACCTCGTCACACCCCCTTTCTTATCTCTCTATTTACTTCCCAAGAATTTGGAAAGTTCAGGACCTTTTCCTGCTATTTTTTTATCCAATTACTCAGTCTCAACTGTGGAACTCCTTGCCAGAAGATGGTGTGGGTTCCAAAAAATAGATTCAGACAGGGATTTCTGTAGAATAAAAAAAACACTGAGAGCTTTAAAGACGAACATATTCCTCAAAAACCCCAAAGGGGATTGCCAGAGGAAAAAAAAGTATTTTGGGAAAGTAACACTCACTTTTTTGCCCTATCCTTATACAATTCCCTAGACATCTGCAGATGAACCTGTGCTCTGACCCAATGCAGTCGTTATGTGGATCAGAGGTAACATGAAAAGGTAACATGAAACTGTAATTTTTTAGGCTGAGCATCAGTACCTGTTACATGCACACTTCAGCACACACACTCCCTACAAGGCAAAGATGTTGCCCCACTTCAAAAATCTTTTTCACAGATGAGAAAGATAACTTAGACACAATGGAGATCTGTGAAAAAAAAGCAAAGTCCTGTTGGATTAGCATCACTATACAAAAAAACTGGCCTAAAATTATGCACCAAGGGTTTTAAGGCCATTACAGAAACATGGAACCACCTTAAAAAAATCTGTTTATCAGTATTTTTTGTGTGGTTAGTGGGATCATACCACATATTAACACCACCTCAGAGCTACAGCAGCTTCTGTTCAGAAGAAGGCTAGGGTAGCAGATGGGAAAGCCCATAGAATGGGAAGGATGCCTGCTGCTCCAGAGACAGGGACAGGAGCCCCTGGAGGACACCACTCACACACCCCCAGCACCCCTCACGAGGTCACCTGCCTGGGGAGTGATGCCACACCAGAAGTTGGAGTAGAGGGAGCGGGACTCGAGCATCGGTGCCACCAGGGTCTTGTTTTCTGCTATCAGCAGGTTCAGGGTCTCTGGGTTGGTCAGTAAATTGTCTGCATCAATAAACTAGAGAAGGAAGAGGGGAAAAAACTTGTTAATAGATGAAACAATATGATTCCCCTGATGCTTTCTTGGGAATGAGGCAGCCAGAGGCACATGAGCAGCCCTGGTGTGGCCACAGGCCCAGGGCAGTGCCTGTCCCCTGTGCTGCCACTCACAATGAGGGGCTGGAGCTTGTCCAAGGAAGGGAATGGAGCTGGGGAAGGGGCTGAAGCACCAGGAGGGGCTGAGGGAGCTGGGAAAGGGGCTCAGCCTGGAGAAAAGGAGGCTCAGGGGGGCCCTTCTGGCTCTGCACAACTCCCTGCCAGGAGGGGACAGCCGGGGGGGTTGGGCTCTGCACCATGGGAAGTTTAGATTGGATATTAGGAAAAAATCCTTCCAAAAGAATGGCCAGTCATTGAAATAGGCTGTCCAGGACAGGGGTGGAGTCACCATCCCTGGGAATGTCAGAAAAATGTGTGCATCTGGCACTTGGGAATGTGACTTAATGGTGAACATGGCAGGGCAACAAGTGGACTCAGATCTCAGACTTTTTCCAACCTCAATAATTTTATGATTCCATGAGGTTAGCAAAAAAAAACCCTTAAAAGCAGTGAGCTGGTGGGTTTGACTCCCTAGGGCACAGGGCTGTCACAGGAAAATCTGGGGTCAGCTGCTCCTGGGCACAGCAATGAGATGGGCAGAGAGCTTCTCTGACCTTGTACAACCTCATGCCAGCACAGGGACCTGGGAGCTGCCAGGGAAAATAACATCACTGGAAATTCAGGATGAGTTCGTTCCATGAAAAGCATCAAGAACAACTGTCCTCACACCTCACCTTGCTTGGAGGCTTTGGGAACACCCCCCTCACAGTAAGCAAAGGCAGCATCTTCCCACAACTGCTCTGCACAACTATTTCCCTTACATTTCACCAGGCAGGAATCAATCTGGGGGTCACCTGCAGGTACCTCCCACCACAAGGACTGTGTTCAATCCTGATGCCTGTGGAGAAAGCTCCAAGCTTAGCCAAGGACTCACCTCCATCACTGCAAAGTCTCCGGCTCACCAGACCAAGAAATGGCCCACGACATCTCAACTTGTCTTTAGCTGAAGAGAAAACTTTTTGACAGCCCCTAGTATCCAAGTGAGCACCTGGAAAGCTTTTGCCTGAGGCCAGGCAATAAATCAAACCTCGTGCTTACCAGGATATAGTCTGACCACTTCTCCCGGGCAGCGCGCAGGGCAGCCTGTCTCAGCTTCATCACATGAGTGAACCGAGAGCTTGGCCAATGCTTCGGCCCAATTTCTTCTGGGTAGGACCTAGAAAAGTAAAAAAGTGACTGTAATCCATGTCTGGGCTTCATTACACAGAAAAAAAAAGAATAAAAAAAGGAAAAAAAAGAAAAAAAAAGGAAAAAAGGGAAGAAGGAGGGAAGGAGGAGGGGAGGAGGAGGGGAGGAGGAAAGGAGAAGGAGGAAAGGAGAAGGAGGAAAGGAGAAGGAGGAAAGGAGAAGGAGGAAAGAAGACGGAGGAAAGGAGAAGGAGGAAAGGAGAAGGAGGAAAGGAGAAGGAGGAAAGGAGAAGGAGGAAAGGAGAAGGAGGAAAGGAGAAGGAGGAAAGAAGACGGAGGAAAGAAGACGGAGGAAAGAAGACGGAGGAAAGAAGACGGAGGAAAGAAGACGGAGGAAAGAAGACGGAGGAAAGAAGAAGGAGGAAAGAAGAAGGAGGAAAGAAGAAGGAGGAAAGAAGGAGGAGGAAAGAAGGAGGAGGAAAGAAGGAGGAGGAAAGAAGGAGGAAAAAAAGAACTCCATTACTACCTTCATTATGAAAGCAAAACAGTATTAGAGTCACCTCAGGCAACCCAGGAGAGGTTTTGAGGGAGAGTAATTCCAAGTTCTGTGCTGGCATGAGCACAGAAGGCACCAGAGAACAAGCAGTGCCAGTTTTCTGACGACACCACCCAGCGCAGGAGCTGCTGCAGCAGCGGAGAGGGGACCCCTCCAAAGCCACCTGCAGCTCCCTGACCCTGCCTGGCCCGGGGCACAAACTCATCTCCCCTCTGCTAGGCTGCAAATCCAGCTCTCCTCGGCCCAGCAGAAGCAGCAGGGCTGGGATGTGAAGCGGAAGGCAGCCTGGCCTCCCCTGAGGCTCTGGGCATTTTTAGGGATGTTAACACATCCCAGGAGCAGCTCCTAAATCTCCCAACAGCTGGCCCCACAAGCCCCTGCACAGCAGCAAAGTCACATGCATGGCTCTGCCTTCAGCTTCAAAAGCAAAGGCTTTTTAACAAAGATGGAAGGGAACTCAGGGGCAGATCCCAACGAGGAATAAAAATCCAGGACTTTGAAACAGTGCCAGCATAAGTCAGGGAAGGAGCTAAGAATTTCAAAAGCTTTCTGCAGAACTTAAGCAAAGTTTGGCAGGATGAAGGAAACTTAGCTCAAATGAAAGGATTAAAAATGTCAATAAAACCAGCACTCCCTAGGGGTTTGTACCACAAACTCTCCATCACTGCAGTGAGGAACTTGAATATAAAAGCAAGCCTAAAGGAAGGGGAAACTGATGTCATTTTCCTTGATGGAAGAAACTGAAAACAGAACAAACCCAGGAACAATTGATCTCAAAAATAAATAAAAATTAAAGTAATAAAAACCCAACACACCATATTTCAAAGCAATGGTCCTGCAAATCATGTAAAGGCATAATATGTGGAATCAAATCTAGTTCTCTGGCTCAGCACTTATTGAATATTTGATGTCTCAGAGCTTTCATAGATACTATGGGATGGGCTATAATTTCTCTGCTTCCTTGCAAATAAAGAATGATCATTTTAATCCCCTGTAGCTCTTGATGTAATTTGTTTACTGTGAAAAGAGAGCAGCTACAGATGCTAAATAACTGAATGGAAAATAGTTTCTTCCACAAAATCCTGCATGAGGTTGTTTCACTGAAGTCAGAGACCTTACCTCACCTTTTTCACTAAGAACACAATTTTAATGGGACAGACTCCAGAAAGCAAATAACCCACATTTTAACACTTGGACACAAGGCACCAACTCCTGGTTCGGAAACAGAAAACCTCAGGAATTTGGGCTGTGCAGCCAAGAGCCCTCCCAGGTACTCACGGGGGTTCCTCCATGGGCCTCCACTCCACATCATGGTACAGGTGCTGCACATTCTTCAGCCACTCCCTGAGGATTGCTGTGGTGTTGTCAATGTTGTGGTCAGTGGCTGCCCTGGCAAAGCAAGAGCAAAGGAAGCACGTTAGCACGAGGTTTGTGACTTTGCTAAATCCCTGCTTTACCATGAAGCGCTCTGCCCAGTCCGGCCACCAAAAAAGACAAGGCACGAGGTTTAACCCCAGCTGGCAACTGAGTACCACCACTGTGGAAAGGGGGAGGGAACAAAGCCTGTGGGCTGAAAAAAGAACCATTTAATAACTGAAAAAAATTACTAAAATGTGCCCTCAGTTGAAGGGAGGGACACAGTGCTCGCTGAAGAATGGTTTTTTTCCCTCAAGGTTGAGCTGAACAGACTGGAGCAGGAGGCACAGATTCACAGCCCTGACAGCAATCCCATGGAAATGCTCCCACAGGGGCCACACACTGCTCTCTGCCTGGGATGCTCAAGGCTTCGAGTCACGGGACAAGTGAGCCAAGTCTCATCCCAGCTGCTCCTCCCCAGCTGCCTTCCCTGGGACCAGGGCTTTGCACACCCATCATGGGGCTGTCTCAGATCCCAGCACAAACTCCTGTCACTGAAAGGACTGCTCTTTTTTCCTAGCTGGAATGGGCAGGAAAGCACAGTCCCGTGGCAGTGCACAGCTCAGCAAGCTCCACTGGGAATTTATAATCTCCTCATATTCCTCTGGGACCATAAATAGTCCCACAAGGTTTGGTGCAGACAGTGAAAACAATGTGAAACACATCACTGAGGGGAGGTTGCTGGAAGCTCCCCTCAACTGCTATACATTTCTTGTTTCCTCCTCCAGCTCTAGAGACCCAAAGGCACTTCCCAGAACATCCTCCACCTTACTTAAAGCCAGAGCTCCCTGTAGCCAGGGGAGGACATGCAAAAAGGAGCCACATCCCAAACCCTACAGCTACTCCAAAGCTATTTCAGGAAAATACCTCCACTCCAAGTCACCATATGACCCTACAGATGAAACCAGGACATGAACCCTTTTCAGTTTGTGCAACAGGAACATACTATTCCCATGGGGTCTAGCCTGCTTTAAAGTAGAAAAGAACTGAGAACTTGGATTTTCAGATTATTTATAGTCAGAACATCACAATCACTTAGGGCCAGGAGGCTTATTTGTTGAATATTTATTCATGTCTGCTGAAACAATAAATAGTTAAAGTTCAGCAAGTGTTAGAGGCTGGTTTCCTGTGTCATTAACTGCTCTCCTGTAACAGAGCAAGGATGGGCTTAGTCATGGCTTCAGGGTTTGCTTTAGTCCAAGACCCTGGGGCTCATGCTGCACTGTAGATCTAGTTTGCAATGATATTCAAACTGGACTAGAACAGTCTCAGCACTGACTTGGTGTAAGCCCACCTTGCTCCATGTGTTTTACAGATGAAGCTCATCCCTTGGAGCCCATTTTCAGACACTTCCTTGGGCTCCCACAGCCACCAAGGCGTTTCACAGGTCTCACTCTGCTCTCCTCCCATGTTCCAGCTGCACAGTTAGCAAACAGCTCCAGAATCCCTAAAATACCAGAGACTTGGGGAAATGGCTTCATGTTCATGATCATCACTGGAGCTGCAGTGGCAACAGGAAGGTGGCACTGGGGCCACAGTCCAACTGGGCATCATATGAACGAGTCCAAGAGGACAATGACCACTCTGGGGAATGCTGCAGCTCATCCCACAACATCCTCTTTTCCAGGTCCAGATCAGCCTTAAGGACCATGGAGACCCTTTAAAGTAAGCACACAGCTCTCACAGTCAGGTCCATGTGCCTTTTTTTTCGCAGCAAGCCTCATCCCAATCTTTCTAACCTCATCCCAGTCCTTCTAACCTCACATAATATCAGTGGGGACATATGAACGTATTTGCTGCAGTTTGGGCAGGGAAAGGGGAAGCTTCAGCTGCATAACTGTCAAACTAATCTCAGTTTCATGTTGGCTGCTCCCATCTCAGCCAGGAAAACCTCTTCCATTCAACTCTGTGCACACACAAGCCCAAAATGTTTTAGATGGGGAACTGTTTTCAGGGCTGTGCAATAGAAACCCAGAGCTCTCAAACGAAACACAAATTTTCGTGACAACAAGAAAACGTAGAGTCATCCAACCTCGGAGAAAAGGGTTACCATGATTACCAGAGTTGCTTCACAAAGCCCAAATCTCTGACTAGCAGAAGAAACCCTGAAGATGAATGACAGCGACTGGCAGAGTAGAGGAAGACCTCTGCCTCCCTAAGGAAACAAGGGAGATGAAGGATCCATCCTGCTCCTGGTAGGGCAGCAGGCCCTTGACAAAATTCACCCTGGATGACACCATCAGCCAACATCCTCCAGCCAGAAGTGGGATGAGCGAATGGGAGCCGAAGGGATCTCTAGATTTACCCCAAGGAATCTGCTGAAAGAAAATGGCATTTTCCAACCCAAACCATTCCATGATTCTATGACTTTAGTGCCCAGGCTGTCATGGTGATACACGGAAGGTAAATCCACATCCCAGGAGACCTCTCGAAGGCATGGATCAGCCAAGGCTCTGGCACAAAGGAGGGACAGCTCTCTCCAGGACTATCCACCCAGCAGCATTTCTAAGCCCAGAAGTCCTCAAAGGCAATAAAGTCTGTTCCACCCTGCATGAAACACGCCCTATGACTTAGCAGTTTGGCAAACCTTTGTTCTCCCAGCTTTGAGCTCAAAAAACTCAACAAAAAAGAACCAAACCAAACCAACCCCCCAAAAACTGCAAACAACCCAAGCCATTACAAAAGCAATTATCACTATTAGTTACAGAATAATTAATTTAAGATCAAACAGCATCAGCATGGACTCCTTTTGTAGGATCTGAACCAGTTCACCTCTCCCCCCAGAAAAAAATAGCAGCTCTGGTGTTTGCAGTAGCACTGTGTGGAAAAACAGGCAATTACTTTATTTTTATTTTTCCCTCTTTTTCTTTTTTTTTTTCTTTTTAATTACAACCCCTGCTCAAGAAAAACAAGCTAATTAAAATGTGAGCAGGACTTCTCACTGGGAGCAAGAGCTCCTCAAGTCCTGAGAGGCACATCAGGACACTCCACGTTATAAACACTTCTTTTGTAGCACTCAGTAGCATTTCAATAAGCCAAGTACACAGCTAAGACCTCAGTTTAGTGGTGAGAACACGTCACACAAGAGATGCTATCACCTCTGCCCACCTGCCTGTCCTGGAAAAGTGTTTTTACTCCATCCTCTTATCCTTACTGGTCCATGATCTGCACTTGACAGGATGAAGAGAGTGCATCACTGTAACCCAGCTCCACTCAGCTCACCAGGAGCATGGCTTGTCCACATGGCCCCTAGACTAAGGCACTGCCTGGATTTTTGGGTGTATTTTCTGAAAGCAAGTTGGTGAGCACAGCACCATTATCTGTGTGGAAGTCTATCAGCAATATTGTTGAGCTGGCACCAGGTTCAAATCCTGTTTTTTGAGTGGAGCAGCAACACCATTTTCAAGAGCTGATTGAAAATATGTAGGATTTCATTAAAGGAAAAAGGTTCCCTACAAGATTTACAACCTAAAGTCTGTGCAACACAACCAGGAAAAAATGGAGGGAAAAAATTCTAATTTCTCCCACTCTTTTCAGAAAAGTTTAATAAATAGACGAGAACATGCTTCCAGATGGACACCTCTACTCCAGTAACATGGCAGCTTTTGCACTCAGATTTTAACCCATTTCTAATAAACAGAAGTCACATTTTTGAAAAGTTTGAGTGAGAATGTTCTTATAGGGGCTTAAGTTGACAGAACTACAACCACTTCAATATTTACTTTGGCTTTAACCAGGAGCTGCACCATGGACACAAGCCCTCATTGTTCATGCTAAAAGTACCCCCTCCCAAAAAAACTCATGGATCAGGCACAGTGGAAAATCAAAGCATGATGTTAAGCACCTCCTGTTTTAATTGAGTAATGTGAGTAGGAGCATATGCAGAAAACAGCTCCTTTTACAAACTGCTCATATTTTTAGCTTGATAATGTCTCCTCAAATTATGTTTGCAAAGGCAAGTTAATTTAGGCTTTGATAGTTTCCTCCCCAAAAAGGGAATTAAAAATAACAATCCCCCTTTTTCACTTCTTCACACTCTGGCCTGTTCTCCCAAGCTATTTAGTTCATTTACCTCAGGCACTGGGTCAGAGGAGAAAATTTTCACCTTCACCATCTGTATAGGAAAAATACTAGAGGACAAAATGCATCCTGTGCGCTGCTGGCTTCTCAAGAGTATGGGGTTATGCTGAGACACAAGTTGAGGCAAACTCCACAGCCAGGGCCCCGCAGTAATTTTCCTACTGAATTAAACATTTACCACCTTCTCCCTTCAGCAAACAGGGTGGGAGGGACAGGGGTCAGTGCTTCACTTTCAAGCAGAGCAGAGCTGAGTCAGGACTGGCTGGAGGCAGCCAGCTTTCAAAAACAAAAGCTGTAAGGAGGCTCCTTTCCCTTCCTGTCAGTGTGTTGAAGACTGCTGGGCTTGAGGAGGGCATTGGGTTCACCCTTTATGGCTGTGAGAGCCAAATCTGGACACCCAGGTTTGAGTGGGCCCTTCCCATCACTCTGCTGAGAACACACAAAGGGTGACAGTGGTCAGGAGGCTGCTGATGCTGGGGTTGCACTGGAAATGGTTCACAGGAGGAGGATGCACTTGGTTTTCCAGGGCTCCTGCTGCTTGCAGAACTAAGTTGCGAATGCAACCAAATTCCAGGAAGCCCCAGGGATATCCACTTTACCTGTCTCCTTTGGTTCTTCTCTGCCTGCAGCCAGGGGTTCAATTCACCCACCAGGCTTGCTATGGGATGTGGTCCAACATTGAGTTCCACTGAAGCAAGAGCCACAGGATGACCATGTGCCCTAAACCCACAGGGTCTTCTCCAAAGCAAAGCCCAAAGTCAATGGAAAGCCTGTTAGAAGATTATTCCTAACAACTGTAACACAGAAACTGGGGACAAAAGCACCAGGACCTCCCCTTAGCCATTTTCCTGAGAGCTGAGCAGCAATAAAACTTTCAGAGAGGTTACAGCTCACACCAAAGTGATGGAGGAAGCACATTTCTGCATGCTCTGTTCCAGAACTTCTGCTAACAGAGGTGCTCAAATATTCTAGGACAAGCTCAGCCCTCAGAGCAGGACTCAGCATCTTCCTGAGCACCTTCTGAGCTGAGCCAGCAGCAACAGGCACTGCACAGGGGCTTCCCCCAGTGCTCTGGGGAGAATCAGGGATTTCAGAACCTAGAGCACTGGAAAAATCCACAGCTTCATCCAGCCCCAGCCACTATTAATAATTTAGTCGAGCAGCCCCATGTTTTTTACCACAACTCTAATGGCACACAATGAACAGAGCACAGGATGAGAGTTTTAACCTCTGAATTGTTTAGATCCTGCATAAAAGCCTTTGGCTTTCAGTCCCTTGAGGCAGCCCCAAGAGTTCCTGGTCTGAATGGAGCTGAGCTCCTGTCACCCAGGCTGCCCTGCTCATACTGGGTGTGAGATCAGCCCGGCCAAAAATAACTAAAAAGGCAGAGTCCAGCCACAGAGCCCTAATATGAGTCAAGCATAAATCTGGATTTCGTTTTCCAAAAACAAGTGGTAAATAAAGTAACAGACGAGTCATTTCTCCCTGCTCTTTTTGTCTGAAAGCTGCCAGGCTTAGAAAACCAAGTGAAAATATAACCCCCCCCCATCCCAAAGTGGCAGATTCCTCTGTGAGCCAGGGATGAACTACCTTGACTAGGAAACAGTGCACTAGAAGAGACTGGAAGAGAAGGGACAGATCCTAAAGAGGAAGGAAAAAAAACCAAAACAAGACAGAAGCAAAACACTTCTGAAGCACAGTAAGAGAGATTTAATTTCAGCTGTGAAAATGTCTGTTTTGACCACAGTTCAAGCCCCTGAAAGTGTCCAAGGCCAGGCTGGATGGGACTTGGAGCAACCTGGTCTGCTGGAAGGTGTCCCTGCCCATGGCAGGGGGTGGAACAAGATGAGCTTTAAGGTCCCTTCCAACCCAAACCATTTGATTAGTCTATTGTATGATTTTAAATGGAGCTACTGTCCATTATTCTATGTTCTCCTGCCCAGAATCATCTCAAAAAGGCAACAAACCAAGCAGGGCTCCCTGTATCCTTCCAAACACTCCCCCAACAACAGGCAGATATGGCTCCTGCTCATCCAGCAGAGACCAGACTCAGGTAATAGATGATTTTCAGGTCTGCCAGCCCTACCTCACATCTGTGAATTTGAAACTTGGTGTCTCAAATTTCCCAGGTACCAATGGGATCAGGGATAACACACCAATGTAGTCCAGAAACTCTGGACAGATCCAAACCATCTAAATCATTTGTTTTAGCACAATTATGCTCACATACTTCATTGACAGAGCCTGAACATTCAGCCCAAGTTCAAAGAACTGTTTAAGCATTTAAATAAGTTGCCAAAATTCTAACGTATGTATAAGACTTTTTGGCTTCGTAGGGACTTGGAATTTGTTCTAGAGTTTCCTTAATTAAGACCAGACTTTTGGAAGTACCTTGTTTTGTTTTTTTTATTTTAACTTGGTCCCCAAGCCACCTGGGCCCAGATGGGTGGCAGGGAGCTGCGTGGGAGCGTGGAACCAGCAACAGGAGCAGCGCTGCTCCCCAGGCTGGGCAGCTGTACAAGAACAGGACCTCACAGCACAGGAATGCAGCACACAGGGCTCCCCTCTAACTCTTTCCCCGTGCCCTTCAGCAGCTGTGGATAATGGATTTTGCTGGCAGCAGCAATGATTTTAAAACCTTCAGTGGTCTTCCAAGTCCAAGTGAATGACTCACAGATGTATGTGTGTACATACTTCTATACACACCAGGATCTGTGCTCTTTCCATGCTACCTCAAGAAATCACTCACTTTCTTGCCCCTCACTCCCCATGACAGAACCATGGAATCCCAGAATGATTTGGGTTGGAAGGGACCTTAAAGCCCGTCCCATTCCACCTCCTGCCATGGGCAGAGACACCTTCCATGATCCCAAGTTCCTCAAAGCCCTGTCCAGCCTGGCCTTGGAGACTGCCAGGGATGCAGGGGCAGCCACAGCTTCTCCGGCCACTCTCATTGTAAAAAACTTCCTTCTTATATCTAATCTAAATCAACCCTTATGGCTCCCTCATGCCAAAAGTCAACAGCTTCCCTGGCATCCATGCAATGGGAATTCTCTTGCAAAGCAAAGGAGGTTCCTGCTGCTTCAATCCCAAGTCCTCTCTCTGCCTTGTTTTAGTCCTCCCCCTCCTCACCCTGCTGCTAAACTTTAAAGAAATAAAAAACCAGCTGTATCTTGTGAGTATTTCCAAGCAGACTTGGCTTCAAGGGAACAAATCCCCTAAGGGAAGCCCAGGAAATCCCATACATGCAAGATCAGGGTGGTGACTGGCCTCTGCAATCAATTGTTCAAAGGAGGAATTAATTGCAACAGTTGCGTAATTTCTGAAAGGACAGCTTAATCCCAGCAACTAACTCGACACCAGTTGATGCAGCTGTTTGAGATTAATGCAAGTGTGTAAGCCACTGGGAAGAAACACTGAGGTTTAGAAATATTCTTGTCTCTGCTAACAAAAAAAATTGATGGGTTTCATATTTAGGTGCTCAGCACCGCTGATTTTTCCATGGTCACACTGAATATGAGCCTGTAACACATTGCCAAGGGTCCCCCAAAACAGAAACACCTGAAAAGCTCTGGTCTCTGCACCAAGCCTGCAGACAGAGCAGTGCCAAGGTCCCAGTGCCTGCCTCATCCCTGGAGAGAACACTCACACCACAGACCACCAGACACGAAGCAGGGAGGGAAACACAGACCCAGATCCTTTTGTGGCTTACTTTTTAAACTTAAGGACATTTTTTTCCCCACCAGACAAAGTGAGAAGCTTGCCCTACAAGTAACAGTAAGCACCCAGTGCTAGCCTCCCTGTCCCACACCACCCAACAGGATCTTTCACCAGTTCTACACAGAACCACAGAGCCATTGAACTGTTTGGGTTGGGAGGGACCTTGAATGCATCCTTGAACCCATGGGCAGGGACACCTTCCACTAGCCCAGGTTGCTCCAAGCCCTGCCCAGAGACAAACAGGATTGGCTGAACATAACCAAGTTATGTGGGTGAGGCTGGTATGTTCCATTCTCCCCAAATGTGTAAGAATGTACCCTTCCAGGCAAGACATTTTTAAGAACTCTTGACTTAAAATACGAAATATGACTTCATTACAAATCGCTTTTTATTCTAAACATCCTACAAGACTAAAAGTAATTTCAACACACACAAACACAATCTTGCTGGAATACTGTATAGTTAAATGACTACAAACAAGTGATTGTTCATCTCTTGTCCAGTACTGGCTGAAAGAAACAATATCAAAAATTAGGGAACAAAAATGGAGTATTTTAATTCACATCATTAATTAGGAGTCCAAGCAGCAATAAGAAACACACCAAGTTAATTCTGGAGCAAAGGTTAACTTCTTTTACCAACTGAGAATCTGCTCTGTAATCTGGAAACTGGCAGGATGTTTTGTGTGACACTGGAGAGCTTTACACAGTAACTGACCCTTTCATGTGAAAATTTTGCTGATAGGCAACAATAAAGCCATTCTTCACAAAAGTTGCCAGGCAGCTTTTCTTTGAGGCCATCACAAACCTAAAATAACAGAATAAGAGAACAAGAAAAAGAGCTCAACGAGTGCCAGCAACAGTGTTCTCTGAGATGAACCCCAAATTTAGCATTTGGAGAAGAGGTCCAAAAGCATTTGGAGTAGAGAAATGTGAGAATAGGCCACGAACTGCTCTTCCTACAAAGTGGCAAAGGATGCTTGGCTATCCAAAAGGATTTTGCATCTGGAGAGAGAAAAAAGGCTATGTTTAGAAGTGTATGAGATGCTCAAAGTTAAAGAGTTAATGAAGACCAACACTACTGCATATTTTTACATCAGACTCCCTGGAACTTTCAAACTTTATCCATAGCTTGACGCAAAGGTCACTGAAATACAGATTTTCTTCCCCTCAGCACTCTTCAGAACACAGCTCACCAGCCTCCAGCTCACCAGAAGGGCTGAGGGAAGTCCTGCACTGAGTAATTCACAATTTTTTTAGAAGGCTTTCAACAACTCCCCTGTGCAGACCCTGCAACAGGACTGCCACCCCAACAGGTCTGTTCGAGGCTGGCTCTGAACTCAGGGCTGATCTCCATCCACACTCTGTGCCTCTCCAGTGGACCAGGAATTCCTTTGTTGTTGCTGCAGGCTGAACAGGACTGTCAACAGGACAAGAAGAGCAAGCCTTTCAGAGCTGCCTCCAGCAGGCTGCTACCTGCCTGCATACTCAGGTGCACAGAGATACCTGAAGAAAGCCTTGACAGTAAAGCATTTGGTGTACGCGTGACGATTCCTGAAAAAATGTGGTACAAATGCTGGGAGACCTTCCAGCTCAGCAGGGCTGGATGGGTGCATCCAGGGATACCTCACTAAATGACAGCTTGAAAATGCCACCTTTGCAGGCTTTGCAGTCACACTGCAGGAGTCCACACTAGATCTGCAGAGCTGACTGGCACCTTGTGCTTTTCTGTGCTCACCTCCAAAAAGGCTCCTTTGATCAACGCAGAATATCCAGAGTCTGAAAGGACCTGAGGATCGTCCAGTTCAACCCTGGCCCTGCACAGACAGACACCCTAACAATCCCACCCCAACAATCCCACCCTGGGCATCCATAAGAGCATTGTCCAAACTCTCCTGGAGCTCTGGCAGCCTTGGGGCCGTGCCCATTCCCTGGGGAACCTGGGCAGTGCCCATCACCCTCTGGGGAAGAACCTTTTCCTGATTTCCAGCCTGACCCTGCTCTGGGACAGCTCCAGCCATTTCCTCAACTCCTGTCACTGGTCACAGAGAGTGAAGAGATGAGTACTTGCTCCTCCCCTGCCCCTTGTGAGTCGTGCAGTCAGAGAAACCTGAGGCACACATGTGCCCCACTGGTACATGTCCCTTCCACCAGAATAACCATCTGCCCTTGCTCACAAAGCCCTGGAAAAGGGAAGTTAGAGGCAGGAAGAAAGTCTGGGGTCAGACAGGGTCCCAAGCTTGAGACTGCCCTAGTGCAGCAGCCTCAGCACATAGTCACACAGTGCAATATCAGCAATGCATCCCAGGAGCATCCCAGAACTGCCAGCAGGCTGGGACAGTTCCTGAGCACTCCTGGGGCGCAGGACAATGAGTCCAGTGTGAAGCATTATATTCCTGATGCACCACCCTCTGGAAAAGTCTAACTGCAAGAGACAGCAAGTCAAATTGTAGGACATTTGGCTGAAGGACTCCTGGCCCTGTGTGTAAGCTGTCCCCCAAGAAAATGGGGGGGCCAGCCCTGGGCTCCCCCATCTGCTGGCAGCACACACATGGGGGTGTCTACCCACACCTCCCCTGCTCCAGCGCCAGAGCTGCTCTCAGAAATGAGCCTGGCCAAGCCCACACTACTAACAGTCCCCTGGCTAATTTGCACTCAGAAATATGACTCTGCATTTCTCCATGAAAGGGCTCACTGTCTGGGCACCCAGAGGGCTGCAGCAGGAGCATGTGCCAGATGAAGGGATTGTTACAGACACACGGAGAAATGCCAGCACTGCTGTCAACATGCACACAGTTGTTGTCAATCCAAGAGCTGCTTATGCCGTGCTCTCACAGAGGGAGCTATGCCAAGTTTAAAGGCTCGGACCCCGAGAGAGAGCTCCAGACTTGCCTTGCACAGGCAAAAGCATTTACAACAATTTCAGGGTTTTTTTCACTGCTTATGCAGGGAAACTCTTTTTCCACCCCAAGGATCTGCAATGCTCCCACCAGGAACAGAGAATACAGAACACAGACCAAGCCAAGCCCAGTAAGGGAGGGTAATTCCATCCCTGCCCCTAGAGCTGATTACCCTCAGGGTATGTTGTACCAGCTATTTTACTTACCAATGTTGCCTAGAGTTGTGGCTGCCCCATGCCTGTTAAGTGTCCCAGGCCAGGCTGGACGGGGCTTGGAGCAACCTGCTCTAGTGGAAGGTGTCCCTGCCCATAGCAGGGAGTGGGACTGGATGGGCTTAAAGGTCTGTGTCAACCCAAACCCTTCTGTGATTACAGAAGCAGACAAAGTCAGCAAGACTTTTTCCAAAGGAATTCAACTTCAGGGTAGCTTGAGAACAGTAGTTTTCAAAGTGTGATCAGCAGATGTCTGTGAATTATTTCTACTTTGCTTGTGAAAGGTAATAAAAAAATCTATCATACCCAAGTCAAAGTTTGCTATGCTGCACAGGAAAAGCATGTTGGGTTTACGCTCAGCCGATGGAATACCATTCCCCTTTCAGTGCTGCTGGAAGGGTCAGAGCCAAAATCCTCCCCAGGATCAAGACTGCCCGCTAAAACCTCACTGTGTGATCCCCAGCACTGTCTCAGCAGGCAGCACAATGAGCTGTCTGTGCACCCAGAAACTCACGGAGCTTCAGACACTAAGAATAACTTCAGTTTATTCTTACAGAGCAAGATAACAGGGCCAAGGCTGGCACAGGCACATCATAAACACTCCTGCTCTCCTCAGCCAGCTGTGAATTACTGGCTGCTTGCAGGAAAACTGGGCAACATAAGGATTATAAAATCCCTGGTGTTTATAACATGTAGTACAGACAAAGAGGAATAGAAACAGAAATACATTTCTTGACTGCTTCTTCTACAGCTTCTGTACAAGCAAGTCAGTTACCTTTGGGATGAAAAACTTTAGCACAGAAACTGCTTTCAAAACACAGTCAGGAGGAACAGCAAGGAAAGTCAACCATGGAGCTGTAAAAAATTCTTCACGAGTAGAAGAGCTGCCTGTTTTACATCTAGTATCTCACAAGGGACCCAGGCACTGCCCTAGGTCACAGCAAGCCTGCAGGCAGGCTGGCCTTCCTCCTGCTGCTGGAGCACCTCCTCTTCCAAGCCCCAGGGCTGTCCCAAGAGGCAGCCAACCCCACTGCTGCCCAGGGGCTTTCCAACATGACCCCCTGGGCTGGTAATTCAGCACCACAAGACAAGAATCACAGAAAGAACCTCTGGAGGTCATCATGCCTCCCCTTCCTCTAGCAGGGCCACCAAGACCACGTTGCCCAGAATCATGGCTGGATGGCTTTTGAATGTTTCCAAGGATGAAGACTCCTTTCTCTAGTGACCAGTGATAGGACACAAGAAAATAGAGTGAATCTGCACCAGGAGGTCAGGTTGGACTATTATAAAAAAGTTCACTGAGGGGGATGTCACTGGAATAGGCTCCCCAGGGAAGTCATGTCACCAACCCTGTCTGAGTTTAAGGAGGTTCTCAGTGAAGGTCTTTGTCACACAGTTTAGTTTTAGGTAACACTGTGAGGAGCAAGGAGTGGGACTCCACGATCTTTATGGGTCTCTTCCAACTCAAGGCATTCTGTAATTCTCTTCTGTAATTGTGTTTCTGCAAGGATCAGTCAAGTCTGCAGGCAAAGGAAAGGTTATCCTCACTTTTACAGCCAGACCACTGTGACCATTAAGTCTTTTCCAACCTTAGTGATTCTATGATTCAAGGTTTTGCCTAGAGCACAGCTTGAGGTGAGGCAAGGAGTGGGACTGATCTGTCCATGGCCAGCTTTGCCCCTCACCATGCAGCCCAACCTCTGGGCCAAGAGCAAAGACACAAGAACATGCTGGCAGAAAGCAGGAGAAATTCTGGTCCAAGAGCTCCAGGTGAATGCTGGGGAGAGCACAGCTCCACAGCTCAGACATTGATCCTAACCTAACAACACGGGCTCCAGCTGCCATCTCATAGGCAAGTCACATCACAGACAGTAAGAGATTTGCATTATTGATCCCACTAAACATTGTCACCTGCTGAGGCTCTTCCTTAAGTCACTCAGGTGCATGGCTGATGGGAAGTCAGATTATCCTAAATGGTTTGGGTTGGAAGGGGCCTTAAAGCCCATCCAGCCCCACCCCTTGCCATGGGCAGGGACACCTTCCACTAGAGCAGGTTGCTCCAAGCCCCATCCAATCTGGCCTTTCAAGAATTTACAGGGCTAACACTTCTCTCCAGCAAAGGAGAAGAATTTCTGCTTTAAAAACACTTTGCAATCTGGCCCACAGTATCAAAACCAGGTAAAGAAACTTCAAAACACAGCAGCAAACTGTAGCCATTTAGCAGATGCTCCTGGAAACAGAGGCATGAACTCCATCCACACTCTCTCCAAGTTCATCCAAAGATATCCAAGGTGCTGCTGCTGGTGGGAGCCACCTGAAGGATGCTAATATTGTCCACAAAACACATTATCCCAGGATGCTGCTGCCTGCCATATGGTCAGGAAATGAAAGGAGATGATGAGTGCAAGTCAGGACAATCTGTCTTTAAGTCAAGGCACATGCACCAGCTTTGCAGTTTGCATTAACATTAAAAAGAACCATACAGAAAAGGTAATGCAAGAAAACTAAACACAAATAAATCAAATGCTCAGCATGGTTCCAACTGGTTTGTCACTGTCTCTGAATGATAAAATGGCAAATGGCTGCAGAGCTTTCACCTCTACAGCAGGAAAGAGGTTTTCTCAATTCACAGGATAACCACAGGAGGAGACACTTCTTTTCTGCCTTTTCAAGGATCATCAGAGCTTCAGAGAACACCCATGAAAAGTAATCCAGACAGAAATACAAAACTAATTTAACCTCCCATATCCTGGGATCAAGGAATCAGCAACAAAAAAGCAGAACTGAAGTGTCAACACTGGAGATCCAACCAGCTCTTCCCTCTCAGAATCAGCAGCTTAATAACCCGACCAAAGCATCATCCCTGTGAACCTACAAGACACACCCACAATACAGAGTATTTAACAACATCAGACCAGACATTTCCCCTGCTCCACTGCGAAGTCACAGCACACAAACACAGGTTTCATTACTCTCTCCCTGGCACAGGTTTCCCTTGGCATAAAGGAATTTATGGCAAACTTTGCTTTCACCAACACTAAACTAACACTTAAAGTCATCAGTGAGTTATTTTAGAGTTAGACTTTGCTAAAGCCAGCATGGAACTTGAGACTTCATAATTTTGGCCTAATTTTCCTCAAGCAGCCAGTTACCCTGGAAAAGAGAGGTTCTCTGAATTGCATGGAATGGTACACTGTTTGAAAATAAATGGATTACATCATATTTGCTGGCAAATGGCTGAAAATGTTTTATACATAATTAAGAGAACAGAAAAACAACTATTGCAGCCAAGCAGGGAAAAATATATTCAACCTTTACAGATGAAGTAGAGAGTTTTCCTGGATGTAATTTTGTCCATCCCATTTCCGATGAATAAACAGCTGAAAAGGTGACAACCTCATATGCTGACAGGATTCTGAATAAGGGGGGAGAGAAAACACAACAAACACCACTCTGCTAAGACAAAATAATGAATTTATCAATTAAAATCTTCTGAAGTTTTCCCCGATACATTTTCCAGTGCTCTTGCTTTGAATGGCTAAGTGTGCTGATCTGCAATGTGTCTCTGGGAATGAGATGATGTGAATCACAGAGGCCAAAGGCCATGCCCAGAGGACCCCAAAACCCACAGCAAGGGTCTCAACCTCCCACTAAGGCAGCACTATAGCTTCATTTTACAGAGAGAGAAACAAAACCAAAAAGATTAATGGATTTTCACAAGTCATAAGCAAAGGAGTGGGTGTCAGGGCTAGGAATGATAAAGTAAGCTAACATTCCTTCCTAAGTATACACTGAAATAAACTACAGATATTCAGCTTTTGAAAAGCAGTTTACTTAGTGCATCCACAGAGTACTTGTCAGACTAGTGATAAATTTGTGGCCAATATCAAGAACAACTTTTCCTCTGTGTTGCTTTTAAGAAACCCTCACAAACACAGACAAAATCTCTCTTCCCATCCAAGTATTTTGCTTCCAGCGCTGAAAAAAAACCACTCTGGGTTTCTGCATATGGGGTTCCTGATTTTGAGGGTTTAGAGTTTTAAAGCAGTGAAGTACTAGTACTGGAAAGAAGAAAAAAAATTAAAAGCAAAGTATTTCTACTTTAAATTCCAAATACTTTGGGCTAGCTAAAATTTCTGGATCTGAATCTCTTCAATTTGTGACCTCACGTTTCCCTCAGGGATACAGAAATCCACAGGGCTTCTCCTATGGACACACATGTGCTGCACACATGGCTGCTGTGGGGTCAGTACACAGGACATGCTACAGATGCCAGGGTCAGAACACATTCTCTCTTGGAAAAGACTGAGTGGACTCAAAGTGATGGAAAACTGGTGCTGTGCTGATGGCTGACTTAATGCTAAAGAGAAGACAAAGAAAAACAGTGAGGTCTTAACTCTAATCTTGTAAGCTAAAGGCTCTGCAGCCCTCTGTAAGTAATGCCTGTACATTTCCCATCCCCAGCTAAGGAAATTGGATGATGAAAACAGAGGGACACTTGGCTGATGGGATTGCTTCCTCTGCACCACACAACATCACAATTCTTCCTTCTGCTGGTCTATTCTCCTTGTGTGGATTTCAGGGAGCAGTCACTGGAGAGGGACAATTCCCAGGAAGCACCCACCAGAGACAGGCAAATCTCTGGGAGAGCCAACCACTGAAGGCTGCATCAGCAAGAGTGGTGTGGAGGAAAATGCAAATGCACAATTTATCTCTTTAAGGTTTAATCCTGACCATAAATGTACAGTTTGAGAATAGGTAATTTTTTCCCCCACCACTGCCTGGATGTAAATAAAGAGAGGAAATGGGCACTTAGGTGTTTCAGTAGCCAGTTCCTAGGAAATTGGGTAACTGGAAGCCCTGAAAAATACACATGTGGCTTTATTCTGCAGAGCATGGTTCCTAACCATGCTGTTTTCCAATGGGAAAGATTCCCATCTTAGCTAGCTCCATTCCAGGGGATGAAGTGCATGAGATAAAAGTGCGTTCCAGCCCCAGCACACCTGCAGGTGTTGGACTTGACTGCTCCCTCAGGAGACAGGGACATGTCAGGGACATGCTCTGGCCCAGGAGCCCTTGCACGCATCACAGCACTTGTCCAGCAGCATTCCCAGGCCCAGACATTTCAGCTCCCTGGGGCTCTGAGGCAACTGCAAAGGCTGGAAAACGGAATTTTTGCAATACCTCAGCACAAGGCATTGCTGTGGGAGGAATGAAAGAGCAGAGAATGTCCAGCTTCAAGGAACCCACAGTCCCTCTGCTGAGCATGCAGGAATCCACTCCCAGGCTCTCCCTTTGCCAGGGGTAAACACCATCCTAACCCCAATCCCAGCATTTCACAGGAAACAGCAGATAATACAGCACAACTTCAAAGATACTACAAAATATGCACCTGCATACAAAATAATATGACTGTCTTTGAAACTGGGGTTTACACAGAGATGTGATGTATCAGTAGATAAATTAAAACCTAATTGCTTGTTTTATTTGCTGAAGCTATTAAGTTTCTTGGGAGTTATGTTCAAAGGTGTTCAATAGTTCAGTTAATATGATCTATTGCACATCACATCTAAAGTGAAGGCAAAGCATCAGCTAACGGCCCCATATGGAATTCAAAGATTTAGCATCACCTGCCTGACTCAAAAAACACCAACAAAACAAAAAATTCAAAAAAAAAAAAAAAAAACAACCAAAAAAAAAAATCCCAGCACTTAAAAAAAAAACCAAACAATTTTCATCTGAAACCATCTCACACCCTTCTTCTAATGCCTTTCAAATAATCCCTCAACAGTTTCATGTCAAATCCATACAGTAGCAGCAACTGATGTGCAACATCAGCTTGCAAAGGAACAATGAAATATCATAGAAATAGCAGGCCAGTAGAGGGATTTCTTAAATACATGAAATAAAAATAGTTCCTGGAAAAACTGAGAGGCTGGTTGTGTCTCCTTTGAGCAATCATTCTGCTCTTAAACTTCTGCCAGTTTATCAGGGGCTGCAATTGGGTAGAACTCTTGTTTTAAAGAGTTTCATTATAACCTCTTCAGACCATGTAACTTAATATAAGATCTAATGAGCTGAAGTCTAGGGGGTTTGACTCTTTATTTTGGTTTCTTCCAAGTATATTCTTAACTTCTATGCCAGCACAGAACTGGAAGAAATATACCTTTGTTGGGTCAGCAGACTTGGAATAAATACATCCTCCTGAGGAGGGAAGGCTGGAGGTGTGGTCCAGCTATGTGTCCAAACTGTCAGAATGTTTTCCTTAACCTCTGGGCTATCCCAAAGGTATCTTTGTAGCACCCAACAAAGCCACACATCTGCAGGAGCTATGGGAGCCTGGTCAGCTTTGCCAGGTGAGCAATTACTGCTGGGAGATGTAACACACCATCATTTCTCCTTGGAGATCTCACTGTATTGGAGAGGTAAAAGACCTGGAGCACCTTTCTTCCCAGCAGATCCCTGTGGGACACTGACTTTATTCTGGCTGTCACCTGTCGTTCTGATCCACGTGCTTCACGAGCAACAACACGTTCTCCACCTTGCAATAGTGCAACAGAGCAATCCTGGAGGTGACTGAAGCTTTTCACAGGTAGAATAAACCAATATCACTGCACAATGAATTGGTGAGTGTAGAAATAAAACTCCTGCTTAGGCCCAGCCTAGCCCTAAACACATATTCCCCCCCCCTTAAATCTGCACTACATATACAAAGACTGGCTCATCCAAAAATCCAGATGGGAAGTTTGTAGGCAAGGCTGCTGGAAGCACCACTGACAGCAGCTCAATTCTTGCTCTGTGAAACAGAGCTTCCTTCAAGGCTCAGGTACTAGCCAAAAAATCCTGGCAGCAGCCTTCGTTTGTATTAAGTCAGAGCAGAGTTCTGCCAGCAGACGGCCATGAGCTCACTAGTCTGAAAAAACATCTCATTGACAAGAGTTTGTGGAAGCAATAACTTGTTTGTGTGAGAAGTAAATGAGAGAAGGGGGAGCGAGTGTATGTTAGGAGTGACAAAACACGTACCACAAACACACTCAGTAACTTAATTTCCATTTAAATTATATACAATAATTTCCATTTAAATCCTGCTTCAAGTAAAAAAAAATTGAATTTAAAAGAAATCATAAATTAAGAGACAGTATTTAGCACCAGCAACATTTTCATATTCCAGTCACACACACTGAACTTATTTCAGACTGGTATTTTGAAAAATGAGTGCTAGCATAGTCTTTGACAGCCAGAGTTGAAGGAAAAAAATATTTGAGGAGGTGAAAGACCCAAAAGCAATTATTATTCTCTACCAACCAACTTAGAGGAGTCTGGGTAAGCTCCTCCAAAACCATGGAGCCCATCTCAGAGACAAATTAAGCCTAACTCCATCCAGAGCTTCCTATTGAAGGAACACATATCATGTGGAGCAAACACCAGCAGCATCCAGAGACTGATTTATGGGAGTGAGTCAAGTAATGCTAAGGGAGTCAGACTGGGAAAAATGAGCACAGTCCTGGGCTACTGCTCTGTTGTTGCAAGAACCGGTTGTGCTAAACCAGATACAAAGGGCACAGAGCACACGCAGTGCTTGGTCCCTACCAGCAGCTGGCTTTTCTAAACCTCCAGGGCCTAAATAACCTGCTCATATCTCAGTCTACAGCAGCTTGAACTCCCAGCCCCAACCCTCACCTAAGCTGTTCAGCGTAGCAAGAGGGACAGAAAGGATTCACCTCTATCAACATCCCACCCCCATCTGAAAGCGCTGAAGGAGTTGGAGCCAAGCCAAACTAGAGAAGCTATGGAGTTCCAGGCACTAAAAGTGCAGAACTCTAGCTAAAGTACTTCTAGAAACCCTCTGCACACACTGAGAGAGAAAAATGCCATCCAGCCAAGTCAACATCAATCTGCTTCCCAACTCGGCCAGCACCCAGAACCCACCAGAAAATTAAGATCTCCAAATCTTACCCCTCCCCACAACTCTGTAAGAAACCCCAGTTCAATCCAGGGGCATCACAAGGTCATATCAGACACTCCACTATCACCAGCCCTCTTCTCCATCTGTAGGATCTGCAGAAATAACTGGAGTTCTCAAAGTCTACCCACTCCCAAGACCTAACTTCACCTTAATCCCTTGGGCAGCAAGGGATCATGTCCATAACACAGGAGATTATCCAGCCTTGCTCCCCACTGACACCACCCCTCCTGACTTTTTAAGCCTGTAAAACCCACCAGTAAAACAGATCCTTGAATATTTAGATTTCCAAACCTGAAAGCTACTCCAGCTATTTCTCCCACTGGTAATTCTAGCTAATTGTAGCCAAGAATTAAGGAGAAATAAAATGCAGGCCAACAGTTCCTGAAGACACTAGAACTCCTTTTAATCCTCCAGTTTACAGAAAAGAGAGCTTTCCTTTCACTGTTTTTCCAAAATGAAAACATAAATCTTTATCATAATCATGCACTTCCTACACTGACATATATTTTAATGTCTTTTTTTAATTAGGATTTTTGTTAGTCTAGGGTAGTGACTTTTGCAAGTAACTGCTGTGCTTCTGACTGAACTGTAAATATTTTTGCCATTGTCTTTTTGAGTTACAGTGTTAATTACAAGTTCTGGTTAGACTGCAGGAATGTATTTGTATTTGTCTTCTTCATTTAAGAAGGATTTCCAAGAGTAAAAACACACCCTCAATGAACCACAAGAGGGGCTCCCAGCATTAAGGACACACTCTGGAACACCCCAAGGCAAAGGCAAAACAGCTCCCCAGAGCAGTGCAGCCAGCACAGGGCTCAGCACCTGCTCTGCTCCTGCAGCACACACTGAACCACGTTTCGCTCTCACTCACTTTGTTTTTCTGGTTCTCTTTTTGAAAAGAGGATGCAACATTCCTGCTTCCTCACATGAACTGGGGAGTGCTGATGATTGAGGAAAAAGAAGAGTCTTGCTGCAAAGCTTTACTGGTCATGTTCCTCTTTGCCCCCTAGACAAACTGTGGGGACAGAACAGATCTTGCAGCTTCTCCTGTCCAAAAATCACATGTCCTAGCTAACATCTTTTTATTACTTGCCTGAAAAAAAACCCAACAAAGGGTTTGCATTTGTCGGAGTTTTAACATTTACCTTCCTTGTCACAATTAGCAGTTCAAAGTAGGAATGCTGGAAATCAGCCTTTTCCTCCAATCCTGAAATGGTTTGGGTGAGAAGGATCCTTTAAATGTCACCCAGTCCAACCTCCCTGCAATGAAGAGAGATCTTCAACCAGACCAGGTTGCTGAGAGCCCCATCCAACCTGACCTTTAATTTTCCCAAGTACCTTGTAAGGACAAGAATGATTGAAAGTACTGAGGAAATAAATCAAGTAACAACCTTAAATTCTCATTCTAGCCCCAAAGGTACAATGCACCACCCATTTTAAGAGCAGATGTTGAGCTGCTAACTGAAGGTTCTGACCTGTTAACTGAAGAGATAAGCACCTGCTATCAACTTCAGGATATAAACTAACCTTTCACAGGTAATACAACCTCACTATTGCCACTGGGCAAAATTCAAACCAGGCTGCAGCCACAGGTAACCTTCCCTCTGCAGAGAGATCAAAGTGCAAAACTAAGCAAACAATCCTTTTAGAATCAAGGGAAGCCTGTACTCTGTGTGAGGAAAGGAGAAAAAAATGCATAATTATAAATCATGGTTTTCTTCCTTACAGGAAAAAAATCTTTAAAAAAACAAAACAAAAATTCCAACAAAAAATTCCCTTTTGGAGCTGAAGCCTTAGAAAGCTAATACAAAAAAGCTTAAATGAGCCCTACCATGGCACTGTAGTCCCACATGGACTCCCCAGTATCTTCTGCTTCATCATGAATTTAGATCCTCATGAGCTCCTGTGGGACAGCCTCAAAATCCTGCTCCAGATCAGTATCTGCTTATAACAGGTATATCATTCCTATCAGTCCATCCAGACAGAATAAAAGGTAAATAGCTGGAAATCTATTAATTCCATGTATTACAGCCACTCAGGCACCACAGATGATACAAGGATCTCATCAACATCTATGTTTTAATAAATAACTGGAAAAAGAGCAAGGACAGACTTTGGTGAAGGCATAGTGCCAAAACAGCACTATCAGCTTTCATGCTCAGTTTTATCTGATTCTACAGTTAGTTACATGTTAGAAAGGGAAAAAAAAAAAACACTGACTACTTAAATAGTTGGTCATAATGAAAGCAGCCTTCACTTCTGAGTAAGATTTCACTTCCCAAAATATCTAACAGCTACCTCAAATAAGCAACCACTTCTCCCAAAGAAATATAAGAAATTCTGCTTTATAGGCCATTAGCATAATTCCAGTCCTCTGCAGTGAATTCAGTCTTTAGTACAAAATTTAGCCCTTTTTTAGCAGTGCCACATCATGTCAAGACAACGAACAATGTGTTATGGTGCAAAACTTTATCACAACCTAAGCGGTTCACATAAAACTTTAATGACTGAACTCCATTTGAAAGTATGTACCAGATCCATAGGCACATGGAAAAGTTTAAAATCAACATGTTGTTATTAGTCTCCCTGTCAACTTTTCCAGAAAGAAAACCGGCATCATTTTACAGTAACAAAAGTGCTCTGGCCCAAGGACACCAGATATAGATATACAAATGCATGTGCCTGCACACACAACCAAAACCAATAACTTTGTGCTTAAAAAACTGGATTCAGGCACTTATGAGGCAAATTGTACACAAAAAAAAAAGGAAAAAAGAATAGTTTTTCTTAACTGATGAGTTTATTAGCAGTATGCCTGTATGAAGAAGCTGAGCATTCTACAGAAGAGGGCAAAAAATCCACTTAATAGAGAACACCAAAATTTTTTTTATTCCTATCCTTTTTTACCCTGAAATTTTGGTGCATGTGGGTCCCATTTAGCTGTAATCCACCCTTGGCCATAAGCACCATCACTGTGCACAATGCTTGACCAGAAAAAAGGAAATGAGATGCACAGAAAATAGACTGCAATAATACCAAGTCTGAGACATCACCCCACAGGAAGGAAATTCCAGGTTCTGACAGACAGCACCCCACATCACCTCAGTCCTCTCTTGACCCTGTAGCCCAGATGAGCCTTCTGGGATGAGAGATAGCAGCAGTGCTGGGCGATGCTCTGCACACCATGTGCATCACAGATCTGTTTTTAGAGAATCTTGGCTCAGTGCATGAAGACTTTTAGTCCCAGGGGACTCAGATAAATAAGTGCAGGTATGTGGTAATTTATGTAAGAGATCAAAAAAGCCCTTCCGTCTCTGGCTCAGCACAAATCTCTGTTTTGGTCTCCTCAGGAAGGGCCCTGCCAAACCTCCCAGGGACTGACCCCTCTGCAGCTGCATTCAGACACCTGGGGTCCCTTCCTCAGGAATCTGATGGGCAGTGACCAGGCAGATTTCTGAAAAGATGATGTGTTCCATTTAACAGAAAATAGGAAAGAAAAAGGAGAAAAAGTGGCTGGAACAACAGTCTTCATCCCAAAGGTCTGCCACCTTCAGTCCACATGAATTTCCAAAACACTCCTTGACAGTGGCAGGCTGCCCAGGGATTGTAGAGTTCCCATCCCTGGAGACATTAAAAACCTGAACTGAAACAGTACTGTGCCTTCAGCAGAGCTGGCTTTGAGAGCAGCCAGCTTTGCTGGTGCATTCCAGCACAAACCATCCCAGGAGATCCATGCATTAGCTCAGCTGGAGAAGCACTGGGGAAGGGGAGAGGGCTTTGCCCCTGTAACATAAAGATGACAGCAGGAATTGGGCAGGTTCTCCCTGGATCAGACCTAACTGATCCCTACTACCAGACTCACCAGAAATGAGGAGCTGAAATAGCTGGTGTGGCAAGTACAAGCGAAACTATTTTTTTTTTGTGGGGGGCAAATTAATAGGAGCACTTAACAGCCAATATTGGCTGCAGCTGGTCCTTGGACCCTCAGCTGGCTCCCACCCTCCCCACAGCTGAAGGTGGTTCAAAAGACAGGTCAGAGCACAACCTGGGCAGCCTGGACTGCATGAGGAATCCCAACCCTGCAGGAAAGACAAGTAAGGGATGAAGTGGGACCCTGCCCTGGATAGGAATGAGCTAGATGACTCCTTGAGGTCTTTTCATCCCTACTTTGTACATATGAAAAGAGACAATAAAATCTTGAAAACTAAATCTTCCTGACCTTTGAAAATATCCAAAGGCTTATCATAAACAACAGCCTCTGCTACTGAACTCTGTCCCACTGCTTCTTTTGGGCAACAGATTATTTTATTGGATTCCAGTCTCTAAACCTACAACCTGCACTACAAGGCACCAGGCAGCCTATGACACAAGGGACAGACACACAGATAACAGGGTAGACCCCTGTCTCAAAAGGTGGGATGCCAAAAGACAGCAGCCACAATAAATGGTTGCATTTTCAGGGATGCAGACCATGCAGAATTCAGGTATAAAAAATGATTAAACAAACACTCAAAATGTACTGTGCTCACTAGTGTCACAGAACTCCTACACATTTCAAGACATCAGTTTTATGGTATTATCCCTGTACCTCTGGAGGGCAATTTATTCATTTCATGGTGATGCTAAATTATTTTTCCCTTTTTTCTTTAATCCCAATATTCACACTGCTGACAGCAGTTTGAATATTGGGATTAAAGAAAAACCCACTAATATTAAGTGTGGGACAAGATGTTTTTTATTGTCATCAAAAAAGCATCAGAATCTGGCAATTTATGACCACAGCAGGGAAAAATAAAGAAACTCCTGCTACCCTGCACATTGCCATCACACAGCTCATGCCTCTTTTTATGGCTTCTTTGCAGAACTGCACAGTTTTTAGCTGGAGAGTGGTTTGTGTCTTGCCATGCAGACCTCAGCAAGGCACAGCAGCAATTTTTGACTTCCCCTTAAATGTTACTACTGAGTAATTTCATGATGCCATTTGCTTCAGTTTGCCAAGACTGAGATGAGGGAGAAAAACCAAAAAAAAAAAAAAAAAAAAAGAAAAAAAAAAAAAAGGCAATTCTGGATATTGGGATGGGAACAGTTCTTTAGCCTTCCCTGGTTTTCCATTTTTATGTAATTTTTCTGCACCTTGGTGTAAAAATGACCTTAGCAAGAAAGTATTCATAACTGACTTTTCTTGATTCTTCTATCTCGAGTCTTGATAAATTCAACAATGTCATATAGGTTACTTTACCCTTCTACCCCAATTTCCCCAGCTAGACATTGGAAGTATTTACTCCTTTCTGTTGATGCAGTCATCTAAATGCAAGTTCTCTGACAGAAAGACCCTCTGCAACATCTTGCACAACAGGAACATCAACTTAATTGAAATTCCAAAGCTGTGCAAATCCCATCTCACTCTTGCCCCCTCTTAGTCTATGACTGTTATTAAAACTATATAATAAATAAATTTAAAGTATCTACAAATACAAACGGGAAACTAAATCCCACTAAACTTTAAATGACGAGCCAAGTGAAAAGTCAGTTCATTTGTAAAACCTATGTTTTAATATTGCCAGATGTAAGTCACAGCACAGGTGAGCACACCTGTGGATGCAAATGAAATGGATGCAAAACACCAGTGGACAGAAGCAGGAGAGGCAGAGCCAGCAGACTGGAATGTCAACATTCCTAAGTGATTAATAGTGACCATGAAGATTAAAGTGACCTCGTTGCTCAAATCAGACAAGGACAGAAAACACAGGGTGTTTGAAAGCCAACACTTCCCTGGGAGTAATAACAGCGATTAAAGTTTTAAATGATCCCTGCATCTCAGTGGAGTTTGCCTTCTATGTGGAATTTTTTCACATTTGAAAAGTAAACCGTTTAGGAATAAGAAAATGCTCAGATATCATCAGTTAGTTCAAGTCTAATAATACATAATTATGAAATACAATTATTACACTGATCTCATCAGCTCCTATTTTTAGCTTTAACCAGTTCTTTTAAGTTGAAACTATTCCCTCACTGGAGCTGTGTTATAGTACATCCACTCATCTCTCAGCTTGGATTTATTCCAGCTTTCCACCTGTCTCACTATTTTTCACATTATCATTTCTGAAATATAGGCATACTCTGATCCCCAAAGCAGGAACACATTTTCAAGCACAAAAGGACCTAATTACTGCTCCCAAGCACCAACTCATTTATGCAGGCACTCCATCCCCACGCTACTAAGAGAGAGAGCAGATGACCCACTAGGATGAAGCAGAAGATGAAATTACAAGCAACTTTCTTTGCTATACTATCACTTAATCTGAGACTAAGGAAAGTGTAAGGCAATGTGATAAACTGCTGAATACACACACTTTTAGGCTGTCCACTGCAGCCAACATGAACCTGCTCGACAAGGAAACACTCCGTACCTGTAACTGACCAATCTCAAATAAACAGTCAGCATCGATAAAGCTCAAAACAAAACCCCACAACCTCGGCCCACTAAAAAAAAGAGGTTTGGGGCACACTGACTGCGTAACTTCTGGGTCATTTCTGTCGAAGATAAAGATCCCTTTCCCTCCCCTTGCAGTTCTCCAAGGCCAGCACAAACAATGCTGTACACGTTCCCTGCAAGTTTCCCAGCTGGGCTGGGAGCACAGGGAGCTCTGGGGGAAGCTCAGCCACAGGAGCAGCATGTCAGAAGAACCTTTGTGACTATAAAAAAGCTGGACTTGGGTCCATCAGCCAGGTTTTTTCTTTAGGCTCTCTCCTGTTGTGGGCCCCAGCTCGTTTCCCACAGCCCTGGGTATTTGGGTGCTCGGAGAGGACAGCTGTGACCCTCCCTCCTCCACAAGGAGGGACAGCTGTTCCCTCAGCACTGCACCCCCATGGTGACACGGGACCCAGACAGGGTTCTGTGGCTGAAGCAGGAGACTGCCATTCCCACCGGGCTGGCCGGCTCCAAAGGCTCCCAGGCCGCCCATGGCCCAGAGAGCTCAGCAGGGCCAGGACAGAAACCTGAGCCGGCCCACAGAAATTCCCAGCGTGAAGTCATCAGCACAATCCCGGGATGACCTGGCCTGCTGTCCCCCGGCAAGGACAGCCGGGGTTAACACGGGCCAGGGACCGGCCCAGGAGGCAGCTCGGATGCATTTCCTGATTCTCGGGAGGGAATTAGCAAGAAGGGAAGGAAGGGTTTAACTGCAAGGCCACGGCTCCTCACTGCCAGCTGGCCACAGACCAAATGGCCTGCTCGGCTCATTAGGAGCCAGCAAGTCCTTCCGAAGCTGCTCACAATCACTTTCAGAATTAAGTCATAATTAAGACCAAAAGTAAGAAGGGAACACAAGGTTGCCCAGCGCACATCTTTTGCTCAGTATCAGGGTAACAAAGCTTGGGATTAATTGATACAGACTACACAAAGGAAATTCAGTGCCTGCTTCAAATTCATTATCTCTTAACCCATCTTTACTGTCACTCATGAAGTTCCCCCCTAGAAATCCCTCAGAGGAAGCCGCTGTTCAATGTCAGCCCTCCAGCTATGCAGAGAGAGCATATGGGAGCCTGAGAGATGATTAATATTTTTAGCTTTCATTCTCAAGATCTACAGTTGGGTATTTTAAAACACTGACTTAAAAAAATGCTGAAGTAGAATGTAAGTGGCAATGGAAGAATGCAAGTCCGTGACAAACACCACTCCCCTGCCCTCCTCCCCACAAGCTATCCCAGTAACACAAGGACACAGGTAAATCTTGGCATTCATCTGTTGAAAGGACTCTGAAACACAAGATGCTTCCAGAAATGGACTGAATGGTTTCACTTGTTCTCAAGAGACTTTACAGATATCGTATGTGAGCTTACTCTGAGTGGGTACTTTGTGTCCTGAACATTCCCAGCTCTGGAAAAGCTCAAGTCTTATTGAGGAGCAGAACGAAACCCCTCCAAGGAACCACTGCCACCTCACAGGTACCTCTCTCTGTGGCAACTCAGAGCATCCTCAGAACTTCTCTTCCAGGGGCTGTGAAACTTTTAGTCATTCTCATTTTATAGATCTTGATATTTTCATCAGCAGATTTTCCAGCTAAGCCATGCCTTCTGTCTGTCTGCAATCCTCTTAAAAAGGGAGTGATTTCTTATAAGAACCTTAGCGTATTTTAAGCTAGGTTAAAATAAGTCCCCACAAATACTTTCACACAATATTGCAGAGACCTTAAGTTTAGTGAGGATAATGCAAGTAATGTACTGAAAAAATTGTAGAGCCAACCAATTATCTGCAGGACTTAAACCTCCCCCTCAAAAATTTGCACTTGTACAGCAAGACGCATTTTGGGATGTGCACTGCTTTGGTGATCAGGACTGCACTTATAACTCCCAAGAAGTTTTTATAAACACCAAGCTCAGCTGAATCACAGGCCATGTGGGGTCTGATAATATCTGTTTTTATACACATCTGCTATGAGGAAATCTCAACTGGCAAAATTCCTACTGATACAAATGAATGAGGAGTCACAGATCTACACAGATAGGAATGTGAATTTACCCACTGCCACATGCCAGCTTGTGATTCCACACACTTGTGTGGCACCCCGAATTTGGCCGGATAGCACAACTTGCTTTGTACACCTGTAACACGAAAAGAGGGGGGGTGGGGGGGGGAAATCCGTGCACTGACGTTCTGCAGAGCCCTGCACTTGGAGACAAATTACAGCCATGTTACTGAAGCACACACAGAAACATCTGTTTAATGACATTTCAGCGATGTGACTGGGGGGCAGGTCCTCCCCACGCCCCTTCAAAGTAAAACGAAACTTTATTGACTTTTTAAGTTAACAGGAGTCTCGCCACGGACTTCGGTGAAGTCTGGATCAGACTCTACAGAGTAAAAAGAAAATCTGATGGGGTTCTTCCAAGCGATCCTGTTCCTCCCAGCACTTATGTCAGATTGAGAGATTTTTTTTTTCTTTGTCTCCTTGCAAAGGCAGATTGACAAATTCCCAATCTGCTCTAATTCCTCCCTCCCGACCCCTGTTTGACCGCCGCAGCTGCCCCATGCTGCGATTTCTGAATACATCTTTTAATCCATCTTCCAGCCTCACAACAATGCTCCTTTCAATGCCACCAGCACCTACCCAGCCCGCCCGCTCTCCAGCCCTGGAACATCCCGACCAGCTCCCACAAAGCCCGGGATTTACCAGCCGGGAGCCGGCCCCACGCTCCCCGCCGGAGTTCTCCGTGCCTGTGGATTTGGACACATGCTCCGGCGGTGAATGTTCCCAGGCTCCAGGCCAGCTTTGCTGGGAAAACTCATCTCCCTGCGGCTCCCGGCAGAGCCACCGCGCTCCCGACACGCGGGGGGACCGCGGAACGAGGGGCGAGGCTCTCCGCGGCCACCACAGCACAGCCCCGGCTGCTGGGGCGGGCGCAGCCGCTGCCCCTCCGCGCTCCCCGGGCGGAG